>CM024245.1:34317864-34582768 GCA_013421045.1 Propylea japonica | reverse complement strand
AAACGTGCGCCAACGCGATATTAATCTCCCTCCAGAGCTCGAAAAAGAGAATGCAATTCTGGATCCAATCCGCAGACATCTGTTTTTATTTCTGGAATCGAACGAGTAAGTCCATATTTTCGCCGGTTCATTGTCAGTAATTCCATCAGCATAAACATTCATCAAACCTTTTCAGAATCGCTTATTCCGTCGATTCCACGAAACTGGAAAACTTTTCAATCATACGCGGATTCAGCGTCTTCAGTTCGAGAACTTTAAGCATGAAAACTTCTCCAATATAGGTGTTCCATGTAGTGCGGAATATTGTAGCCGTAATATGGGTTTACGATATTATGCAGATTTTTTACTTGTAGCTCTGAATACAATCGGAAAGTTGGGTGGATATTAAAATTTAATCTTTCATTCGCCCGTTTCGTACGTTTCAAACCTTTGAGATGTGATATAAAGTTGTTCAATTCAGTTGTTCTGTTTGCCAAAGTTCGTCTTCTTGTGAGCTTGGAGTTTCGGCTCTTATCCCAAAGGACTTGGGTTCTCTCTATACGTATTACACACAAAAAATGAAGATTATTACGACGAGTGAGTTCGGCAAAGTTGACAGACAATTTCGTGTGGAAGTTTTTATACATTCTTTCTTCGGGAAAATATACCAATAATGGAGCAGTTCTAGGAAACAAACATCCAAAGTTGGATCAGGCAACTAACGTATAAATAATGAATTGATATAGGTAGTTACAGATGCGATTAACTGGTTGCTTTGAGGGCCTTTTACAAAATTGCTCCACTCTAAAAAGCTAGTTGATTTTTCATGAGAATTCACTGTGAGATAATGGCGAAGACTATGGTTTTATACCAGCACATAGTTCAAAGCTCGCCAAAGTTTTTCAACGTATTACTAGATATATACATTGCTGGAATTTTTCCAGTCTTACCCACAGGCATTTGATGTTATTTAAATCATTGGTTTATAATAACAGCTCTTGTATCAATCAATACTTATTTTAAGAGTTCATTTAATTACCTATCTAACAGTTTAACTCATTCATATTTTTTCTGATGAAATAGTTTTGTATTTTATCAGTTTAGGTCTCCTTCACATTTCCGTGAAGTAAAGTCAATATATGCCTTTCCTTTTTCGCCTTCAAATTTCCAGTAACGAAAATACGATTTCCATACTCAGTAATGATATAACAAAAGAGTGGGAATAAATGGAAAATAACTTGACAGTTTTCTAAAACTATTTCCAAAACGAAAAATTACGAAAAAACATTGTGAATACATTAAAATTCTTTCAATATTCCAATTGAATTGTTTATGGTCACAAAATTATGCATGAATATTCAGTATATCATTTTTTATTCACAGAGGAAAATTCACTGGAATCGGATATCCTGTTATAGAAATATGAAGTTTCTGTTTTTCAATATCCCAATTGAGTTTTCTATAGTTCTGTTCACACTATGGCCACAAAATTTTGCATGAGGCTTGTTATGACCATTTGCATTCGGCCGTAACATTTCATTTCGATTGGTTTAGTTTTGTCTGAGAATTGAGGACAAAATTTGAATCGCAAATTTTATGGAACATAACTGAGGAATTTGGGGACTCGAACTCAGCCTGAAAATTTCAAGTCTCTAGGAAAATCCCTTCGAAAGTAATTGTGCTAACGGTCGTCCTCAGCGACAGAATTGAGTTTGACCACGGATTCTTCATCAGGAAGTCGAACCCTATCGTTTGAGACCATTTTCGGCTCGAAATTAAAAAATTACACACATTTGGGCAAAACGATATAACACTCGTTTAAGTAACGAGCGCTCAAAAATACAAGTAGAACAGTAATGACTGCACAAAAATCGACAGTAAATCAACAAAAACCTTCCGTTTCAGCGACGTTTACAAACAATTATAATGGTTGAAGTACCCGTCACTGTTTCAAAACGATTAATAGTATGCATGAAGGCACAGTATTCAAAGTAACATTAAACACCACTACTAGAAAATACCTTCATCCTGAGTAATGCTCTGGTAGTGTAATTAAGGATTTGGTCAGGGCGTGGTTTCACGATTTCCTACGGTGAAAGGTGTTGTCTTATTCGTCAGATTGCGATACCAGCCAGTGGATGAAAGCCGAAACAGTTAGTGGCTAGATCAACGGACAGGCCTGATGAAATAGTTCAAGCGAGAACTGAACGCGTGCCTGAATAACCGTCTGAGATGTTGCGAGCAACCGGAGATCGAGAGTGACACTTCTAGCAATTATACAAATGGTTCAGGAAAGCATCTAGGTCTGTTGGAATTTGAGAGCTTTTTCCAGGGGTTTCATCTTGTCATTGATTTTACGAAATGTCTGTAAGGGTTGATTACATGAGATACTTAACACGCTGCTACTGAGCGAATTCAGTAACTGATTGTAAATTCGCTCAGTATAATCGTGTTCAAAGCCAACAATCTGATTGTAAAAAAAGCTGCGACTAAAGTTGAAAGCTGGGCTACTTTACACGCTAAATCGCTGGCGTTTTGGCTTATTGGCATGTAAACAAGCCGTATGTAACACTGTTGCTACTAAACAATCTGTGAGTTCTCTTACTCGGTGGTTCCTGTTTCTTGAATTCGAAAACGTCAAAGATTATATAGTACTACTTATATCTATGGAAAACGTATTTGACATTTATCTTAGATCCTTGACAACGACACAAACATAAACCTCACGTGGATCGCGCTAGATTATTGGCTATTCAGGGAGTAGACAGTTTGTGTGTAATCATCACAAGCTGATTCACTCGCTTCTAAATTCGCTCAGTAGTAGCTTGTGAAGTATCTCAATGTAATCGACCCATAAGTTCGAAATTTGGGGCGAAAGTGGGCCCAAACTATTCGGTGAATTTTTCATAATGTTCAGTACCAATTTTTGAATTATTCATTTTGAAATAGTCAACAGAAATGAAAGCTTTTGAATCTAGCTACAAAAAAATCTGGAAATGTTCAAAAGACTCTTACAGACTGAGGGTGAACGATAGAATCAGCGAGGTTCAGGCTTATTCGTTAAAGAAGAAACATACTAGTTGGCGCATTTTGAAACAACAGTTCCTCTTGTGGCCCGAAACTATCCTTGGGAAGTGAGTGAGACCACCCATAGACACCGGATATTTACATTTGCATTATTCGATGTTTAATTATGAGAATCGTATTAGTATTCCCTGAATTTTCATGCAGAATTATTGGTTAATGCGAAGACAGAAATAAGGCAAATATTTTGGAGGAATCGAATTTTCTGAATATATTTTTGAGGGCTCGTTCTTTTCAACGAGCGCTATGTCATTTCGCTCAGATTTCTGTTTTCTCGAATTTGTTCGTTAACCAGCAGAATCGTATAGCTGATCCATAAATATGTCAATTCAAAATTTTTGTTCCTCAATATCTCAAACAGAACGAAACTAATCGAAATGAAATGTTACGGCCAAATGCAACATGCTCATAAGAAGCCTCCTGCAGAATTTTGTGGCCACAGTGTTACCAGAACCATAAAAATCAAATCGTAATACTGGAAAAGAAAAAAATCTTTATATTAAAATAAAATATGCGATTTGTGTGAGATTTATTTTAAGAGCGAACGTTCTTCTAATACAGAATGTTCATGCAAAAATTTCAAGAGGATCGCATGATAAGAACCATAGATTAAATATTTTTCTGAATTATTTATTCTGTCGAATAATTCAGAATTTGTCAATTGGATCGAGCTGAAATTTTGTAGCAAAATTTCCAATACCAGTTCAAAGCGGTAGGCAAAATTAGTGGGAGTTGCGTTTATACAGCTATAGAAAAGTTATCGTACCTATTATCGAAAAAAATTCTAATACTGGCCATGAAAAAACTTCAAGGATTCAAATGATATTAAGTTTGAGGATGTAAATCAAATTATTGAGAGGTAAAATGCTTAGCGAAGAAAATAGTCTTCGAAATTGTTTAGTTCTCTTCAAAACGTTTATCGACGAAAAATATGAATCGGCCATACTCCAGAATCACTTTTCCATACCATAGAATCAACTCTATGCCAATTCGTATTCGAGATCCAGCATACAAATGGACGTCGTTACCGCTGAATACCTCCTGCATTTTTAGACATTCGTTAGCATTCAGGCCAGAGATTTGTTGCGGCTAAAAGGACGATTCTCTTGGACTGTTGAATCCGAAATCAATCCTTTGAAAGTACACAACAAAGCTCTTGTTATGTGATCAAACGCTTTTGTAAATATCCTGGAAAGTGCCCCAATGTCCGATCGTTGCCATCAATTTCCGTGGAAATGTATGCACATAAATCCCAATGAAGAAAGGTGTGGAAAAGCGGACAGTGGAAAATGGTACAGGCGATAAAATTGTTCGTACGAAATTGAAAGGAAATAAAATTATCGCTAGTATAGGTGGGTAGTCTTTTGTTTCCAGTGGAGCGTGTACCGTTCTGGTGTATTGTCTGTCGCAATTTGACATTTATATGCGTTTGTTACGGTTTATACGAATGGAACACTCCTTCAGACAAGTAATAAGATATTTGATTTGAAGGTGAAATGTTGTTTTGAACATTATATCCTGTGATTTTTCGATATTTTCAAGAATATTAGATGTTTATTTATCACAATTTATACAGGGTGTTTCATTGGGAAAGGGAAATACTTCACAGGTGCATAGGTGGCACCAAGACGGTTCTAGAGATACCCCATTTATAGGGTCTCGCTGTCTTTGTAGCCGAGATACGGGGTGTTTTATGAATTTTGCCCGTTTCTTCCTGAGGCTGTACCAGACGAACCACCCGGTATATTTTCTTCATATTTGGCAAATATGTTCCTAATTGAGAGCTTAAACATATCATGCAATAACCGCCTCGAAAATCCAGGTCCGGGTTAACAAAAAATTATGAACCGTTTGAATCCTCGAAACAACACCCTGTACATCGGAATTTTGAAAATCTGTTTTAATATTCGAACACACCACTAAAAACTAAACTGAGACGTATACTTCAAATTTTCGCGCCAGCAGAAAGTTTTACTGCACAAATTTTCAAGGTAAATGTGAAGTTTTTAGGAACTTGGATACCGAAAGTGGTTTGAAGTGACTTTAACAATGAATTATCAACAATATTGCATCCATAATTATTTCAATATTACTTGTAATTCATTTCCATATTGGTTTTCCTTTTTTATAGCCGTATACTTGAAAATCCAGGTCCGGGTTAACGAAAATTATGAATCGTTTGAATCCTCGAAACAACACCCTGTACATCGGAACTTTGAAAATCTGTTTTAAAATTCGAAAATACCACTAAAAACTGAACTGAGACGTACACTTCAAATTTTCGCGCAGATAGTTTCAATGCACAAATTTTCAACGTAAAAGTGAAGTTTTTAAAAACTAAGATACCTGAAATTGGTTTGAAGTGCTTTTAACAATGAATTATCAATAATATTGAATCCATAATTATTTCAACATTACTTTGTAATTCATTTCCACATTAGTTTTCATTTATTGAGAAGTGAGTTGCATTATTACGTATAATAATTATGGATTTCAATATTTTGATAATTCATTGTTGAAAGTCACTTCAAACCACTTTCAGGTATTCAAGTTCTTAAAAACTTCACTTTTACGTTGAAAATTTGTGCATTTAAACTATCTGCGCGAAAATTCGAAGTGTACGTCTCAGTTCAGTTTTTAGTGGTATTTTCGAATTTTAAAACAGATTTTCAAAATTCGATGTACAGGGTGTTGTTTCGAGTATTCAAACGATTCATAATTTTTCGTTAACCCGGACCTGGATTTTCAAGTATACGGCTATGAAAGGGAAAACCAATGTGGAAATGAATTACAAAGTAATGTTGAAATAATTATGGATGCAATATTGTTGATAATTCATTGTTAAAGTCACTTCAAACCATTTTCGGGTATCCAAGTTCCTAAAAATTTCACATTTACCTTGAAAATTTTTGCAGTAAAACTTTCTGCGCGAAAAATTTGAAGTATACGTCCCAGTTTAGTTTTTAGTGGTGTTTTTGCATATTAAAACAGATTTCCAAAATTCCGATGTACAGGGTGTTGTTTCGAGTATTCAAACAATTAATAATTTTTTGTTAACCCAGACCTGGATTTTCGAGGCGGTTATTGCATGATATATTTGGGCTCTCAATTAGGAACCTATTTGCCAAATATGAAGAAAATATACCAGGTGGTTCGTCTGGTACGGCCTCAGGAAGAAACGGGCAAAATTCATAAAACACCCTGTATTTCGGCTACGAAGACAGTGAGACCCAATAAATGGGGTATCTCTAGAACCGTCTTGGTGCCACCTATGCACCTGTGAAGTATTTCCCTTTCCCAATGAAACACCCTGTATAGTAACTACAACTCACGTCAGATAGTTTCAACCTACAGGTTACAACAACAATTTATTATTTTTCAATTATCGCATTCGATAATAATTGAGAATAAGTAACACATTTCATTTTGATCTTATATTATACAGTGTGTTTGGTCATGACTTAGCGATAATTAAAGGGCATCAAATATACCTAATATTATTAATTTTTTTTCAATGATTCAATACGCGAGGATATTAGCTACAAAACAACACCTAAAGCATTTCCGTAAGTTACATAATTTGAGAGTTATTGCTGTTAGAACATGACCAATACGCCAGCGCCCAAACTTTTTTTTTTGTTCTTACAGGTCGTCATGAGGGCCACGCAGAGGCGGCCATTTTGAGCAATTTTTTTGATTAATCTGTTTGTTTGATCAGTAAGAATTATCGACAGTGCAGTACTGAGTTTTATTTCATTTTATCGATTTTCATAAGGGTCATGTTCGAACAGCAATTACTTTTTAATTATGTAACTTACAGAAACTATTTTGATATCGTTTTGTGGCTAATATCTTCGCGTCTTGAATCATTGAAGAAGAACATAGGTACTTCAATGTGCTAGTTCTTGTACTATTGCGGATTTACTAGGAAAATCAGTACATTTTTTACTAAAATTTTTTCAAAGAATTTTTTTATAATATTTCTAAGTTAAATGTTTTCATATTATTCCACTTTAATAAAACGCGGTAGTATATCATCTTACAAAAAACATTTTTTCACATCTGTAGAACCTTTATGTCCAAAGAAATCGATATTATCTGGAAGCGTCAACTAAAATGAAAAAGGAAATTTAAGATGGGGGCCACGCCAGAACTGAGGAGGTAAACTATCCAATGTGGGTGTTTTCAATCATTAATGAAACTAAATGAATAATAACATTTCCGAACCATGTTGCATTCTTTCACCTTCTAGTTCCAAAAACGGAGTGAAATATCGATGTGAAATACGATTTGCTTTGAAAAACTTCACCTTATTTGAGCGATAGATAGTCATTGAGTTTGACTGATGAAGGTGAAACATTATCATTAAACGTGAATTATCAATCAATACTGATTCATATAAATGATAATGTAGCATCGTTCTCGAAGAAAAAACACTAATCAATCATTATGAATTATGGGAATGTCTTCAGCAGCAGAACATTCCTCATGCTATCCTGATATTTTGTCACTAGCTTACGAATCCCTTTCTTTCTTGAACAAAACAAAACCGACGAATTCCTATAATTCTCCAGAGAGTCGACAGGGATAAGAACCCATATTTCTCGAAACACAGACCCGTTGCAGACGACATACACACATATTTGTCTTCGACACATCATAGTCTTCCTGAGATATCACCACCCTCTGCATCTTCTTGTAACAACTCCAGGAATAGCGTATATATTTCATATTACTTCCGGAAGGATTGTTCTGCGGAATCGATACAAAAATGGGGCTCGACTCAAATCGGATTATACGATTGGAAAATGGCAGCTCTATCGAATAAGCATTCCTATAACGGTTCAGTTTCGACAGTCCTATAAATCGCTGTTCTATACTTACTCAAATCTGTTCTGTGTTAGGTTTTCCCTCACCCTTGTAATAGGATTCCATATTTATTTATACCCTAGATAACGGTCTCATTTTCGAGCGTTAAAGTCAATTGAATTACCGAATTTTATCGTTGCGATGGATAAGGTGTGAAAATACAGGGTGGGTGGTTCACATTGGTCTGAAGGTTTTGTACATATGAGCTTATCGAAGGAATTTCTAGGAACGTTAATTACTATTTACACTCCTAACAGTCTCACTCTTCGAAAATGTTCGTCATTTTTTACTGCTCTCAGAAACAATCATCGATGATCTATTTTCGATAGGAACAGTTGTGAAACAATAAATTTGATTTTTTTCTTAATTGGAGCCCATTATTGGAGCCCAGATTGTTTTTGGATCAAAATCGGTTGACTTATGGGATTAACAGTGCCTAAGTGACATGAAAGCTGCTTTCTATAATATACCATGTTTCTGTTTTTCTTCTTTTGATTATGCGAATTTCACCCCATATAATACTATAGTCTTCATTCAATTATTCAAAGCATGTTGAACAAGCTATGCATGAAGATTATAGAATGTTATAGGGTGAAGCTTTCATAATATTTAAAGAAGAAAAACTGAAACGTAAAAATTAGAGGCAGCAGGTCTCATGCCAATTACCGAAATTATCATTAGTCGACTGTCTGTTCATATGAGATCCAGTTAAAAAATTCCAGAAAAGCCTTAAGCACGAGCTTTTGAGCGCTCGTTCTTTCGCGGAGCAATTAGACTATAACTCCAGAATTTTATATGGGATTTGAGATTGATACCAAATATATAAATGCAGAATCTCAGCACAATCAAAATTATATTGTGGAAATGATTCAAAAAATGAAATATATTAAAAATGAATAATTACAAATATTAATTTCTCTGGTTCTGATGATGCAATTCTCTTGAAATTTCACATAAACATTCAGTATTGCAGTTTCGATTCACAAAATAAACTTCACCTGAATCGGTTATCCTGTTATGGAAATATAAGGATTCTTCTATTCAATATTCCAATTGAATTTTCTATGGTTCTGTTAACACTATGGTCACAAAATTCTGCATGAACATTCAATGTATCAATATTCATTTATAAAACAAATTTCATCCGAAGCAGAAATTTTTTTATGGAAATATGAAGTTTCTCCTTTTCAATATTCCAATTGAATTTTCAATGGTTCTGTTCACACTATGGCCACGAAATTTTGCATGAAGCTTATTATAACCATATTGCACATGGCCGCAATATTTCATTTCGATGTGTTTCGTTATGTATGTGATATTGAGGAACAAAAATTTTGAATGGCCATATTTTATGAAAAACCCTGTATGATTTGGCTGGTTAACGAACTTAATCGAGCCATTTGGGAACCGAACTCACCCTGAAAATGTTAATTTTCTAGGAGAATCCCTACGAAAGTTATTGTGCTAACGAACGGCCCCACGGACATAATTGACATTTGAACACGAATTCGTCATCAGGAAGTCTAACCCTATCGTTTGAAACCATTTTCGATCAAAATTCGAAAATTACAGACATTTGGGAAAACGATATAGCACTCGTGTAAGTAGAACGAATGCTTAGAAAGATCAATTGATTCGATAAATCATGAATCCTCGAAGATTGTTTTCTGAGAGCTGGCAGAAATAACAAAATTTTCAAGAGTGACGAAAGTTCCAAGTTCTACATGTTTTCCTGGAGACGACTGGCGAATGCTGGCCGACTACAAGGAGAAATTATGATGGAAATATCCCAATTAATATTTCAATACCTAAATATTTCATCATCAAGAATTCCACTTCAACAACTAAAATAAAGTACATGTTTATGTTGAAGAAACTGTGGCATTTATTGCAGAGATATACAAGTATTCAGGTGAAGCCACGGTTTTCCACATTAATAATTTCGCACCTCCACGAATCAATGAACGGAACGATTCCGCGTTCCACAAACCACCACAGTTTGGAGGTTTCAAAATATAATGTACACAGAAATCACCGAACATGCCTGCATCTTCTGAATTATTTCTATGCTTATTGTTTGCGAACTCTACGCGAACTACTTTCGCCGGTTCTAGTTCATCAGCTTCCATGAAAGCGTTGATGGATTATATTGATTCTCGTCCTCTCGCTCTGAAATTATTAAATCGATTCATAATATATTTATGCGAACGTGAGTGTTGAAAATCCGGTCTTTTTAGATGTTGAATTTTTAAAAGGTTGCAGTAGGTTTCACCCTCATCAATCACCACATTACTCTGTCAGAATTGAACCACTCCCTTGTTAGATACTTTGAAATTGCCCTAAAAATAGGTGACTGATTGTTCACTTCAAATGATGTAAAACGCTAAGCTGAGTCGAATAAAATAATCTGCAATGCACTCTCATTCCTTATATTCTTGGCCTTTCAAAAAAATAAGAAGAATTGGTTCCAAATTCAACATAAGAACTGTTTTCAAAACACGAAATGATTTGAGATCCATTCTAACGAGAACGAAACCAATGAATGAGGTACAAAAATCAAAAAATTGTGTTTACAATATTCCCTGTATATGTGGAAAATTTTATACAGGAGAGAAATCAAGACCTTAGAGATAAGAAAACGAAACGGGAACATAAGAACAACATAAAAAATAGAGACATTACAAGATCAGAAATTGCTGATCATATGAAGAACTGGAACAATACAAAGATCCTAATGACAGAACCTGATAATTATGGAAGGAAAATTAATGAATCCACATGTATTTTGTTAGATGAAGTAGATAATTTGGCCAATTGTTCTGTTAGAAAAGATCGTATTTGGATTGATTTATCGAAGAAAGAAATGATATCAGGAAGTTTCAAAATTAATTAGATCAATATCTCTATGTGTTGACGAATTTCAATGTCAATTAGACTGCAAATGAAAATACACACAATTCCGAAGATTTTACAAGTGTGTCTGAAGAAGGTGTCTGATATAGACACCGAAACATTACATTGTCCTTTTCATTTATTCCTTTTTTTCAGTTTTACTGTAAGGCAACAATTTTTTCAAGACCAATTTGCTACTGACAAATAAGTGCAAACATTTTAGCAGGAGCACTTCATCTTAATTAATTTTTTTTAATTATTTCTGTTTCAGAGACTGGGAGTGAAAACCTATAAAGTTTTTTAGAAACTCTCATTTACGGCTAGCCCAAATAACTTTTCACCTGCTCAAACTGATTTCGTGTATAAAATACAAGCGTGGCATAAATATTTTGTGAAAAATATTATTCTGAATATAAACGCACATTTTTATCTGCCTCACTACGCCAACAAGCAATACCTATATGGAATTTAAAACGACTCTATCAATAACAAAATCTATTTGGTATGGAATTCGTTGTTTATGGAATTCTTTTGCGGGAATATGTTAACCGATATGGCTATATTAAAAATATTATCGTATTATCCAACAATGTTCATAGATATGTCAGACCGAAATTGATTATGAAGCGTTTCCATCTGCTGGGATGTGGTAAAATTCCAACACTTTTGAAATAATAGCATGAGATTTGATTGCGATCTCTTAAACGTGCTATATGGCAAGTTGTGTCGTCTTTTTTAACCCAAATGTCGTCAATTCCCTACTTATTAATAACTGGATGCAGTTAAGAATGACGACGAATCGACAATGTTCTTCTTCATCTCATGAATGGCCTGCGATATTTTTTCATGAAAGACAAGTGGGTTCATCGAGTGTCTTTTCTAGATGTATCCTGGAGACCTGATACGATCGAATTTACTTATAATGACATATTTTTGATTGCTTTCACCTTTATCATTTACAGTGGAACTTCCCTGTAATGAACGTATGTATAACGAATTTTTTTGTATAACGAATTTCGTACAAGATATTGCATCTTCAAATCCAAATTCCATGTTAAAAACACCCTCTAAAACGAAGTAAAATCTCTCTATAACGAAATATTCAATGAAACTCTTTGAATGGGTATTGGTAAGGTATAAGGACGGTGCTTAAGTTTGAATGATAAAATTAAATTTATCAGTGAAGTCGACCGCGATATTTCCGACTATAGAAACAAATTTTGTGTATAATGAATTTTCTTCATAACGATTTTTTTTCGCGGATTTAGTGCTTTCGTTATATTGAAGTTCCACTGTATTTGATTTGATGGGGCTTCAATTCAGAAAGTAGTGAAATCAAGAAAAAGCTAATATCAGAAAATGTACGAAATAGTTTTGATAAAGCTCATCAAAAAAAAGATTTCTAGAGGAAGCTCCGAGAAAAAAAACTTCAGATTCAACAGGCTGAATCTCTTCTTCTGATGCGAATCTACGAAGGAGTGAAGGAAGAAAATCATGACCAGTGAACTTCTGAAATTCAGCAACCCAAGGAAATTAAAGAAACAAAATTGTAGCCTTATGGCGGCTCCTTTGAAGAGGGTATTGCAGTTAAAACATCTCCATCCTCAAGTCGTCAACTATTCGTGCTAAAGCAATTAATTATAATACTCCGCTTGAAAAATTTAACTTCTTAATTCGAGGCCCCGGCCTCTGTAAACTGAAATTTCGTTGCCCTTTATCATCTGAAAGCACAACTTCTAGCTCGTCTCAGTAAATCCCGCACTAATTTCTCATTTGATTGCTTTCCTGAGGTAGTTGGCTTGCGTTAATTTAACCGTGGGTCTGCGGTGTCGTCTTCGGGGTGCAGATTTCCTGCTACAGCAGGATAGAAACTCCCCAAATACACTGAGTTTGCCCCAAGTTCGTCGCAGACCTTCGAAGCTGTTGATGGGACTTATTATAAGAAATAATATTTGGGGGTGAGCAAGTTCTGCTTCCTTGATGGTTTTGGTTTATTATTTTCGAATAATTGAGCTTTTAAATGAATCAGGAGATTAATGAAGTCTGTCGAATCAATGATTCGAAATAAATAATTAAGATAAAGGTGAAAACTTTAGAAAGATTCATTACTGTCGACGAAATTGGATGTCCCAGCCTATGACAAAAAAATCACTGAAATGGATTCTAATACCGAACTGAGATCACTTTGGCTCGCTTGTTCCTACTAGGGAAAACAGGTTCTGAAGGTTTCGAAGCTTTATTTTTCAAGAATACGAGGTCGAGAACAATATTTTCTCTACTACATTAACTCTTTTTTCGACCGAAATGAGCTAGGCTAGGAAATTTTCATGTTAGGGAGGGGTCAAAAAAGTTTGATTGATTTCGTTGAAAAAACCGTTGCCGAGCTGTGATGATTTTTTCGAATCTTTTCAAAAACAGGAATATTATTTCAAAAGAACTTCAGACGTACTTCATCAATAGTGGTAATATGTTGACTACTTTTTGAAAAATACGTAAATGAAAAGACAATTCGAAATTCCCGCAGAAATGATCAATTTTGTCACGTTATGATGATTACATCAATATCCAAACCTTGACTTCTGTCAAAGCGAACTGATTTTGACTGATTCCTTGTGAAAAAGTTCAATCCAAGCCCCTAAAATGAATACGTCGGTCCATAAAATGTTGTATAAGGTGATTTTTCTATTTGTAATAATCAATATGAGTTAAAAGTTTGATACTTACTACTAGAAAATTTCACGTTTCTAAGCTCCGCTGCACAACAATCCTTGTTTTCAGCAAAGAAACTTGCGACCGTCAGGGAATCAACAATAGAAAGTTACTACTTTTACCCTTGATGAATCCTCCATTATAGAGGAAATTGTAGATTATCATTCTTGTAACTAATAATTGAACTGTTCTATTCTCTTTCAGCTTTCAACTTCATAATAATAAGTTTGAATCAAATTTTATTTTGAATTAAGTCGATGGTTCATGTCAGAAATGAACTGAAAATTGCACAGAAATGATGGCATTTCAATAATCAAGGTGATTGGAGTTTTGTAAAACGCGGCCTTAAGAATGTATTTTGTTGATCTGAGCACAGAACATTCGAATTTGCAATGAAAATATTGGATAGTGACGTCAACTACCTGTGATTGGTGTTCGCAGTCACGTAATAGTTGATAATAAATAACATGATTTAAATCAGCTTTATTTAATTCAACGAGAATAATAAGATCACTGAAATGGTTTTTTAGGATTGCAAAAACTTCCTTCTATGAGAAAAACCTCAATTTATATGAATTCGTAACATGAGTCAAACATCCCTATTAATCTATAACCATTTTGATAATAATTTTCGAAAATCAGAACGCGTGTGATGATTCATGTTCACTTACTCCTATTTGTTAATTTTCGATCTGTCATATCAAAGTAATGTGACATTATGACTGTCAAACATGGCGAGAAATTCAAATCTTGCGTACTTATCGAATCATCCTCTATTGATCGTCAAATACGACAAGAGTTAATATATAGTAATAACCTTCTGAAAGCTATAGCGTTTATCCTAATTTCAAATGAAACCCCTGTTATGTGCCTAGAAATACTAACACCAGATGAAATAAATGCCACAGTCACCTCGATACACACACACCATTAGCAATATTCTGCCAACGATTAATATAATGGAAGTTCCCGTTTCGAAGCAGTTACTCCAAACGTCTCTACCTTCCCATGGTTCGAGATTCCAGCAACGTCAGTTATGTGTTTGAATTTGATTCGACTGTTTCCACATGAAAGGAGAAATATTATGTGTAGACGAAGATATTTAACGTGTTAAACCTTCTGTGATATCACTCCACAATGTTGGCTCTTCCGCAGCTATTGTTGAGCTGGGTGTTAGATTTATATGCGTCTCAGTTTCTGGAAATGGTGGCTTCTGTATGAATGGTGAGGATTTGGTATCCAGAGCTGACATTCCTTCCATTCAAAATATAATGTGGATAATGCAGAATGCTCGGTTTTCTCAGAAATTGAATTCGAGAGCGCGTAAATACTGCAAATACATCCCGAACCGATCTTTCTCACTTTAGTTTTCGTTCCACGTAAACCATACTTGAAAGCGAGTATTTCTGGATTTCGCATTCAGACGACATAATCTGGCAACAATGGTCTAGTAAGACCACCATTGTGGAAAGATTGTCCGAAATAGAGCTCCTCATTATAGAGTTGAATTCTGGATATATTATTCGAATACCACAACCACTTTATTTATCCTTTCATTCGAAACTATAGGGTGTTTCAATTAAAGCGCCAGATTTGAATTACGTGCCATGTTTGACAGTCATAATGTGACGTGACGGATTGAAAGTTGACAGGAGTAAAAGAACATAGGGGTTTTCCGATAAAAGGTGTTTTTTGATGTTCAACGAAAAATGTCATTTTTCAATATTAACGATCGGATGTTTATTTCATTGAAGAAGCTATGCCGTTAATAGTGGAAAATAACATCAGGCAAATGATCACCACAACCACTCTTACAGGACCATATCCTTTTAATGAAATTTTCTAAAAGCAAATCGCAAAGTGGCTGCTCTATGTCCTCGATAGCCTCAGCAATTACATCTTTGAGGTCTTGAATCAACGCTGGGCTATTAGCGTAGGCCGCAGACCTTCTCTTTCACGAGGCCTCAAAGGAAGAAGTCGCAAGGTGTTAAATCACAAGAAATCGGTGGCCAATTGTGATCCCGAATCATTATCATGCATTCAACGACCCAATCAGCAAAGACACGACGTTGTTGATGATCGACCGGCTTGAGTTCTTGTGTTAACTGAACTTAGCCTTGAGACACAGATCTTTATACGGTGTAATGACGTTTGTGGAATGCCCTATTCCAAAGAGCGACGAGGAATAGACAAACCTGGATTTCTTCAACACTTTCGGCTACAGAAGCAATATTCTCGGCTGTTCTAGAGCGACGTGCACGGGCTTTATTCTTCACATCACTAACTTGTCCCAAAAGCTCGAATTTTTTCACCAATTTCTTTATTGCGGTCCGACAAGGTGCTTCACTACGAACCAAAAATGTCTCTGACAAATTTTCAGCACTTTTAGAGTGAATTTAAATGATTTCAGTGCGTTCTTGAAGCGTGTTCGTTCCATTAATTGATGGCGTAGTTTCTACTTGTCCAATGTCGAAAAATGACAGCTTCAAACGTAACATCTACCGAAATAGAGGGCTATTCAAGATAACACCTCTAATTGGAAAGCCCTTCAAATCCAAAAAGGATCACTGTATGGTATGTATTATGGTCTAAAAAAACAATTTCTCACCATAAAATAGAGGTCAGAAAAAAATTTCAATTTCTCATTGATAAAACTGTGGAGAGTTTATTGAAACACAGTGAAAACTCGTAAAATGAAATGTGCAAAGCGAAACCAATTCATCCCCTTCTTCATGTAATATTGCGCTATGAGAAAATGAAAAATGCAGAATGCGCTGTTTTGTCTGCGTGTACCCCATCAAGGAAATACTCATATTCACTCTTTGTAGGGCGCAGAGTTTGAATTTCATAAACCGACTGAATACTGATAATGTGATTTTCAGAGCCGCGGCAAATGGAACACTCTTTATTTTCCGACTTCATTTCAGTTTCGGAATCGTCGTACCGGATTTCCATTATTGGAAAATGGAAATGCACTGACTGAAGGAAAAGTGAAAATGCCGGGATTCATAATGATATGACTCCATCCCAAGGATGCATTCATGAACAAAATTTGAACATCAACATTTATGCCCAGAAGCTTAGCTCTAAATATACTCACGGGACCCATCCATATCATTCACAAAGTTCTGTGACAGATCTATCTTTCAATTGACCTACGTAGCGAGTAGGTTAAATGATTAGGGAGTTCACTTGAACCAGTAGATCCTTTGGGCTATTATAAAGGGTTTTACAATAAGAGGTGTTATTTTGATTTTCGAAGAGAAATGCCAATTTTCAATATAAATGATCGGATGTTTATCTCATTATAAGGAAGAAGATATGCTGTTAATAGTGGAAAATGACCACCACGACCACGCTTACAGGACCATTGATGAACGAATTTCATCTTTTAGGTCTTGAATCGACGCTGGGCTATTGGCCAAGAGCTTCTCTTTCACGTGGCCTCAAAGAACGAAGTCCCAAGGTGTTAAATCACAAGATCTCGGTCACCAATTGTGATCACCTTTTCGAGAGATGACACTGTCCGGAAATCAGCAGAGATACGACGTTGTTGATGATCGGCCGGCTTGAGTTCTTGTGTTAACTGAACTTTGTCCTAAGACCCAAATCTTTATGCAAAGTACGGTGTAATGACGTTTGTGGAATGCCTAATTCCAAAGAACGACGAGGAATGGACAAACCTGAGTTTTCTTCAACATTTTTGGCTACATCAGCAATATTCTCGGCTGTTCTTGAGCGATGTGCACAGGTTTCATTCTTCACATCACTAAATGGTCCCAACCGCTCGAATTTTTTCACCAATAATTTCTTTATCGCGGTCCGACAAGGTGCTTCACGACGACCCAAAAATGTTCGAGTTTTACGAACAGTCTCTGCCAGATTTTCACCATTTTTATAGTGAATTTTAATAATTCCTATGTGTTCTTGAAGCGTGTATCGATATTTATTAATGTCGTAGTGTCTACTTGTCAAATGTCAAAAAATGACAACTTCAAACGTGACATCTACCGAAATAGCAGGCTCTTCAAAATAACACCTCTTATTGGAAAACCCTTCAGGTCAATTGAACAACCGTTCGATGTTTAGATACTACAACAGACAACTCTTTTCAGTTTTCTGTGAGTTATCAATCAGTTATTATCGGTCTGAATTTCGTTGAATTTTTCAATGTCAAGACAGAATATTCCACTTCTCAAAAATAGACGTAGAGAGGAACACCTTCAATAATAATATGGGCAAACTATGGTACCGAATCTCTCCTTGATAATTCAAAAATTTGAAAACAATCATCACTGATTTACAGGTTTGACTGATGTGTTAATATATTAATATTCATTTCATCTATCGTTTAAAGCGAACTACAGGTTCAATTGACCTATCGAGAGATTAGATCTATCAAGAGTTAGAACTACTAGTTCAATAGTCAGTCGAGAAGAACAATGAAAAAATTCCTTGTCAAGATGATATACTTGAATCTAATAGGTGTTTTGAAGAAATTTGATGTATTCGAAAAGAAACCTTGAATATCATTTCAAATATGCATTCTTTCATGCGGCGGGAGCCGCGAATTGCATTATCGGTAATCTGCGATCAGGGTCATTACTTCTGAATCGTGAAGATTATTTTCCTCCAGAACGCTTAGAGGTGTGCGCATGAAGGAATATATTTATTACCAACTATTTCGCACCAGCTTCGTCCCGTCTGGTTATTTCAAAAACAAGTTTATCGCTTAAACTCCAGGGATTTATGACTTGGAATATGAGCAGGCTAACAGAATTCATTTGCAGACATATGATATATTCAGGGGAGAGATGTAAAGCGATTAAGGCGCTCGACAATTTATACGACATTAATCTTTTTTGCGGTTATCCTGTGTTCTATATTATTTCGGGTCTACTGGGATATGATACTGCTAATACACGGAATGAAATCAGTTCACTTTTCATTTCCGCCGGTGTGAAAAAGTCGACTTTTTCTACTATTCATGAATTATTTCAGTACACAGATTGTATACTTTTGAAAGTGACATCCCAAAAAGGCGAATCATAAAATTTATGTGAATATATTAAAATTCCCGTTCAATTCTGGAATAAAAAAGTCTCTAGCAAAATTTCGATACAGTCGACACTTTTTTCAGACAAAATAAAAACTTACAAGCAGTTATGATCAAATCTGTCAAAACCAATTTTGAGCATAAACAATATCTCAGAATATTCATATGAAACACATACGATGAAATGGAATGAACAGTAATCATAACTGCTTGTATGTTTTTACTTTTCCCGAGACTGTATCGAAATTCTGCAAAAGACTTTTTTCTCCAGAATTGATTGGGAAACCATAAGAGAAATCTATCTCACGAAAACAATTTTTGCAGGGAAATCATAAGGCGTTGTTATTGTCAACCCCTAATAAAAAAGTTATGAGATCAAAAAGAATTGTGTGAGTTACATCTACTTAATGAATCATATTATGTATAGTTTTATGACTCAGTGTTTTTCAGAACCCTTAAAAAAAATTAAAAACTGTCACTCGTCATCGCCTTCCGAAGGCTGTATCTTGGAAGGGAGGTCGATTTCGAAAAAAATTTATATAAACTGCCCCTGCTTATTTTCATCGAGGAATCATCTCTCCAAGTCCCTCGAATTTGTTTACAGACATCCTGTATAATATTCTTCTTATATTTTTAGATTTAGACCGTGTTGTTTTAGACATCTTAGGTATTCAAATCGTTGATTTTGAATTGAGTCGATGGTTTGTGTCAAAAATGAACTAAAAATTGCACAAAAATGATGACATTTCGATACTGATTGGAGTTTTGTGAAACCCGGCTTGAGTCTATGAAAAATCATTAGTGAAAACATGCTATCTTTGAAAAAAAATCACCCCAATTAGTGGACTTTTCACTTCAACTTTAAGGTTTATTCGTTATTGGATTTAACTCATTTTAGGGTATTGTTTGTTGAACACTAATTATTTCATTATATTAGGAACTGAATCGAAAAGATTTTTATAAAAAGTTACTTCACCCTTGTGAGAAAATATACCTTGTTTTTATGGAATATCATAGAAAAAGTCCGTTTCGGTTCTCCCAAAAGCTGTTTTCATTATATTCCACACAGAACAGCAAAATCCCAACAAACCTTTTTTACCAACTAATTCACGTATTGCACCAATTTCATACTAAACAACCTAAAACAAAGCGGCGAAAAGTATCCGAAAATTTGAAATTCACCTTCGGGGTATATTGTTAAAATGTTATGTTAAGGGATGAATTCATTCCGCCGTATTATAAGTTGAGAAAACAAATTAGAACTTCACCGTTGTTTACTGCCCGTGAAACCGGAAAAATCTGGAAATTTTCATTAATAATTTGCGCTGTGGAACAATGCGAAACACTGAGCGGGGGAAATGGGGGGGTTGGACTCTAAAATCTTTCAAATTGAATTATGGTGAAGAGAGAACAGTAAAGTGTTATTTCAATTAACTGAAACTGAATAGATTAGGGCCTGGCTGAAAACCTCAGATGGACGATGAAACTGAGACGCTGGAGTTGGTTAACTGTTCTGGAATATAAATATACAAGAAGAAACGGAGTATTATTCAGATTAAAGCCATCGTCAGATTAGTGAGGCGTTTCACACAGATGAACGAGTTAGAGGAAGAAGCGTTTTCATATACTTAGATAATATTTACAAGGGGTGATTTCCTTGTGTCTCGCGAAGATTGTTGGCATTGTGATAACAGTTGCTGTTTAAGCTGTATGGGAAGTTGGTTTATGTCTATGATGTAACAGATTTGTGTTAAACTGTGTTTGGTATTACTTTTGGTGGGGTTTGTTTTGCATGTTCAAAACTAATTGTGAGGATGAAAAACTGTTAGATCTTACTGGTGAAAAATTCAGCAATAACTCAACTGAAATGAAATATTTGACGTTTTCAACTTTTGCCTCGAAATGTTTGAAACAAAAACGAAACAAAGAATTCCCCTGTGCTTTTGAATGTCCGATTTGAGATTTTCAAACTGTGTTGACATTTCGAGTAGGGTTTGGCAATTTTTCATGAAAGTTCAACGTCAATACTTGGCTCAATGAGAAATCGTTGGGCATTTCCAATATGTTAAAATATAGGATTCTTTCATGTGATTGCAATAAGAGTACCTAGTAGTCTGTGAACAAATGCAACGGACTTAGGGAAATGATTCCTGGATGAAAATAAGCAGGGGTAGTTCATATAATTTTTTTTTGAAATCGACCTCCCATCCAAGAAACTGCCTTTGGAAGGCGGTGACGAGTTGACAGTTTTTTATTTTTTTTAGGAATCCCAAAAAACAATTATGTAGTCATAAAACTATACATAATATGATTCGTTAAGAAGATGTTACTCACACAATTATTAGGGGTTGAAAATGAAAACCCCTTATGATTTTCCTTCAAAAATCGTTTTCGTGTAATATGGTTGTCCATTCAATTCTGGAGAAAAAAAGTCTCCTGCAAAATTTCGATACAGTCGATACTTCTATTTGTGAAATCAAAAATATTACCGATATAATTTTCTTCCGGAAATTCGTAATTAAACCTTCAGAAAGATTTATAGAATATCTGCATCTCCTGTCATAGATATACAATATCTTAGAGTATTCATTCTATGGAACACTTATACGATGAAATGGAATAAACAATGATCATAAATGCTTGTAAGTTCTATTTTTTCGAGAAAAGTATCGACTGTATCGAAATTTTGCAGGAGCCTTTTTTTCTAAAATCTATCCCACGAAAAAAATTTTTGAACGAAAATCATTGGGGTTGTTATTTTCAACCCCTAATAATAAAGTTATGAGATCTAAAGAATTTGTGTGAGTGATATCTACTTAGTGCTTCATATTATGTATAGTTTTATGACTCAGTGTTTTCAAGAAGCCGAAAAAAATTGAAAACTGTCAACTCGTCATCACCTTCTGAAGGCTGTATCTTTGAATCTTCTTCATCAATCAATAAAATATAAAAGTTGGAGACAACACCAAGCTTGAAATCCGAAACTTACACACAATTGGAAAAACTACATATCGCTGTTTTCAAACGAACAAGCTCACAAGAGCTCCTAGAAACATCCTGTATTTCACAACACTCCGTCAAACTTCCCATAATTGGCTGAGACGGCATTTATAATGCCTCTCGGATTTTTACTTGTCGCTAGTCAGGCAATAATCGACATGGAAGTATCACTTTTATGATAGCTTTCTTGAAAAAAGTAATTGGAATATCTGTCTACCTGATTTCTAACTACTTTCCCCGGCAACTTCGGAAATTGGTTTGATCATTAGAGGCGATTTAGTAATTTAGATGGTCGTTTAGATGAATTTCGGGGAATTGGGGTTCACTTAATGTACAGGTATGAAGCCCAAAGCGTCGGAATCATTTTTGAATTAGTCCGACAAAATTGATTGTCTTCAATCTGACCAACTCATTTTGTTATAAGTTATTGCAAGTTTTTCATTATTTTTCCGAAATTTATGTTGATATTAATGGCTGTAAAGCTTAGTTTGATTCCATGAATAATTAGTAAAGAGTTCCTAGCCGATTAAGGTTCTGAAGAAATCTTTGTTTGGAAAACCAAAATTGGTTTGCAAGGAAAATATTGTAGTGATTTTTTTCCTGGTTTTACGGTTTAGTTTTATTTTTCACTTCACTTTCAAGATATTTAGTTGAACCAGATGAAAGAAAAAAAATTGTTTCATGGGGAAAAGAAATATAGTTATTCATTATACATGGGAAAAAAAGTATTACCTATATTTTAGCTCGAGGTTTTGTTGTCTCCTGACGCGAAGCGAACAGAGACAAAAAACCGAGAGCTAAAATCTAATGTTTTTTCCGTGTATAATACACTATTTTTTCTATGACAGGAAAACCCACCATTCAATAGTGAAAGAAATATAACCTTTCACGAAAATATTTTTTTGCCCACGGGAAAAAAGTGGGTTCTTTTTTGACAGGGACAATAGTTATTTTTGTATTAAGTGCGTAGAATGTGCCATGAAAACATGAATTGTATACGCACCAAATACAAACAACATTTTTTGTACAACTGTGAATGTGAATTTACGTCGTCTGAAATATAAAATGACTGAGACAAGGCTTCCTATAATATTTCTATGCACACAGTCTTTACTTTTTTCACCGTTAAAAATAGTATATTATATTATAAGGATTAAAAGTGCATATATTTTTTAAATAGGCACTTTTAGTCCGTATAATATATACAATTTTTTCTCTAACCAAGCCAAAATCAAAATAAATTTGGCGATAGCGAGTCGGTAGTCAGAGATATTTGATATTGTTGGTGAATATTGATTGTCAAGTAGACGTCAAATGCAATTACTTTTAATCCAAGGATTAAAAGTAGCGTTTTTAATCCTAGGATTGAAAGTGGTGCTAAGCAACGAAAAAATTTTTGTACGGTATGACTTTTGCACCTGAAAATAGTACAAAAATGTCAAAAATTTTGATGGTTGGAGAAAAAAGTCTTTTTTAATGGTGAAAAAGTTCATCATCATTTACGCATCATAGTGATGAAAAAGTCAAGTTTTTTTGACAGTTGTACAAAAAGTAATTTCGTAAAAAGTCATATTTTCTGACCTGTCAAGAGATATAAATGTCTCATTTTTTCCCGTTACAGCAAAAATGAATATTCTAATACATATCATTGAGAGTTGATTTTGAAATAAAAAATAACTTTTTTGAGTTTCCAAAATTAATTATTCAGTATTGCATATTTTGCTTATTTTCGTGCATATTTCAAGAATTTTTCGTGAATATTCTGAAACGTTTTTATGTTGCAAATGATCCGGTCTCTACTTATCAGCAAGTGGTGAAACAGGCAATACTAGAATTTTAACATATAAACTACTTGACTCAAGAGCTTTTCAATCTCCAAGCGTTTAGGAATTGAAAAAAAACATCCATCGACCTTAAGTCTGAAAAATACTATCGATAGTTTACATTATACTAAGAGTGAGAAGATGAAAATCTTTTGAACAGCTTAGCGACTACGACAGTAGGTTAATCGAGGGTTTCCACTAAACTGATTTGTCACCAAGGTCACTGCCAGATACTTCCCGCTGGCAAAACATAATTGGTAATCGATTACCAGAGAAGGAAATCAGTTTGTTCTGCTATTGCCACAAGACCACCCAACACATCAATTTTTCACAAAATTTTCCGATGGTTTTTGTGAAGTTTCTTCCACCACTTGCAACCCTAACCTTCAGAGAAAAGTAACTCTGTGTAACTTCGGAAGTGATTATGAGAATAATTCAAGAGAGCTGATGAAGTCAAAGAACTCGACTCAGCGAAACTCATTCTTGGAGAATAATTCGGAATAATGTAATCTGTGATCTCGCCCTAATAATTGTTTACTTATCAAAGTTAATATAACGAGCTCGGAAAATATTCGACTGCTACGAAAACTAATCAAATCTACGTGCAAACAGACGGGCCTGGGTCAGAACGCACTGTGTAATGTTTGCGCGAACCATTCTGAGCGGGGGCTAGTTAATTGAAAAATATTTTATGAACTTAAATGAACCTCTGGTCCGAACTTCCGTAAGATTTCCAATATTCCCGTGTTCTATTATGTAAACTTGCAAGGGTTGTTGAAGAATTTAAAAAATTCATTCAGTTTTCTTTGTTCTGTCTCATTTTGTTTGATTCCAGCTGCATAGAAACTTATTTTAAGATTCTTATTGCCTTATTTCAAATAAGTTCCATTGAAATAAAACTTATATTCCGTTCACGAAAGTTTGAACGCATAGTAGGCGTTTGTTTATTTATTTGAAGTTGGCAGTATTTGCTGTCATAACGTAGAATAGAGTCAACGTTGCCGAATGTACCCGGCTTCGTCAGACGAGCTCGCTAGTTATCAGAGAACTCTATGCAATATTGACAACATTGCGTATCAATCTGACAAGAAAATAAATAACATAACCTAAAATTTTAATATACACAGTGGAATATGCCAAATTTCCATGGCCAAACGACGGCTCAACCTTTCGTGAACGGACCATATTTCGGATGGATTGTGCGCCAGAGAGAGCAGAAAACAAAAAATTTCACTCACTAATGATTGACATTCAACATCATCACAATAATCTTCTTCAATATTAAGAAGAAAATATACTGATATCAAATTAAATATTCTATTCAGATAAAACCCGAAACCGGCGTGTCAACAAATATTTGAATGAAAATTGTGAAAACTCTGTCAAGTATTTTTTTATCTTCTTTTTATTATTCAATTTATCATGTTCACCAAGGGTTATGTGAGGAATCAATTTCGACTATTCTATTCAGGTTTGAATTTATTGAGATCCTCTCGTTTTTTTTGCTTCACTTTGACTGAATACAAGTCTTAAATCAAAATTTTGTTTCACGCATATTTACATAGAAATAACTGAGAAATAAACAGTGTCAATTGGTTTCGTTAATTCCGATGACACATGAAGCGTTTTTAAGAAAAAAAAATAATATGATTGGTTGAAATTTTTCGAGAGAAATAGTCATATATCGAAAGATAATTCGTAAAACCAATGACATAATATTCTGATGTCAATTTTCATAATTATAATGAAAATGCATATACTCGGTCAAAATTAAAAGTTGCACATTTTATTATACACATTGCATGTCATTACAATTTCATGGCCAGTCCACAAGTAATGAAGCATAAAGTTCAGAGTTCTTTCATTTGTTTGGTTCTCGAGTACAGCGATATTTTAGGGATTTGCATTCAAACTCAAATCCAAGAGCTGCATGAATGAAACGTTCGCAATTAGTTGGATACTCTGAAGTAGTTGTGGAAGTATTTTCCGTGTATTCAGCGTTTTAGACCCATACAAAGATATCCACGTATGTGCAAGCGTTCTTTCTCTCATTCGGGCAAAGTCAGCCGCAGCTACATCCGAAGAGGTCGACACACTTTCAAGATCCTGTCTCATGTAACGAAATCGTCGGATAGCAGGAGTCGGTATTTATTGACATTTGAATTTGTTTATTATTTTCTCGATATTTCCGAAACCATGATCATTTCGAAATTTCGAAAGCTCAAAAGCTACTGATTTCCCCTGATGCTTTTTCGAATTTTTGACACATTATCTGCAACTGAAACTAAAATCGTAAGTAATTCACACTCATCGAAAGATAATTTGCGAAGATAGCGACAAAATAAAGGGTTTTCCAATAAGAGCTGTTATTTTGATATTCAAAGAAAAATGCAATTTTTCATTATAAATGATCGAATGTTTATTTCATTATAAAGAAGAAGCTATGCCGTTAATAGTGGAAAGTAACATCAGGCAAATGACTACCACGATCACGCTTACAGGACCATATCCTTTTAATGAAATTTTCCATAACCAAATCGCAAAGTGGCTGCCCTATGTCCTCGATAGCCTCACGAATTCCATCTTTGAGGTCTTGACCACAAACCGCTCCAAACAGTCACACGTTAAGGATAGAGAGGCTTTTCAACAATAACTCTTGGGTTTTCCGAGCCCCAGATGCGACAATTTTGCTTGTTGACGAAGCCACCGAGGTGGAAATGGGCCTCATCACTCAAGATGATTTTTCGATGGAATTCCGGATAATTTTCATGCATTTCAACGACGCAATCAGCAAAGACAGGACGTTGTTGATGATCGATCGGCTTGAGTTCTCGTGTTAACTGAACTTTATAAGCCTTAGGACCCAAATCAAAATACGGTGTAATGACGTTTGTGGAATGCCTTATTCCAAAGAACGACGAGGAATGGACAAAACTGGGTTTTCATCAACACTTTCGGCTACAGCAGCAATATTCTCGGCTGTTCTTGAGCGACGTGCACGTGTTTTATTCTTTACATCACTAACATGTCCCAACAGCTCGAATTTTTCCACGAATTTCTTTATTGCTGTCAGATAAGGTGCTTCACGACGGCCCACAAATGTTCGAGTTTTACGAACCATGTCTGCCAAATTTTCACCATTTTATAGTGAATTTTTCGGAGCGTGTATCGTTCCATTTTTATTTATTTGCGTAATTACTACTTGTCAAATGACAGCTTCGAACGTGACATCTACCGAAATAGCGGGCAATTCAAAATAACACCTCTCATAGGAAAACTCTCCATTTTGCGAATTTTGAAGTAAAACTCACCCAAATTTGACGGTAACAAGTTCTTCATACATAATGTTACAATATCATGGCCAGTCGACAGTATATAAAGTGAGTTCAGAGTTCTCTCATTTGTTTGATTCTAGAGTACTGAGATATTTTAGGGATTTGCATTCAAGAGCTTCATGAATGAAACGTTTGCAATTAGTCGGATACGCCGAAGTAGTTGTGGAAGCATTTTCGTGTTCGTTTTCCGTATATTCAGCGTTTTAGTCCCATACAAAGATATCCACGTACGAGCGAGCGTTCTTTCTCCAAAGCCAGCCGCTGCTGAATCCGAAGAGGTCGAAGAGAATGACACACTTTCAAGATCCTGTCTCATGTAGCGAATTCGTCGGATAGCAGGAGTCGGTATTTTTAATTACGAAAGAACCTCGTCAGGCACTTAATCACATTCAAAAGTTCTCTTTGCGGAACTCGCAAGGACTGGAATGTGAAATGATATATCGTGAGTAATTACGACTTCAATCCCTGGATTTTTCCCAGGTCATCAATTCGGCTATAATGAAGGCAATTTATCCAGACCGAAGGATCCTAGTAGGAAAATCCTGCTGGAATAACTTGTGGTATTGATCACTATCACTCACCGACCGAGGAGAGGACTTTGGAGACATAATTATACTAACAGCAAAAAGTCTTCGGTGAATCATGGCTTTTACTGCGGAAAATCGATGCGAATTCATTTTGGATAACATGAATTGAGAGGCGAACGCATTGTTCTGCCAATATTTCAAGTCAACCTTTTTATTCCTATAGTCCCTCTTTATCTTTTCATGATTCCAATATCGAATTGGTTCATACTACCTGCCATGAAATATGTATTGAAATCTTCTACCTGTCAACTATTTTCTGATTGTCTCAGAAATGGTACCCTTAAAATTCGACCTCCAGTCAATTTTTGTTAAATGCACGAATTAAGATATAATGCTTTATGATAATAACACGTTTTTTATCATTATTCCGAAATTGAATTCGATATTTAGGATGAAATACCCCTATTTGAATCTCTCTGAGAGATGATTACCCTTCAGTAGGGTCCTGTAGCGCTGTTGCAAGAAGAGAAGATTCGAAAATCATCACTTGGAACGCCGGACTTAGTTTAAAAGACCCTCCTGAATTAAGAGATTAAGTATTTTGTATCTGAATATTGAAAGTATTTATTCCAATAGTTTTAATTTTAAATTTTGTAAAAACGGCGAGGCAGGGTTTTTTCTACTGAGGTTTTTCCCTGTGCTCTGGTATCATACGCCATAATAGTATGGTACCCCGTTTTGCACCAACCTCAGCTAGCGACATTTTTGTTTCATGTATCGTATTTTGTTAGCCCTCAATTCAAAAGAATATATATTTCTTGATGATTCCAATATTGAATTTGTTCATACTACTACCTGCCATGAAATATTTATTGAAAACTTCTACCTGTCAATTATTTTCTGATTGTCTCAGAAATGATTTCCAAAATCGACCTCCAATCATGTGTATTTCACAGTATCAGTAAAAAGAAATATGAAAGAGGCATCTACATTCTTCTGTAAAAAAAAATGCAAAACCCCGGCAAAATCCTCGTTTTCGACTCGGATTTTTGTCGCTACCAGCACACATGCTTCTTGTTGAAATACCACTCAGCAACGTGTTTCTTCGGAAAAATTACATGATATTACTTACGAATATATCTCTTTTTAGAAGATAGAAGCCTTTCAGATTTTTTGGCCAGGAAAATATTCCTTTAATTTTATAAACTTAATGATATTCATTATATTACATTATTAAAAACCAGTATTCCGATATAATAAATGCAGATGAATTTATTCCAACAATATCTGTCAGTTACTTATCAGCATGTGTTGAAACAGGCCCTTTGTAGGGAGAAACTCAACCTCGATATTTCTTGGAATCTCACCACTGATTTTTTTTGTTGTATTGCAACTGGTACAGATTTCAATATATTGTGAAATAAATCGTTTACTACTTTATAATTATTTTGCACAGTCGATGAACAGAGAGTACCCGGAAAACTGCGGTATTTACTTTTGATGAAAAACAATTTCCCTGGAACATGTTCAGTTTAATTACTTCATTCCAGATCAATCTATTCGGAGTGCCAGGAATAGGTACACGATAATGTACACAAATTAAACATCTGTGAGAATGGTGAATGTAGGAAGTCAATAAACCCATGTTATTTATGAACCATTTATATTAAACGGTTTACGTTTGATAAATCTGCAGATGGCTGCTCTAGATATGTGAATACTTTCGCAACCGAGCTCTTTTCCATTGATATGTTGATTTCTTTGAAGTGGAATCAGCAGAATGACCGATAAGTTACATTAGTTTAGGAAAACATTTAAGTCTCCATTTATTCTAAATTAATCACAAGATGGGTTTGGAATAGTTTCTTGTCGCTTTATGAGATTTGGAAAAGTTCTATGTCATCAACATTATGCGACCAAAATAAATTCTTTCAAAATGCTTTCTCAGTTTGCTTTATGAGTATTTGGAAATTCACATCCGAAACATACGATATACAATGCATCAGACAGAGAATTCTTCCTTCTAGTTGCACAGATGAAAAGTCGATATAATAACGTGCTGTAACTGAATGAATTAATTCCGTTGATTTAATGCAATAACCTAGTCTGGTCTCTCTCTTATCGCAGTATGGTAGGGAACATGCAGTACACGTATAGAATTATTTAATTTGTCAGGCTGCCCGAAATACTCGATTCAAGTATTTACTGTTGCCTACCATACTAAATGAATTATGCTCCTCCAACGATTAGAGAGAGACAAAACTAGAATATTGCAACAAGACAACGGAATTAAGTGTGTTACAGCACGTGATTGTTTCGACTATTCATCTGTGCAACTGCACGGAAGAATTCTCTGTCTGATGCATTGTATATTGTATGTTTCAGATGTGAATTTCCAAACCTGTATAGTCAAAGTTTGATTATTCAGATAATAACCCAAAATTCTCGAATAAATAATACAGATAGTATTCAACATATTTGACGTATGAAAAATTTACCATTATTTTAGGTTTCCCTCTATTAGTAATATCAAAATACGCAGACGATAATAATCTACATTTGCAGGAAAATATGACATTCGGAAATTCAAATCTGAAAGAATGCCAAAATAGCTTTTACATTTTGTAAGACATCTGTTAAACAAGAGAAGAAGTAAGTAAAAAACAGAATTTGAAATTTGAGAAAATAGCAGTTAATGAAGAAATATTCATAAAAAAAGTTAAAGGGATAAGCAATCTCGGAAGTAATCAATGAGTGATAAAATGGAAATGATTTTGAAGGTTCAGGAAGTTTGAATTCATTTTCCAAAATTGAAGAAATCGAAAGTAACGCAACTATATTATGGATATTAAGATAAGACGCGAAAGTCAAGAATTTCCATTTCTCACATGCAAACTGCGGATTTACATTGGCAAGAGAGAAACTTTACTGAAACCGGTTTTGGACTTGCGTTAAAGTGATATTTTCGTTCTGAGAAACGGTTATATCCTTTACCGGAAATTCTACAGAGAAATTATCTTCAGTTCTTTGTCTAAACGTTGTTTAAGAATTTCCGAATTCAGTTAAAAATTTCCAACACAAAAAATACTAATCAATTTCAACCTAGTGAATATATCTCGAAAAAATAACTCTCCAATGGCCTGACATGCCTAAAACCAACAACCAGTGAACTTTGCGTGCGTACAGATGTTATCAACACCTGTGTCAATAATACGATGAGGCTAGACTACTCCAGCTAACTGTAGATATGTATACAACCTAGAAAAAATAAATTATACACGAGGATTTCATCTGTTCAGCATTATTTTCTTATTCAACCTAAACAAAATTCACAGACAAATGATCTCCTAAAAAAAACAGGATAAACAGTCGATAAATCAAATATGACTTTTTGTCCCATATTGGTTCTTTTTATTTTTTGAATAATACTTATATTCAATTAACTAGTTCATTAATCGCTAGATTAATTATTATCACAAGATTTTTCCGTTGATTGCATTATGAATTGGGTGAAATACATTTTTATTGTACACAAGAAATACATTTCAAATAATATTAATTCCTATATTTCAGAAGACATTGCGTATTGCTTCTGAATATTTCATGTTCGGTTGTTTATGACAATTACACATTTAAATGGGAGAAATCTAGTAATAACTTGGGTCATTATTTACCCTTTTCATATACGTTGAACTGAGCCTTGCTGATTATTTGACAGTTTTCGATTACTCATCATACAAACGTTTTAAGGGGAGTTATAGTCGAAAAGTTTCACCTCAGAATGTTATAAAAATGTTTACACAACTTGTGGCCCGAACAACTGTTCTCATAAATTTATTTTCAAGAATAAGAAACTCCAGAGAACTTCGAGATAATCCAGCTACTTCTCACTTCTTGTATCATCCACACAATTCCGAATATTCAACCTTCGCTACGAAGTTCAAGACGAAAGTTGGACTAATTTCGACCGAATTTTCCTACAATTTGAGTAATATTTAGACTACTGGTGCCAAATAAATCGACACTTTCCTTCGAATTCAAATTTAAAAGCACTATTTGGCCCAGATGAACAGTTTCACCTCAGAAAAAAATGTTGACACAACTTGTGGCCGGAACAACTGTTCCCATAAATTTATTTTCGAGATGAAGAAACTCCAGAGAACTTCGAGATAATCCAACTACTTCTCACTTCTTGTATCATCCACACGATTCCGAACATTCAACCTTCGCTACGAAGTTCAAGACGAAAGTTAGACTAATTTCGACAGAATTTTTCTACAATTTGAGTAATATTTAGACTACTAGTGCCAAATAAATCGACACTTTCCTTCGAATTCAAATTTAAAAGCACTATTTGGCCCAGATGAACAGTTTCACCTCAGAAAAAAATGTTGACACAACTTGTGACCGGAACAACTATTCTCATAAATTTATTTTCGAGAAGAAGAAACTCCAGAGAACTTCGAGATAATCCAGCTACTTCTCACTTCTTGTATCATCCACACAATTCCGAACATTCAACCTACGCTACGAAGTTCAAGACGAAAGTTAGACTAATTTCGACATCACCCTAATAATTAATATCACAAAAATTCCGGGCCAGTATAGCCATATGACGAAAGTTATTCTGTCTATTAGAGCGGAAGGAGAGAGAATCTGGCTCAGAAGGCCCGAGGCCAGTGTCGTCCTCAAATGACGAACCGTTGGCAATTTACAGGGATCTTAATTCGTTAATTCAACCTCCGCTACGAAGTTCAAGACGAAAGTTAGACCAATTACTACAGAATTTTTCTAAAATTTGAGTAACATTTTGACTACTAGTGCCGAATAAATCGACACTTTCCTTCGAGTTCAAATTTAAAAGCACTATTTGGCCCAGATGAACAGTTTCACCTCAGAAAAAAATGTTGACACAACTGGTGGCCGGAACAACTGTTCCCATAAATTTATTTTCAAGATGAAGAAACTCTAGAGAACTTCGAGATAATCCAGCTACTTCTCACTTCTTGTATCGTCCACACAATTACGAACATTTAACCTTCGCTACGAAGTTCAAGACGAAAGTTAGACTAATTTCGACAGAATTTTTCTACAATTTGAGTAATATTTAGACTACTAGTGCCAATAAATCGACACTTTCCTTCGAATTCAAATTTAAAAGCACTATTTGGCCCAGATGAACAGTTTCACCTCAGAAAAAAATGTTGACACAACTTGTGGCCGGAACAACTGTTCCCATAAATTTATTTTCGAGATGAAGAAACTCCAGAGAACTTCGAGATAATCCAGCTACTTCTCACTTCTTGTATCATCCCCACAATTCCGAACATTCAACCTTCGCTACGAAGTTCAAGACGAAAGTAAGACTAATTTCGACAGAATTTTTCTACAATTTGAGTAATATTTAGACTACTAGTTCCGAATAAACCGACACTTTCCTTCGAGTTCAAATTTAAAAGCACTATTTGGCCCAGATGAACAGTTTCACCTCAGAAAAAAATGTTGACACAACTTGTGGCCGGAACAACTGTTCCCATAAATTTATTTTCGAGAAGAAGAAACTCCAGAGAACTTCGAGATAATCCAGCTACTTCTCACTTCTTGTATCATCCACACAATTCCGAACATTCAACCTTCGCTACGAAGTTCAAGACGAAAGTTAGACTAATTTCGACAGAATTTTTCTACAATTTGAGTAATATTTAGACTACTAGTTCCGAATAAACCGACACTTTCCTTCGAGTTCAAATTTAAAAGCACTATTTGGCCCAGATGAACAGTTTCACCTCAGAAAAAAATGTTGACACAACTTGTGGCCGGAACAACTGTTCCCATAAATTTATTTTCGAGAAGAAGAAACTCCAGAGAACTTCGAGATAATCCAGCTACTTCTCACTTCTTGTATCATCCGCACAATTCCGAACATCAACCTTCGCTACGAAGTTCAAGACGAAAGTTAGACTAATTTCGACAGAATTTTTCTACAATTTGAGTAATATTTAGACTACTAGTGCCGAATAAATCGACATTTTCCTTCGAATTCAAATTTGAAAGCACTATTTGGCCCAGATGAACAGTTTCACCTCAGAAAAAAATGTTGACACAACTTGTGGCCGGAACAACTGTTCCCATAAATTTATTTTCAAGAAGAAGAAACTCCAGAGAACTTCGAGATAATCCAGCTACTTCTCACTTCTTGTATCATCCACACAATTCCGAACATTCAACCTACGCTACGAAGTTCAAGACGAAAGTTAGACTAATTTCGACATCACCCTAATAATTAATATCACAAAAAATTCCGGGCCAGTATAGCCATATGACGAAAGTTATTCAGTCTATTAGAGCGGAAGGAGAGAGAAATCTGGCTCAGAAGGCCCAAGGCCAGTGTCGTCCTCAAATGACGAACCGTTGGCAATTTACAGGGATCTTAATTCGTTAATTCAATCATCTGCTCTAACGTCAATTTAATGACATTAAATTACGTGATACATCACAGTTTTTATTTGAAACACCAAATGTGGTTTAATTTTTGTAGAATGAAATCGCAGTTGGAATCGATTGAAGATGTTACCCGATGTAAAGGGCCTGTAGATTATATTATATATTATAAAATTGACTGATCTTTGTGAGTCAGATGTGATAGATAGGTATATAGAATGTCCGGGAATATATGCTATAAATTTTAACAGAAGATTCTTGAAGACAATTTAGGGACCCCTTTTTTGAGAAATGTGCCACCTGTCGGAGTTAAAGAACTCTGAATTTGGTTTCTAAAAATCTTGTGTCAATATTTTAGAACATTGTTGCATATTACATACCAAATTCAACACACGGGGTTCTGAAAATATGATATATCTGTCAGTGTTACATTTTTTGACATGGAGCCCCGAAGCTTTTCTTGGGTCTCCTTTCCTTTGGAGACCAAAAACTTTGTTAGATTATTTTTATTTATCCAAATTTATCATTTCACGAGAAAGCCTATCATGTTTATAAATTTTTTGTCTCCTGCATTTTGTTCGTAGGATGAGTCGTTTATTGATGGCAGGGGTACCTCAAATGTATGCATGGATTCAAATTTGTATGAATCTGCAGTTTGTGTTCTATAAAGTGAATATTCACAAACATACATGGTGTTTTTTATAGAATGGTGGTACTGATAACACTGAATGAAACATGCGCTTCATAGAACACAAACTGCAGGTTCGTACAAATTTCAATCCATGCATCATTTATGCTACAAAACTACCCACTTTCCCTATTCAAATTTCTGATGTTATTTAAACCCTCTCAGGAGGGTTGCTAGTAGAAACAAGCTTTGTGTCCCAGATAATGTACCCTTGTTTGAGTGTTTTCACAAAGTCTGATTCGTTGTTGAGGGTACACACTATTAATGAGACACCCTGTAATAGTGAGAAATCCCAAAGAAGTTGAGTACTTCAATAATCTTTTTTTCTGGATATGGCCAATACATTTATTGAGACAAAATGTTCGAAAGAACATGCACAAAAAACTTCTAGCGCAGTACTGGCATAATACAGGATGTCTGTGAATAAATGCTAGGGACTTAGGGAGATGATTCCTCGATGAAAATAAGCAGGGGTAGTTCATATAAATTTTTTTCGAAATCGATCCCCCTCCTAAGATATAGCCTTTGGAATGCGATGACGAGTTGACAGTTTTTAATTTTTTAAAGTCCTAAAAAACACTGAGTCACAAAACTACATATAATATAATTCATTAAGTAGATATACTACTCACACATTTTTTTTTGATCCCATAACTTTATTATAAGGGGTTGAAAATAACATTCCCTTATGATTTTCCTTCAAAAATTGTTTTCGTGGAATAGATTTTCGAAAAATTGAAGTTTCATATGGTTTCCCATTCAGTTTTGGAGAAAAAAGTCTCTTGCAAAATTTCGATACAGTCGATACTTTTCTCGGAAAAAATAAGAACTCACAAGCAGATATGATCACTGTGTTCCATCGAGAAATCATCTCCCAAAGTTCCTCGCATTTGTTTTTAATTAAAGCAGGATTAATGAGAAATCTGGCTCAGAAACCAATAGAAGAGATGAGTATTCCAATAATCTTTTTTCTGGATATGCCCAATACAGATATTAAGACAAAATGTTCGCAAGAACAAGCACAGAGAACTTCTGACACAGTCCCAGCATATGACGAAAGTTAATTCAGTCAATGAAAGCAGAAGGAATGAGGAATCTGGCTCGGAAACCCCGAAGCGACGGTCGTCCTCAAATAGCAAAACCGTTGGCAATTTCCGGAGGCATTTTAATCCGTGAATAAAATCAGCTTCTCTAACATCGAACATCGATTCCGCAGCGTTAAAAGTTGCCCCGAAACTCATAAAGTCAGTTTAATCGGTCCGCGTCAACTTCGAATGAAAAATAACAACTTCGGAACGAGAATAATAAATGGATCTCATTTTAAATATTCGGTAATTTGCCTGCTCTGATTGATGAACTTGTCCGATTTTTCACCGAAGATAATGAACCTTCTAACGGAACGGATTCTGAGCAGATTATCGGAGTTGATGAAACATATTCGGAAAGTTTCTACTTGGGATTCGGGGAAATTTCGGAGTCGTAAATCGATTTTAATAGCTGCCACGTCATTCGTTAAATTAACTACCTCTTGAATTTCACTCTTATGTTTGTCGAGAGAGTTAAGGAGCAAGCTTTTAGTGATTCATATGGTTTAACGTTTCTATTAAATTAATGCCTTTGTAGATGGATTTAATTGTTTTGAATGGTACTCAGAGTAGTTGCGACGCCAGGCTATTCATTTCAAAGATTCGTTGTTTCTCTGGCAAGCAAGCTTCGTGGTTCGACAACTAATCAATAGGGAATTGAGTGCAGTTTTCTATTATTATAAATAAATAAATCAATCTTCTATAAATACTCGTTAGTTTTTATAAATGATGATTGATTTCTTACGTTTGCAGATGCTACTGAATGTTTAATTTAAACAACTCCTATGATTTTCGTTCAAAAATTGTTTTCGTGGGATAAATTTTTGAAAAATAAAATTCTCTTATGGCTTTCCTTTCAATTCTGGAAAAAAAAGTCTCTTGAAAAATTTCGATACAGTAGATGCTTTTGTTGGAAAAATAAAAACTTACAAGCAGTTATGATCATTTCCATTTCATCGTATGTGTTTCATTCAATGAATATTCTGAGATATATTCTGAGATGTTCTATAAATCTTTCTGAAGGTTTAATTACTAATTCCGGAGGAAAATATTCCCCTAATATTTTAATTCCACAAATAGAACATTCTAATAACTAATATGCATAATCGACAAAACCAATTTTGAGCATAAACAATATCTTCGAATATTCGTTCTATGGAATATACAATGAAATGGAATGAACAGTGATCTTAACTGCTTGTAAGTTTTTATTTTTCCGAGAAAAGTATAGACTGTATCGAAATTTTGCAGGAGACTTTTTTCTCCAGAATTGAATGGGAAACCATAAGGGAATTTTATTTTTGAAAATCTATACCACGAAACAATTTTTGAGGAATAATCATAATGAAGTTATGGTACCAAAAAAATTGTGTGAGTAACATCTACTTAATAAATCATATCATAGTCCGTTCACGAAAGTTTGAGCGTATAGTAGGCGTTTGCTTATTTATCTTAAGTTGGCAGTATTTGATGTCTTAACGTAAAATAAAGTCAACGTTGCCGAATGTACCCGGCCTCGTCCGACGAGCATGCGAGTTATCAGAGAACTCTATGCAATATTGATAACATTGCGTATCAATCCAACAAGAAAATAAAGAACATAACCTAAAATTTTAATATACACAATGGAATATGCCAAATATCCTTGGCCAACGACGGCTCAACCCTTCGTGAACGGACGATATGTATAGTTTTATGACTCAGTATTTTTTAGGACCCCTAAAAAATTAAAAACTGTCAACTCGTCATCGCCTTTCAAAGGCTGTATCTTGGAAGGGAGGTCGATTTCGAAAAAAATTATATGAACAACCCCTGCTAATTTTCATCGAGGAATCATATCCCTGAGTCTCGCATTTGTTTACAAACACCTTGTATTTATTAATACATCTTTGGTATAGGCCGTTAAACCAATTTTATTCATCGACTACGTCAAAAAATTCAAGTACATATCACTACAGATGAGTCAAAACAACTCGAAGATCATAAAATAGTGTGAAACTAAGTGTTAACTTCATTAGCTCGATACAAGCTGTCGACCAAAACAGATAAGTCTTGAAGGAATTTGATAAGGGGAGACCATTAACGCCTTTTGTTTCTCAAAAAATCAAGACTTGATTTCACCGAAAAAACTTTCGGAGTTGATAAATAGTCATTATTCCGTAAGATTAACGAGAAAGAGATTAGTCGGCCAAGTTTTATATTTCCTTCCTAACTTGTTCCCATGAATTTACTCTGAACAATCTGGAGGTTCAGAAAACGACGCAATTTTTTCTTATTTCATATTCAACTGTATCAGTCCTTTCAGACTTTGCATATTCAACAAGTTCTCCTCAAATATGCTGAATACTGATTCTGAAACATGGCAAATAAATCCAAGAAAGTTTATTTTTTTTAAGTTTTTAGAAAGTTCATTTGTAATAAGTAATGACTCCTTCTTACACTGCTTCTAATATATATTTATATTCTTTTGAAATCAAGAGCTAACATAATACAATACATAAAACAGAAATAAAAATCCCTAACTGAGGTTAGTGCAAAACGGGGTACCATACCATTTTTTCGTATGATACCAGAGCTCAGGGAAAAACTCAAAAACTATTTGAATAGTGAAAGACTTCTTCTTCATTGAGTCCAACCTATTAATGATAATGATAAATTTACATTGTGCACAGGAAAACATGAAATAGCGGACAAGAAATAAGTCTTAGATGGATTCTATGGAGAGAAGAGAGAACCACTATGACGTTATAATAAAAAATTTCCTAAACTATTAGGGGACATTTTATGCATAAACACTCCATGTAATCCATCAACATAACTTGCTTTTCCGCAACGGAGCATTTCTCGAATCCTTGAAATTTCATAATTGCTGAGGATCCCGAATTATTTAGAACTCTACTCCAAGTTCTGAGCAGGCAAATCAGAGGTTTTCTGGTCTTATTCGTAATCGTTCAAAAATTGTAATAAAGCAACTCTGGAAACTTGGGATATCCAATTAAGAAACTTAAATTAGCCCTGATTTACGTTCTGACATCTAGTTATAAAACTAACCCTACTTCTGGCCATAAAGTTATATCACCTAAAAATTCGAGGATCAACTTTGAAGTCGGATATCGAATGGAGGAATGATAGACTGCAGTTTTTCCGTATCATCTATTCTTCGATTCGTTGTGAAGGTCGCTGCAAACTTAGAAAGTAAGTCCACATTCCCAATTGTCACATAAGGAATTTGTTATTCGACATTGAAGATATTTTAGTCTGCTCCATTTTCGTTTTATGTAGAAAGGAACAATCAATCCTTACAGGGTATACAAACTTGCAAATCCTTCCAGTTATGGGTATAACAACTCATTTGATTTTTTTCAAACTGGATCTTATTATTGAAGGGCAGATATTTTTGACATCAACAGACGGTTGACTGATTGGGTTTTTGGTTGTCGACAGTAAAGTTGCTTCCTTCATTTTTCTACGTTTCAGTTTTTCCTCTTTTGATGTTATTGCAGCTTCTCCCCATAGAACCTATGGTCTCGAATCAAAGCATGTGTGTATCTTTTGGATCTTGCTGTTTCAAAGTTCCGAAGGATATTAGTGGAATGATCCATCCCTGGGAGATTCCGCCAGAGTTTTTCCCTCTCGGCTTTCTCCTTCTCCAGAAACTCCTTCTTATAGGTACATTCGCCTGTACTACAGAAGAGTTCTGAGCCAATGAGTGACATTCGTGCGCCCTTTTTGGCAAGTGTATTGGTCTTTTCGTTCCTTTGGGTTACCGAATGGCAGGGAACCCAAATTCAAAAGACCTAATTTTTCTTGCCAATCTCATTGAGTTTTTGCCGGCACTCCCAGATCATCTTTGAGCCGATGACGAGATCTGTCCTTTAATAGCAACTTGACTATCTGAGTGTATGGCTATATCGCACTTCTGATAGTTTCTTTATATGGCTTGTTACTTTGGTTAAGGTTCTCTACTATTACGTCCAATTTATTTGCCTTTTTTAACAATATCTTTGCATAGTCATTTTGATGAAGAATTGTTTGATATTGTAAAGATAATGCTGTTACTCGAGAGAACACATGTACAGCTCTTTCGAGACGTATACGTACAATCGAATTCTTCAGATTCAGCATCAGCTTCAGCATTCAAGTTTTCTCCACTGAAACCTCATTCATAATTGAGACACACCAAAAAGATGATAATCCTCGCTTGTAAAATTAATACAAGAAAGGCAAACGATCCTCAGACCGACGCCTCCAATTCCGAGGCCTTTGTGATCGACGTGAATCCATAAAAAATTCCCGTCATGCCTGTAAGTCCTCGAGAAGAAAGGGGAGGCTCATCTCTGTATTCAACAGGTTACTAGTCAGATAAATCTTGCATGATAAACACATGTCTTCGGTGAGTTTTCATTACCTGGGATCACGTGATGTGAAAATAAAACAACACGATTTACTGGTTTGTATCTATATTACTCTCTTGAAGCCAGTCTAATAATTTTGTAAATTCCTTGTATGTACTGCGTGCTAACTGGGCATTCTTATGAGCTTCATTCGGCTGTATTGTTCGGAATATTTATTCACCGAGGGAAAGGAATGAATTTGAATAACTCCCGCATTTTTTAGTCGTTTTATATGAGTTAGATAACGACGAAGTTGGCGTTGGAGCTGTATTGGTTTTTTGTTCCTGGAATATTCGGATAAAAATATTACTACTCAATATTTGGGTATTTATTCCAATAGGATGTTATTGGGGATGAATATTAATGTATGCAGAAGAATTCTATGCGGATGTAAAGAAGAGAAAATACAGGGTGGAAAGTTCGGACAAAAAGTATTTCAAATGGCATCATAAACTTTCATAATATTTTGTTGAATTTTTTTTCTAATAACCACCCTTAGGTAAACTACCTCCAGATATATTTTTTCAATTGAAGTAAAAGAAAAATATATTCAAACAATTTTTCTTTACTTTACGTGAATTCAATCACAACAACAACACTTTAAAACAAAATAAAACAATTTAATAATTATTTTAAATTAAACCAGTTGTTATATTTATTATTTTTAAGGGTCGAAGTTACGTTAGATGATAAATATACATATTTTTTATTCAACAGGGAAATCGTTTAGAGTGAAAAGAACCTGAGGGTGTAATTAAATGCATATGATATCGATAAAAAAAGAATCAATTTCACCAATATTGTTCTAATTTTTTTCGTATGATCATTGAATTCCGAGGCTCATCATTCTTATATCTGCCTATCGAAGTATTTCAGACTAATTTTTTATCCTTTAGTAAACGAGAAATTCAGGCTCTAATAATTCCACTGTGTAATTTTCGAAGTTCTCCCTTCAACAGTTGAATTTGTTCAATTCCAGAATGAGGATTAATTGTTTAAAATTTTCTTATCAACAAATTTTGTTGAAACTTTTTCGTTTGGTAGTTTCTTGAACTAGTTAATTCATCGCTAGATTAATGAACGAGTGGAACGCATTATGAATGGCGTATAACTTCTTGATCAAAATACAATTTTATTCGACATAAAAGATAAATTTCACATAATATAAATATTTATGTTTTAGTAGATGATGTTACTCGTATTGATTCTGAATACTTTATTTCGGTTGCCCACGACCATGGCGCATCAAAACCGTAGAAATTGAGCAATAAATTGGGTCTTTATTTATCAATTTCGTCGACAAAAAAATTTCGGGCATTTTGAAATGCACTCAGGACAACTCTCGAGGATTTTTCCTATCGAAGAATCATCAAATCTTCGACGATTCGAATAAATACGCCACAGTGGTGGATTGTATCCGAAATGTCAACTGAATAATGTTCGTTTGGCGAGCAATTCACGTAGAACAAACTTTGAAAACTTCGGATTTGATTATAGTAACACGCACGCCCGTAACTTGGCTAGGAGATGAAAAGAATATGTAATTGTTCTCTTCGGTTTGACATACGGAATGGAATACTAAGCGGGCTACACAACCGGTATGCATGTCTTGTTTTTCTTTTTTCAATTTCCCACCAACTAGCAGATTCAACGTTCGTGACTTTGGAATAAGTTCCAACTGCTGTGGAACTGTTCGATGTAGTTAGATAATTCTTTGTCTTGGTTCCGTCTTGGAATCTATGAATACTGAATTATTTTGATTTATAGATTATTCTTCATTATCAAAATAAGTTTTCAATAACTCAAGCATTGCGTCCATTTTATGGCCTTTTCAATTGAACCCTCGGTTGGTTCGGTTTGGATACAACTGGTTCAGTAAAAAGTCTGAAATACGACATATCAGTATGACTTCAAGCCTCACGAGATCTACTCGAAGTTCTGAGGTAAGTTTAGTTATAGTTGTAGTTTAAAAAGGGGTAACAGTTCATTGCGACCTTCAGGTCTATTGTGCCCCCTTAAAGAGCTGTTCCGACCACAATATTTACAGCTCGCCTTTCAGTTCCAGAGATCTGATGAAACTCAATATCTGTGAAGGTTTCAACGAGAATAGTTCCTCACCCTTACAAGTGTCTCTCCTTAGGCTCGCAATGGCACAGTATTCCGTGACTACGTGAATGAGAGTTTCTTCCTCCTCCTAACAGAACATACACTTGTCAGTGTCCGATAATTCTATCCTCAACAGGTGCTTCCAGAGGCGAGAGTGTCCTGTAAGAATGCCTGTCAGGAGGTGTGTAATTGTTCCTTACCAAGATCCAGATATCTTTGGATCTTGCTGTTTCCGAGTTCCATCACTGGGAGATTCCGCCAGAGTTTTTCTTCTTGGCTTTCTCCTTCTCCAGAAACTCCTTCTGATAGGTACATTCACCTATACCACAGAAGGGTTCTGGGCCAAGGAGTGACAATCGTGCACCCTTTTTGGCAAGTGTATTGGCCTCTTTGTTTCCCAAATGGACGGGAACCAAGATCAAAAAGACCTTATTTTTCTTGCCTACCTCATTGAGTTTGTTCCGGCACTCCTAGATCATCTTTGAGTCGATGACGTAGAAGCTCAGTGCTTTAATAGCAGCTTGACTATCTAATTGAATGGCTATATCGTACTTCTCTAGGAATCTTTCAATAACTAAGATTTCCGCTTGAAAGACGCTCATACAGGAGCCCAGCGACAGTGCACACTTGGTACTTGGTCCGTTTATCCCAGCGCCAGCTCCTGTAGAGGTTCATGGAAGATTCATCCATAAGATATCCATTCTCTCCATTCAAAGCCTGTTGAAGAAGCTTCGACTTATCAGTATTTACCTGTTGAGCTAATTTGTTGTTTTTTGAATGTGGCGTATATCTTTTATTAGAGAAACAAGGAGTCCTTTGAATTTCGAATCAAAGAACTTGAAGAATAAACTCAATGGTTAGACGAGCCTTTGTCGTCAGAAACGCCTTATTATTTTCAGAAAAAAAATGAATGAATGGAACAACTATCGATACATACAAAAAATCTTCAAAGTAAGCATACAGATTAAATTTATACCAGCCTAAACATATCAAATTGGCTAATCCCTATTAGAAACTAAGATATCGTCTAGACTAGATGCAACATCCAGATTTATGAACGTTTCTCATGCATGTAACGTCCCAGTTACAAACATCTGCTTACACCGAACAATAAAGCCTGAAACTTCAGACAAATCCACCCTAAATTCGACTGAAACAATACACGACTGTTTGCATACGTAGGTATTACGTAATAGTTCAAAGCGAACATGTTGGCCAGAATGGATTTTACACGATTCTCAACAAGTCGCTTGGATATGAAATCAGTACGGTATGTTGCTGGGCGTTGTTAGTTTCTACATCGATACATGGATAAAAGTTGTCCTTATGTTGATAGAACTCACCCTGTTCCAATGAATGAACTCCCAATTTGCATGTTTGGGCCCTTTGCGAAGGGATTTTACCGTTATAACGTGTTGGGTTGGCAATAGCAATTTGTATTTATGTATTTTGCATAATATTCGAATATTATCATTACTGGCGATTGATGTTATCTTTCCACCATTCTATCCGGATTTTCCTAATTGAAATAAATGAACAGTTGTTGTTTCTAGTAAACACAAACATCTATGCGATGTTCCATTTAAATATGCATTTGGGGCTGAATGTGATGCGTTCCATTGCATCTTTATATCCATTTAATGACGCCAACGGATCAAATGGTATGTTGGAAATAAGACACAAGTTAGTAAAACATTTTAACACTGCGCTGATTTTGTTGAGCCCTTTTGTTGGTAAACAAAAATGGTCACAGTGCTTCAAAAACGTTATGAACATATTATTACATTGCAGATACTGTAAACAAATGAGAGGGACTTAGGAAAATGATTCCTCGACGAAAATAAGTAGGGGTAGTTCCTAAAAATTTTTTTTCGAAATAGATTTCTCTCCAAAATACAGCTTTTGGAAGGCGATGACGAGTAGACAGTTGTTAATTTTTTAGGAGTCCTAAAAAACATTGAATCATAAAACTACGCATAATATGAAGCACTGAGGATAGATGTTACTCACACTTTTTTTAGATCCCATAACTTTATTATTAGGGGTTCAAAATAACACTTCTCTATGATTTTCGTTCAAAAATTGTTTTCGTGGGATAGATTTTCGAAAAATAAAATTCTCTTATTGTTTCCCATTCAATTTCGGAGAAAAAAAGTCTCTTGAAAATTGCGATACATGGAATGAACAGTGATCATAACTGCTTGTGAGTTTTTATTTTTTCGAGAAAAGTATCGCATATATCGAAATAGACTTTTTTCTCGAGAATTGAATGGGAAACCACAAGAGAATTTTATTTTTCGAAAATCTGCCTCACCGAAACAATTTTTGAACGAAAATCATAAGGAGTTGGTATTTTCAACCCCAAATAATATGTTTGAGATCTAAATAATTTGTGTGAGTAAAATCTACTTAGTGCTTCATATTATGTACAGTTTTATGACTCAGTGTTTTCTCAGGACCCCTGAAAAATTTAAAACTGTCAACTCGTCATCGCCTTCCAAAGACTGTACCTTGGAAGGGAGGTCGATTGCGAAAAAAATTTATTTGAACTACCCCTGATTATTTTCATCGAGGAATCAGCTCTCAAAGTCCCTCGCATCTGTTTACAGATACCCTGTATATGACATGTGATCAACGCATGGAAAACTGAGACAATATTTATTAAAGTATAAAGTTTGAAATGCCAATCTCTAGTGTACAACCTCATTCGTTGGAGAATATGTTTCAAATTAGGAAATAGAAGGAAGTACAACCTTCATTTTGAACTTCCCAGAATTCATTATTTTCCAACAAATATAATAGCGAGACTCGTTGTATGCTACCAACAAACTATGTGCTCCAATTGAGATCCTCTCGAAACCATTGAGTCATGCTCGAAATCTTTCATCCCTATTAGAGATTCATCATGTAATTTCGCTCACTCATTATGAGCTACGTTATTATATTGAACACTCCAGGTGGTTGAAATTATGTATATGCTTGGAGTAATCTTGAAAGGGTGAGTAAACCAAGGCTTAGCACATTTAATCAGTTTTGCTCAAGAGTGCTAGACGGAGTTCAGCATGCCAGCTAAATAGGTTTCGACTTTACCACTTCTGAACGATTCTCTGCTCACTGAGATGCGAAAAATTCGCGTATGCACCTAGCTAGGAAACGTCAAACTTCAAGGGTTCAGTATGGATCCAGATTTAGGGATGTTGGCTAAGACTTGTCCCCATTAGAATTCATTTTGAGTTGAATGAAATCAGGCGTTAAGCGATTTTTGCAATATTAGTAGGCATAGCTGTGTTTTAAATCAATTATATAGGTTGTAAAAGAAAAATAACAAACTTCAGGATGTGAACCTGCATAAAATAATGATATTGATTTATACTTTTTGTCCGCGAATGCTTCGTTTTCTGAGATAAGGGATGCTACAGTTTTAATTTGAAACTCACTACTTAATCATTACTCTGAAACCGATGGAGATATGTAAATGAAATTTGGTGGTATTAAATAGAATAATCCCAATAAAGGTTCATATTGAGTTGAGGGCTAGAGAAAACTCTGCGTTTCACCTTCTTTCTGACTTGTTATCAAAAATTGAGTATTTCTTAGGAGTATTTAAATATTAGCTTAGGTTGTTACTCACGTCCTTGAAACTAGTCTGATTATCATTCGAAAACTCACCTGAAATAAAAAGAAAACATTAGTTTATCATTCAAATACAAAAACTTAGATGTGGTAATTCGATTGAAACTAAATTATCATTTCACTACTAAACTTAATTCCTTTTGAACAACTTTATGAAAATATGAATGGGTTAAAATGAAATGAGGTAAAAGTGAATATATCATTGAAATAGAAACTCATATCATATATTTTTCGGTATCAACCGCCCGGGAAGTGAATAATTTACTCTCAAGAGAATATTTATTATATATTTAGAGAATTATTAATTATTTGAGTTTATATATTTGACAATGGGCTAAAAGACATCGATCGATGGCCATTCGTAAGAGCACTTTTATTATTATCACCATAATTGATAAATAGGCATTTTCAGTATTTGAAAATATAGGGTTTTCTCAACGCGTACGTCACATTTAACTACCGAATGTGATCGTTCGAATTCAATAGCCTATTTCGGAGATTTCATTGAGTGTTTTTCAAGAATCTGATTACGAAACCTATTTATCTCTAAATTGTTTTTTTTTCTGTAAATCTCCAGAAAAACCTATTGTCACAATTTACAGAAGAAGTGGTGGTAGCATTGAAGATCTTGTGAAAAGTAAATGATACTAATATAATAGTGTACGACATTATTTCAATTGATTTATTGTAAATACATATACAGTGGAACTTCCCTATAACGAACATGTGTATAGCGAATTTCGTACTCGATTTCGTATACGACATTGCACCTTGAACCCGAATTCCAGGTTGAAGACACCCTCTAAAACGAAGCAAATTCTCCATATAACGAAATATTCAAAGAACATCACTTTTTGAATGGGTATTGGTAAGAAGTTGTAAGGTTGGGTTTTATCCGTAAATTTTCCGGATATACGTTATAAATCCCGACTTTACAGAGTACAGGTTACAGAGATCCTTCTGAAACAGTTTTAAATATACCCTTTGCTGTTTGGTTTCAATTTAACCATTACGCTAGTGTGAAAAGTTGTGCGAAAATGTCTGAGAGGAAGTGCTTAAGTTGGAATGATAAACTTAAATTTATCAGTGAAGTCGATCTCGACATTGCCGAATATACATAGAATCAAATTTTCTGTAAAAAGAAATTTCTTTATAACGATTTTTTTTTGCAGATTTAGTGCTTTCGTTATAGAGAAGTTCCACTGTATATATAAATGAGTATCTTTTTTACTTCTTGAGTTGTTCCATAATGTAGCTAGATTTATTAATATTAATAGAAAAAAACCCATCATGAATCACCAGTTGAAATTACTGAGAAAAATGCTATAAACGAGAAGCGCATAAATGATTACATCGAATTCTAGGAAATAGAAGGGCCACACACGAAACTTAACACCTAAATTCCATCCTGAAGGATGAAATCCAGACGTAAACTCATTCCGTTGAACGAAAACAGATGGCTCTGTGCAGCCACAACAGATAAATCTAGCGAGGTGAAGAACAAGGCGCACTGTTCTCTAAATAAAAGGCGTTGAAAGTAATGTGAAACACGTTCTGTTTAGATCGAGATAAATCATGGGAACTGAAGAATATTCTATTTCCATACAGGCGAATTGTCTGAAGATTGATAATCAATTGAAACGAACAAAATGGCCAGATGTGGGATACCGATATGGAGAAAAACGAGAACATCAACCAAACATTCACACATTTGTTCCTACTTTACTGATCTACAAACTGAGTGAAACCGAGTTCAGACCATTCAATTTGCTAAAAGGTTACTGAATAAGTTATAAATGAATCTCCGAAAGATAGCTGTGTATACCGTGGGATATAAATCTACATAGTTTATGTTTTTGGTTACGAACGCACTCGTTGGAAACTCTGAAAAACTTCGACGAATGCAGTTCATCAAATATTCAGCATGTAGGTATTCTTCAGGGATATATCTGTACACCCCAGCAGCAAAGTGTCCACGAGATATCGGTTTTGGCAGATATGAATAAATTTGGGAAATAGTTCGATATGTGAAAGTCATGTTGTGGAACGTTATTGTGCGTTAAAAATAGCTATTTATGATATGAGTGTTAAAAGTGACGTTTTATTTTGTGAGTGAAAAGGTTTGTGAAATGAGCGAATTGAACTATTTCACGAACAAAACAAAAAAAATCAATTTTAACACAAATACCAAACGATGTTTTTTGTACAACTGCAATGACAATAAACTTCGAAATGATATGAGTGTTAAAAGTGACGTTGATTAACGTGGAAACGTGTTAAAAATATTTGTAACACGCCTCCACGTAAACGATCAATTTCAACATTGTCCGATTTTGTTCTTTCAGGGAATGAATAAACTTTTCTGATATCAATGCTTTGGCCAGAAATGATTTATATAATTTCTTTATATTCTAAAGGAAATTTCTAATTTAAATAACTATTAAATGACGCACTCTTTCTATGATAATGTGCTACAACTTGAGGGGACTTTTCTGGATTCATTTTGAGAAAAAAAACTTACGTCATAAACTTGTTAACCGTTTAGATACCAGATGGTTAATTTCCTTTATCCACGATTATTGAATAATCCACCCATTATACGTCTGTTTCCACGACCATAATAGAACCAATTAATCACAAGTGAATAATGAGTTATTATCCACTGTTGCTAAATGCTTCATATAGATTCAGCTTTGATATTATATTCTTTGAATCGATATTTCTTCAGTATTCTAAAGTACTCCTACTTACAAATAGGGGTTTACCCTCGGGTTTACCTAGACAATCGACGACCAAGTCTACTTTTATCACATCAATTAAAGCGATTTTCATTACAAAATTTACAATGACAAGTTCTCCGAAAAATTCTCATGTGTCAACTTGAATTTTTTTACACTTTAAAAAGGGTCTTGTCACGGTCACCAATGTTGAAAATTTCAAGAAATATATTCAGAAGTCGTAGATAAAGTATAGTATGCTACTCGCGTATAATGGCTGTTAATCACTCATTGATTTGGGCCACTCGCCTACGGCTCGTAACCCAAACTTCACCTCGTGAATAATATCATTGTACGCTCGTTGCATAATATACTATTTTTCCTAACCACAATAATGCTATTGCTTATGTTTCTATATATTTATATATATTCTTTTGAATTGAGAGCTAACAAAATAAAATACATGAAACAAAAAAGTCCCTAGCTAAGGTTGGTGCAAAAGGCGGTACCTTACTATTCTGGCGTATGATACCAGAGCACAAGGAAAAACCCTCGGAAAAACCTCAGTAGAAAAAACCTGTCTCGCCGTTTTCATAAAATTGAAACTTACAACTATTCGAATAAATACCTTCAATATTTAGATACAAAATAATTAATTCATGCTTTTGGGCCAGGAGGGTGTTTTAAACCAGGTCTGACATTCCAAGTGATGATTTTTCGAATCTCCTGTTCTTCTAAGACCGCTACAGGACCCTATTGAAGGGTAATCATCTCCCATAGATTTAAATAGTGGTATTTCATCCTAAGTATCGAATTTAATTTCGGAATAATGATAAAAAACGTGTGACAAACTTATGTCAGAGTATAAAGATGCATTTGCTGATGTACTGACAAATTTATTATTTTTGATAATGGCATGTCCATCGGTTTTGGAGTAGTGAGCACATCTCAAACCCACATTGGCTTATACCAAATACCATCAACAAAAAAATATTTATCCCTTTTTCGAGAAAAATTAGGTTACCAAGATAAGTGAATCACCCTGTACACATCGAGCAACATATTGCCACATTCAACAAGACAAAACAAGGAGTTATTTTATTACTTTGTCAAGCAGAATATAAACATTTAATGATGATTGTGGTAAATAAGATACTGTGCGGAAACGACACCATGAAGTTCGAGTGCTCATTATTCCAAGAAAACCTAGTTAACAAAAATATTTTCCTAAGGCCTGTCATGTCTATGCCTTCAGCATGTCTTCAGATATAACGCGATATCGTTTGATACTTTTATCGTAGATTAATTGGCTCGTGTTCCTCACTCTTGGGGATATAATATAACCTCAACAAAGTGTAACTTATCTGGGATAACGATGCACTGTCGTTAAAATGAATTTTCAGTTGGTTTTGTGAAATCCTTTGCAGAGAAGCAGAATGCTAGACAAGCTGAACTCTATGTTGTCAATGACCGCTTTCAAAGCTTATCGTATCACAAATAACCAGCTGTCGAATGCAGAGTTTCCAAGACTTTATTTGAGACATATTGATTTTATTTGCATTTTGAAATTTATCGTCGTGTTGACCGGAGAAATACGTATACCAATTCGCTATTTCTTCACTTTAATATCTCCAAATGGAGCGGATTTCGAGCTGCATTAGAATTATATTGAATAATTTGTATGGAGAAATTTTATTGGTTTTTGGCATCTGCCAAGATTTTTTATGCATTGAAAATTTGCGAACCTACTTATAGCCGATATAAATACCATAATATTCACTTTTTATATTGGCTACTTAGGGATTTTTCAATAGGGATGGTACTATTTATAATTGTATAATTATAATGTCGGTGTTCGAGCAAGAATAATTAGTAGAGACTGACAACAGAGTGGCCAGTTGGTATCGTTTGTAAACAGTGATTCAACATTCAACCAATGAAATAAATGGTGACATGTACGTCACACTCAACCGTCATTTCTGATCATTTGATCTGGGCTAGCTCATAATTTAATTTTTTTCTCGATAATTGAAAACGAAGCAAAAAACGGATGTTCGGTATGATAATATTTCTACTCATTTTTTCTGGAATCGCCCATTGCCTGAAAGTATATGATAATTAGAGACCGGATTATGTGCACTATAAAAACGTTATTATATGCATGCAAATATGCATAGAAAATGCTTGAAATATGCACGAAAATTCGTAAAATATGAAATATTGGAGAATGACTTTTGGGAAATCGAAAAAGGAGGAAAATAATTTTCATTTCAAAAGCGATATATCAATAACTTTCAATAATATGATATTAATATTTAATTAATTATTCCGAAATTAAATTCGATATTTAGGATGAAATACCACTATTTAAATCTATGGGTCTAGGGTCCTGTAGCGGTCTTAGAAGAACAGAAGATTCGAAAATCATCACTTGGAACGCCCGACCTGGTTAAAAACACCCTCCTGGCCCAAGAGCAAGAATTACGTATTTTGTATCTGAATATTGAAGGTATTTATTCGAATAGTTTTAAGTTTTAATTTTGTAAATACGGCGAGGCAGAGTTTTTTCTACTGAGGTTTTTCCCTGTGCTCTGGTATCATACGACAGAATAGTATGGTACCCCGTTTTGCACCAACCTCAGCTAGGGACTTTTTTGTTTCATGTATTGTATTTTGTTAGCTCTCAATTCAAAAGAATATAATATATATATAATATTCAATTTAATGTTTTTAAACATTTACAATTGAGTATCGTTCCAAATGTTCAATTGTTGAATTTTTAATATTTTTGTATATGGAAAAGGTTCGCTCCACTTCTATGGACGTAACTTAGGAGAATTTGAACTTTGGTGCTATGTTCTCCCTTATAATTCCAGGTAAATCTTCTGTCGTCCCATTAATGAAACTCTCGATAAGAGACAAATTTTCGGAACCTGGATTTCCTTTCAATATCCTTTCAAACTTTTCTTGAAGTTTAAGCCAATGGCAACGTCAAGTTCATTTGGCGTGTTTTACTCATTATTTGGATACTTAGGGCCGTATTCATAAGGGCGATAAAAACTCTCACTCACCCTCAAGGGCGAGCTATGAATACGAGCCTTAGCGCTCTGCTACTAATACTGCGTTCCGAAATGCGATGAAAGTGATTTGCAAATCTGACAAAAGTCACAATTATTAGTAATATTACTCGATATACCTCATATTTTGTAGAATTTGGTCGGATTTAGCATTTCTATCGTATTTCGGAACGCAGGGAAGAAAATATGTACCGAAAATATGCATAATAACTGGATCTTAGGTAAAATATGCAAATACAGCTGAAGATGTCTCAAATATGCAATAGCATATGCAAATGCATATACTCCGGTCTCTAGATTATATTTCTACTCATTGTTTCTGGAAAAGCCTTGGGAAGTGCCCATTGAATGGTAGTCTTTTTCATAAATAATGGTCCTTTAGATGAGTAGTTAGAGAACTAAAATGTTTCTGACCCCTATCTCCAGAATTGTTGATTTTGAAATGCCTCAATGTCCCATGAAACCTTAGCTGGCGACCGGAAACCATAATTTCAACATACGCTGAACAGTTATACAAACGAGAGCAAAGTTATGAGGAAGGTATGCATTACAGATTTGTGTAATCTACACACTGGGTGCGTAAAATCATAACTTTGAGCCAGAACAGTGATATACTCCGTGCTATGTAATATAACTCCTATGAACTAGGTTCATTGTTTCGTTTTCCGGATGTAATCCCTAGCCACTCCTGAAATAGGAATACATAATAATGTCTAGAATAACTTTCGTTTAATCAGTGCTTCTCAAGGACAATAATATAACCAGAATGACGAAAATAGTGAACGAGATGAAGTTTTCTATCGGTTATTCATTTCTAAGTTTTCATATTTTGAACTAGTATTGGCAATCCATAAGTGTGGCTGATGGAAAGTTTATAAAATTGATAATTCATTTCAATTTGATTTGCCCAACACGAATATAATACAGTGAAAATTCCCTATAACGAAATCGCTAAATCCGCAAAAAAAATCGTTATAAAGAAATTTCGTTATACCGAAAATTGGTTACCTCGTTGGTTACTATAGTCAGCAATGTCGCGGTCGACTTTACTGATAAATTTAAGTTTATCATTCAAACTTAAGCACTTCCTTTTAGACATTTTCGCACAACTTTCACACTAGCGTATTGGTTAGATGGAAACCAAACGACCAGAGGTGAATTTAAAACTCTTTCAGAAGGATCTCCCTGCTCGCCGTGATTATTTAGTTTAAGATCGGGATTTATTATGTACGTCCGGAAAAATTTCGGAAAAAACCCACCCTATACCTTTTTATCAATACCCATTCAAAGAGTGATGTTCTTTGAATATTTTTGTATAGAGGGAATTTGCTTCGTTTTAGAGGGTGTTTTAACATGGAATTTGGATTCAAGGTGCAACGTCTTGTACGAAATTCGTTATATACAGAGGAATTCGTTATAAAGACGTTCGTTATAGGGAAGTTTTACTGTATGTTCATATTAAGCATAACACTTCATACATCATACTTTCATATTTAATTTTTTCTGTAGTACCTACCAACAAATTGTTACTGAAAAACTTTGCTACATTATTTCATTGAAAGTGAACAAAAAAGTTGATAAAATAATTTAATGAAAGGTGGATGAACTATGATTAGAAGCAGCTTTAATATTGGGAATTTCCAATAATTTACTGGAAAAAATATTCAAAAATTAATGGACTAATGGATCAATGTTGTAAAATAAAGCTGTTATTCTTTTTCGAAATTTACATTACTAATCACTTGTCTTCGTTTGACCAAAATTTTTTTTTAATATTTATGAATTCAATTTGTCTATGCTATGCAAAACTTGAAACTAGATATAGGTATACAAGGTGGATTCAAATCCTGAACGAAAAGTTGCCACACTTAAATATTTTCCAGGGCATTTGAAGTTGAATTATTATTGTCACAACTTGAATAAATACTGCTGATTTTTCAATTTTTTTTCAAAGCGATAAAGCATCAAAGAACATTTTTCTTCGGATGTTTCACATCTTTTGGAACCAGCATAATTTTATTACACGACCAGTAAAGAGCAAAACTCTCTGTATGAAAAAATAAACGTGGAGTGATTCGAACACGCTTTCCTTTGAAATAAACGGATTACATTTTCTGGCTGACGTATGCGCCTCAACACCAAACCCTAAAAACTTTTTATACGACCTGTTATATTGATTGATTGACTAAACTGGCTTGAATGTTGGATTATAATCGCTTCTGTGTTTGATGAAAAAGTTGTTCCGTTATTCCTCGCTTCCTGATACAATAAGGAGCTAATTTCTCCCAAATTCCGTGCATTCAGGTCCGGACAAGAAAATTCCTGAATTTAGGCCGTTTTCGTGCTGCGAAATTCGGCAAAAATCTTAAATAACATTAAAGATAAGATCATTAAATATTTACTTAATGGGTTGCGTGCTGGCCGTGTATACCATAACTGAGACTATAACCGCCAATACAACTGAACTGTGGTTCACCATTTTGTGTTGGTGTCACGTGAAACAAATATTCCAGGATCTCTAACGGTTATTAAATGACTATTTTGATGAATAACCGACTACCGGTGATTTCACGGATCGAACGGTCTCACAGATTCGAATCTGGAAATAATAACATACATTTAACATGTAAAAGGGAACATATCGATGCAAAACAGAAGGGAAAATTCTCAACTGACAACTAGGGAAAGGACAAACAACTCTGTTGAAGTAAAGCCATTAGATGATAATTTGAATAGCTGGACGATTGTAGATACAATCTCAATTAAATGACAGTGAAAAATATCTGCATTTCAAGTTTTAATGATGCAAGTTATTTGAATAAAAGATGTTTACAAATGATAGTTTGAAGATTTTTCGTTTCGATAATGGATGTTGCTTGAATAAATTGTATTTTAATTATGGTTTGAGCAGTAGATTTTTGAAAGAACAATGTTAAGAATGTTAAATTATCTGCACCATCAGTATCCAATAAAAATACAATAGAAAGAATCAATTTTGAATATTTATTCATATTGAAGCTTTCTTGGCGTTTCTATGTGATTTGACACATTCAACACTTTGATTTTATTGAATATTTTTTCATTATTTAATTCTCATATTATTTCGAATTCAAAAATTGTAGATTGAAACTATTTCTTAAAGAAATCAATTAGAAATTATTATTCATATTCAAGCTTTCTCAGCATTTCTATGTGATTTGGCACATTCATCATTTCGAATTTATTGAATATTGTTTCAGAAAATATTTGTTCGAATCGGCTCTTTCATTAATAAAGTATGAATTAATGTTATTTGCATAACAATTTATTAGTTTAAATGGATTTCGATGAAGAATTCAATTAATTCAAATATAGTGGAACCGAGAGTGGAACCCTATAACGAAAGAGCTAAGTCCGCAAAAAAAAATTCGTTATGAAGAAATTTCGTTATACAGAAAATTTGTTTTTATAGTCGGCAACGTCGCGGTCGACCTCACTGGTAAATTTAAGTTAATCATTCAAACTTAAGCACTTGACATTTTCGCACAACTTTTCACATACTAGCGTAACGGTTAGATTGAAACCAAACAGCCAGGGTATGTTTAAAACTCTTTCAGAAGGATTTCTCTGCCGCCGTAATGATTTAGTTTAAGATCGGGATTTATTGCGTAGGTATGGCCGGAAAAATTTCGGAAAAACCCATTCAAAGAGTGATGTTCTTTGAATATTTCGTTATAGAGAGAATTCACTTCGGTTTAGAGTGTGTTTTGAACATGTTTGTTATACAGAAAAATTCGTTATACAGACGTTCGTTATAGGGATGTTCCACTGTATTTTCGATGAATTATTCAGTTTCAGCAAGGAAAAGGAAAATATTGTGAAGGATTTCAAAGATTTGCTCAATAAAAACTATCATTGGAATAATATAGAGATGGAAAAGGAATAAACACGATAAGAACTATGGAATACAAAAATGATTAAGCATCGAAAACTGGTGCAATATAAAATGAATGTTACAGCAACGAAAATATCAAAAATTTATTAAACTTGTTCAGGCAATATTTATGAAACCACATTTTATGTTGAAATATAAATATTCCCAACCGGATTCGAATATAATAATGCGAATGATGCCAATTTCACCTAATATAATCGTACAATCAAAAATAACTGAATTAACCGAAACACCACTACAATTTTCCAAGAATAAAATGGTGTACGAGAAGCAGTACAACATTCTCGAGAAAGTTTAGACACGTTTTTGAACAATAAGTCATCTTGTTTCCCAAGAACGATTAAAAAGTCATGAGTATCCACAAAAGAATTGCGTAGGAGGTGGAATATTTTATGATCTTTCGCATAAATATATAATTCTAGCTAAAAAATATTCGAATGAAATTCTTGGTATTAAATGATTCAAGTCCGATCTATACTTGGAAAACTCAGACGAATGAAACCTTGGCTATAGAAATCGAAATGTTATCGAAACATTTACGTCATTCTCAAGGTGAACTCATAAATCATAAACAATAAACCAGAAGTTAATAATGGTTTTACACTCCATACAGAGGTTGTGTTGAAAGCTCAGTTGAAAGTAATTGGAAATATTTTGACATATGCACAGCGGGGTCCTCAATAAGGCTAATATTTAAGGGGGTGATAGGCTATTTTCAGGCTATTTTAATCTCGATTTTAATTTAAGCCAATGAACCTCGAGAAAATCTCTATATGAATGTTAATCCTTATCGAAAATCTACAAACATTTGAAATACAGAAGTTTCCAGAAAAACATTTATTTCTATAACAAGATATTGTTATGAAATTTATTCAGTATACGTTTCCACTACATCAAGATACATTTTCTGATGTACGTAAGTTTTTACTCGATTTTTCAATATTTTCCCTGAAGGTAGGTGACGTAGGTGAAGTAAAACGTTATTTTTTTAATGAGTCGAGAAATTAATGACATTGTTAAAAATATTGGCGAAAATATTCAATGAAGAGCCAATAAAGTTATCACTGGCGAAAGTTATAAAATTTTTTGCACATCATATAATGTCTTGATGCAGTAAAAACATGTACAAAAAATTAATAGAAATCTCTGCGATAACATTATTCTGGTTATTGAAATTTTTTGTTCATTAAATGGTTATAAGAATGGCGCTTCTAAATATAGAATAAATTATGAATTCGCATATACCACCAAGTTTACTAAATATTCAAATTTAGACAGATTGCAAAATTTTTTGGATTTTTGATATTTTCATTCGAAAATATTTCAACTTATCGGGACTTATTCGAAAACACTGCAAAATAACCATGATGGTACATTATTGAACAGAAAAAATCGAGTTTTGCGGGGTAATAAATAATCACTACATAGTATAAAATAAAGTCGCTTTCTCTGTCCCTATGTCCCTTTGTATGCTTAAATCTTTGAAACTACGCAACGGATTTTGATGCGTGCGAAGCCGGGGCGGGTCGCTAGTTATCTATATAATAATATAACTCACAAAATATGCTAAATGCTAAAAACTCTGAAATAATTGAAGGAAACTGAACTGAATTCGATTAACCTCAATATTTTCTCATTGAACGTTATCACAATTTGGCAATAATATCTTTTAAATTTCAGGTACCTCCAAGGTCCAAATCTGATAGGTACACCAGATAATTTACTAGCGATATTTATTTTCATTCATATGCAAGCCAGGCAAGAATTATTTGACTGATTGTTTACATTAATAAAGTCATAATATAAGCATTCATTCAGTAATGCCATTCTTTGTTGTGCTCACGATTTAGATCGTGAAATACGATAATATGAGTGATATAATCGTTTCACTTCCCTAATGAATATTTGTGGCCACACTGCTATGCATATTCGAGAAGTGTATAAATGAAATTATATTTCTGTTATGTACGTACTAGCTTTGGGATCATTATGGTAAGCATTTGTTCATAAAACCGTTATTAGTTTCCCCTAGACATGAATTTAAGAGAACCAGGTCAATGTTCTCCAGAAATTCTGGTTATCGAAAGAAACCAAAATCCGAGCCGAATCGACGATGGAGCTTATTTTGGTTTTATCTTTGAGGTCTCGGTAACTGTGTTTAGACGATTATTTTATATTGTTGAACACTTATGAACCACTTGGGAACATTTGAAGTTTTATCTATTTCACGAATGCCATCTTTTCCACGAATTCTGATAGGCACTCGAGAATCCGTTAATAGCTGAAAATTGAGATGATTTTTGGAGACGAGAAACATACCAAAGTATCAATCGTGGTTAGCTCATATTATTATTATCTTTTGATAATATTACGAACAAGGCCTTTGTTTTTAAGATACAGTTGGGTAAATGCGAGGGTAAATGTCTCGGTGAATGTTATCCAAATGAACAAAAAATTTCTTGATATTGTCAAAACGACTTAAGATATTTGAACGAGATTTGGTGAAAAAAAAACACGTTTTGAAGTTGATTATTTAACCACTTAAAGAACACCCTACAGTTGGAATTAACTGTCATAACACCTTCGGTATTTTGGAAACGAAGAATTTCCGGTCTACAAAACCAAGACAAAACCTTTCCCACTCGAAATGACTCAGAGATCCTGAATTAATTAGAATTTTTTATCAACCTGTATATTTTGTGACTTGAACTTGTTTGAGTTCGTAACTTAACGGTAAAAAATTCGTACAAGAAATTATAAGAACTCATTAAATCAAGGAACAAAATACAGTTGAACCTCGAACCATGATCTGCTAAAAAAAACTTTGAGTATACAAGATTCGAGTTGAAGAAAAAGATTTATTAAAATATTTGCGCTATTGCCAAGTAGGTAATTTGATTCGAGTTATCAAAAATTTCGACTAGTTTTAAACTCGTGTAAGTAAAAATGGGTTAACGCGAGGTTATAACGATTTTTGTTTCGTTTTTGAAGAATATGTTGAAATTTCATGTGAGAGAAATAGAAATACATATTTGCGATTGCCATTAAGCAGCTAGCGAAACGAATTAAGTTTTTACTATCAAAACAATCTAATGGTAAAGTGGATGTAAGTAAATAAGTGAAATAATTGCTGTTGAAGATGTTGCAGAATCGTAACATAGAAAATACTCGAGAATATATCGAAATTCGAGTACTATATCCAATGCTTTGACACATCAAGAAATACGGCGATACCCGCAAAAAATTATTTATTCATTTCCCGAAAATTCATCGAATAATCGAGGACTACATAAATCCCTCCATTTCACACCCCATAAAATTATTCAACTCGAATTCGAAAGTCCGAGAAAAGCGGAATAAGTGGAACTGAAAAGAAAAAAAGCGGTAAATTTCGGCAAACGGTTCATTTTTTTCGAGTCGATTGCCGTCCTACCCCCATCAATATCCTTTTCGGATATCAGTTATATATCGTGACAGTTCGAACTTAGCGTGAAAAGGTTCTTAAGAATATCAAGCCAGAGCTTGATGAAAAATAACCCCGATATTATTTTTTCAAATTTCCACCCCTGATTTGTAACCCTAGAAGTGATTGAGAAGGGGTGATTTTCACTCAATCGCTCCGGGTCGTGAATGTATTTATAGCCGCATTGGAGGGGAATTAAATATTCAAGATTTCTTCTATCGAATTCCTGGAATGTTGATCGGAAAGCCAAGGAATTTTTCTAATCAAAAATTCCGAGAAAAAAATGATCAATTTTGTGATGAAATACATGAAATCCTGATAATTTCAGGCAAGTTTCTTCAGAAAAAAAATCGAAAAATAACGTTGCTTAGTAATATTTTGACAAGAAGCATGAGTACTAGTGGCAACAAAAATCCGAGTCGAAAACGAGGATTTTTGCAACTGAACGAAGGCTTTCTGTTAAAAAATTTTACTTTGCATAGTGCCTATTCCATTTTTCTCGCAAAAAATCAGATGCCCGAATATCTAGGCTATTTCACGAGTAAGAGATCATTTTATTCAGCATTCATTATGTATGTATTAATTTGACAGCAACTGTCAAGTTTTGCCGCGGATAAACTAGAAAAAACTGCTGACAGCTGCTGTCATTCAGAAACCATTTGTAATTTAAAATTACGCCTTTCTGATTGGCGGAAATTTAGACGAAGGAAATATTCAAAACAGAATCAAAAGAGTATTAAAATTTCCTTCATATTTTTAAACAAACCAAATAAATGTCAAACTTGGCATGAGTGGGTACCTTCCAATAATTGTTGTATTTTGTCTAGGTACCTGGAATACCTACATTTTAAGTAGAGATTATAAATAAACAATTCTTGGTACCTTTTTGACCGGAGCCACCCAAAGTATACAGGTAAACCCGAGGGTACACCTATGCAGCAAAATATTCGAAACTTCTTCACAGTAAACAATCCAAATCTTACCGCAAATGGTGATTGACAACCATAATATTATTGAATTTGTCTACTTCATTTACAAAAAAAACATGATATTTTGAAGGGTAAATTTTTCTGATCAAATCAGAATTCGTTCTTCCAACGTTGTTACGAAAACACCGCCTAAAACTAAAGTTACACCTACTGTTCAAACATCCTGTTCCATCCTTTTCTTTTCACCTATTTCGTGCGCTCATACGGCTAGTCTAAGGGACCTAACTGAATTCCATGTCGATCCTTTTATGCAGGTATCATTTCATCTCTAAATTTGGAAAGTGTGTACATAAATTAGTGGAAAATGACAGCTGTTTCATCCACGGTTTCAACGGATACGCACAATGATCAGAACACAATCAAATATATGGAAAATAGGTATCTATATTTACTTTCAATTCCCGAAATCAAATTTAAACCGATATCTTTTTGAAACGTCAAATTCTGTAGGTACAGTGGTTTCTTTAAATTAACTTCAATCGGCCGTTAAAGTTGTGTAAAAGTTGTCATAAGTCTCTTTCAATCGCAGCTTCTGATAATAAATGCAGACATGAAAGGGATGAAAACAAAACCATAATTATTTTCGACCCAATAAATACGTTGATGACTTAATTATTTAAGGATCAAGCAAGGCAACTTTCCATGCATGTTTATGAGATTCCAAATATTATTCATTGTTATTTCCCCGCGCTACGCTCAGCGTCAAACTTTCCGCATAAATTCAAAAGTCCAACCTACCCTCAACAGCCGATGTATATCCAAAAGTTAAAAACTGCACACACAACAACAACAAAATCGTATTCATCGTAATCCTTCTGGAAAACGCGCTTTTCAACACACATCTTCATAATTTCACACCCGCAAAATCCAGTGAATAATCCAAATAAGGGTTGTTTAATCACAATCAACAGTTGAGCAATAAGAAACGTTCACTAAACACTCAAGACACATATCTCACTTTGGACGTAAAACACGTTAACAACTCAATAATCCAATGCAGAAACACGCACAGCAATACGGAGCCGTTAAACTGCGTATTCTCCGGTTTCTAACGTATCATCCCTTATCCTTGAGGGTGGTTATGTTCGCCGCCAGCTGGAGAGGGGTGCAACACGGCTGCCTTTCAACAAACCAAGCGGTGAATGTCGAGCGCGGTTGAGAGACCTGGCGCGGGCGCGCAGCTGCTCAGGTGGGGGGGTAAGTTGATTTGAGGAGGGGTGGGGGAGACTTAAGGCCGCGAAACAACTTTTCTTATGTTCTTGATCCAGGTAGAAATATCCGATTCTGAATGTGTTAAGAGACAGACCATTTGCTAGGCCAACTGCCATCTTGTTTTGCCGGCAGTATGCGGCAACATGTGGACTGTTTTCGAACATTTGGAGGTTGATGAATCACCAATTCCTAATAGCCCATACGGGTATACCTTAAATTTTAAGAAATTGTCTTTTTTGATGTTTGTCGGAAAAAAAAATTTTTGAAACATTCGAATCTTTTTGTTGTTCTATCTCTCGAGTAAAATCCAGAGATAATAATAGTGCCAGCCAGCCTTCGTACGATTAAAACTTCGGTAAGCCGCAAAGCCTTTTGATTGGCTGAAGATTGCAACGTTGCCAATTCGTCATTTGCCTTCCGACTGTGCTTAAGTCACTTCTAACTAAGTAATTCAAAACTTCCCTATATGACGAAGCGTTCATCAGAAGCTTCTTACTTATGAAATCTTGTTCTGTTTTTTCTATGTCTCGAGAAATATTCATAGATAGTAAAATGCCAACGATTGCATTCGAACGATTGAAACTGGCGGTAAGCCGAACATCTTTTGATTGGCTGAAAGAGTGCAACGTTGCCAATTCGTCATTTGTCTTCCAGAACTTCAATGAAGCACTACTTCAAAACTTTCCTATACAGGGGTGCAAAAGCTTCTTACTTATATGATATACGGGCCAAGCACCAAGTGTGCACTGTCGCTGGGCTCCTATATGAGCGTCTTTCAAACGGAAATCTTAGCTATTGAAAGACGTCTAGATATAAATTTAGAAAGAAACTATCAGAAGTGTGATATAGCCATAGTCAAGCTGCTATTAAAGCACTGAGCTCCTACGTCATCGACTCTAAAATGATCTGGGAGTGCCGGAACAAACTCAACGAGGTAGGCAAGAAAAATAAGATCTTTTTAATCTGGGTTCCCGGCCACTCGGGAATCAAAGGAAACGAAAAGGCCAATACACTTGCCAAAGAGGGCGCACAAATGTCACTCATTGGCCCAGAACCCTTCTGTGGTATATCTAAATGTACCTATAAGTTAAAGTAATCGGACTGTCACCTAAACATAAACTTGGCGCCGACTCTTATATTTCTGGTGAAAGTGATATTGTGAATAGGTTTGGAATATATTAATTCTGTTCGTTTTTTACTAGTTTGCATCCGATGATTTTTTGACCGAATATTGCATTTTCGAAATCAAAAAACTTATTTGTATTTCTTCTTGTGAATAAGCAAGATGATTGAATCTGTTAATTCCAGCTTTTATCGACGCTTTTTATGTATAGTCAAAATGTTAGTGATATCTATATGTCGAAAAATTTCCAACGGATTAGTAGAACTTAACCGAGGTATTCTGACCCAGGCCATAATGCTTTTATGTCTAAATCAATTCTTGTAACACTCTCTATAAGATACAAAATTAGGATAAACACGATTATAGCAAGAGAAAATAAAAACAATGAGGGCTCAGAACAATATCGATTGAAATTAACAAATAATGTATTCACACTTAAAAACTTATTCCGTCAAGGTTCAAAGAACATACAAGGTCGCAATATCATCCAGAGTATCCATAAATAGCTAGTGAGCCCATACATAGATCTCAATAAGTTTTAAGAAGTCGAACTGTCATTTCTCACGAATCAGAACTCTGTCACCTTTGTTTGGATTTTTGAATACCGTCAACTAATTTTTCAATCTCTTCGTATAACTGTTAAGTTGTTCAGCATGTCAAGCCATATAATATTTATGTGTCAAAAATATAATATGATTGTATATTCAATATAAAGACAAACCCACAAAACAAAAATTTTTCACGAAATCAGTACCTGCTGCAGGTATCCCATGAACGTAGATATGTGTACAGTCGTTTGTATGATATATGTTTCCTCAAATACAATAACACCAAAAATTCAAGTCCAACGCAATAATTTGTCGTAAAGAAATCATTCTGTTCTAAATGGCATCTTGAATAGTTCTGTGGACTGCGACTATACCTTCACCCAACAAAACACTTAAAATTGAATGGCTCCATGCCCTTTAAAAGTTCAGACTATTATAGTGGGGTCCCACGTATTGAATTCAACTTTCGGATGACAAAGATTTTTAAAATTGGATTGTTATTTTCCATCCCACATACGATTTTCTGTATATGTTCTGTTATAAATTACGATTCTAATCATACTCTCTGCGCTTGGTCATTAAGCGTGAAATGGTTTATGCAGGAAGTGAGTTATTACAACACACGATTGAAATGTTTACACTCTATATGGTTCTCATGTTTATGCTATTCTTGAAAAGATTTTCTGTTTTTGGCCATAATCAAAATTGAGTCAATTATTTCGTGGGAACAGAATATGACATTGTTGCAAAATAATTAGTACTTAAAGGTTTTACGAAACTAAGAGAAAAACTTTTGACATGGCGTTTTATTCAGAGAATAGAATAGTTGCTTCAAGAATCTTGGGCAATACCAGTAAAATATATGGTGAAAGACAAAGACTACGACGTGTGAATACAATAACTCTTCACATAGTTATTGCCATGGTGTTCATTGTAAGTTTCGGGAAATTACATCGATAGGGTTGTTGAATTTTTTAACAGGGACAAATGACAATTTCTGAAACTTATTTCCTGAATGGTATCACCTTATTGATATGGATATCAATTCTCAGTGTTCAGTAACTCAATTGAATCAAACAAGTAGCAGACCTGAAGAGCGCAATTTGATATTTTCTTAATTTTGACCTTTAAGAAGAAAAAATTACTTGCTATGGAATATTCAAGGTTATTTTGAATCATCTGCTCAAACTTTCAATGTTTCTAGTAATGAAGGAAGAAGATCCTTTACGAAGATTGAGATTTGCAAGATAGACGAATGTTTATGTCAAAAATTCAAAAAGTATAGTTGGAAATATTCACGAAAATTTTGTAAAATCATAGATATGTGGATAACTTGCAAGTTCAATGCTTTAATTGGCTTCTTCAGTGAAAAAAACAATTTAGAAATAATGGCTCCTCAAAAAATCAAAGCGATTATCCGTTTTTTATTTCGTTGCCAGGTTTTTGAGAAAAAATGGCAATAATCAGAATAGGCTAGCGAATTCGAACGATCAGAATTCACGGTTGAGTGTGACGTACAGGAAAGCTATCTCTTCATTAGTTGAATATTGAATCACAGTTTACAATGATGCCAACTGGCCAGTCTGTGTGAGTCGTCATCCCCACTTATTATGCTTGCTCGTACGTCATCATGGCGCGACGTTTGAACGATAATTCAAATCGTATTTTCAATAAATATTGAATCAAAAATTAATTACTGGAAACATTCAGTATATAATTGGATACGTATACATTTCACACTACTTTTACTGCTGTTAATAAAAAAAACCCTTTAATTTAGTCTACTTACTGGAAATGGCCTTTTTCTTGGCTTCTTGTTATCAATATAGACGAATGTATGAAAAGTGGATATCAAGGACCAACTTCGAAAAGTTAAATGACGTCAGTCGCCAAATATTTTGTGAAATCTGAAATTTAATTTAGGATATGAGTCCTTATAACATTGATCTCTTCTGAAAAACTTAAAAAAGTTGATTTTTTTGAGATTTTTATGAAATAAAATAAACAAAGTAAGGAATAATTCATTGAACTATTTCATAAGGGCCTAGTTTGTTAATTTTATTAGAAGAAATTATAATTTTGTTTTGTTTTTGAAGATTTAAAATAAAAGATTGATTTTGATATGTTTTACTTCCTTCCTGCTACCACTTTCTTACCAATACAATCCCGGGACTATCTTGGGATCCCGGTATTAACTGTTGATAATCCCGAAATCTCGGGACTAGAAAAATTGACTGGGACCGAATCCTCTAACCCCGTATAATTCATGTCATCCCATTGATAATGAAGCAGTCTTGTAAACAGAGCAATTTTAGTATTTTTTCTCGGTCGAATGACTACCAATATTCTCGTCTCAAAAATAAACAAGAAATTCATTATTCCAATTATTGCAGTGCACTTCGAATATTTTAAGTTCCGCAAATTTTTAGCTCCCATTAATATAGTTTAAATTCCATCATAGTCGCATTCAGGAAATGGGTTACAGGCAAAGAGTCATTTTCCGAAACTCATTTTACAGCAATAAATTCGATACTGTTGGAAGATGCAATTACTACGACGTCTAGTCTAGACCCTGAAGAATGGGCTCAAGTTGAAATTCAATATTTCAATAGAAACATAATGCGACAATTTAGTGGCAACAATTATGTTATATTATCTACAATAGAAAGACATTTCTGTTCAATTTAGGCAGGATGGGCCGTTTATGAGCCTTGGGTAGATTGGAAAATAATAGAGTTGTCTGAATACTTATTTTTCGGAATTAAGTGGTATGATTCCAATACATATCTTGATTAGAGTGACCAAATTTATTTATACTTCAATCGTACCAAAACTGCGATATTTAAATTATGCATCTTACAGAACATAAAATACCTAATAAAAAGTACGAAAAACCAAGAGAGACCTGACTTAAAGTCAAAAGTTTGTTCTTTAAGATTATGCCATTTCAAAGTTGAATATCCAAAGGGCTATTTAAATGCTGATATTCATTTATGTATTAAACTTTTCTCGAAATTTCGAACTAAATTGAAAATTTCCCGGTTTGGAGTCATTACCATCTTTGAAATTAGGTAAGGTCTAAAATTTGAATCGTCCCTTTCAGTCCATCATGTAATGTTCAACAAATATGTAACATGACAACTGAACTGCATTGGGTACACATCCTAGTGGAACCACAAATAACGCAGCGTAGGTAGAAAAAAAAGAGTTGTTTCTCTCTGTTGTTATTTCTGTTTTTCAACGAAAACAGTTTAATTTTCTGACTAAAAAAATTTTTCAGGATGTCGAAAATTATAGCGAATCAGTGTGTTAAAAGCCTAATAACTGCATTTATGAAATCGAAAAACCAGATTATTTCGAAAATATTCAATAAATGATAAATCTGTGAACATATTACACCACCACGTTAGTTTGATGTCGATAATAAATAAAAATTTCACCCAAAATGTGATATAAGATTTTCTGCAGAATTCCTGTGAATACTTTGTACGATTTTCAGATGTGTTGATATTGGAACAACCTGAACCTGAAAAATGATCAGGTCCATCCCTTGTTTCAGTTATTGCGTTTTTTAATTCTTTTCAGAAATGGGAAACATACGATCATCAAACAATCAAACATAGATAAACGTGTCGAAAGCTACGAGTTGAAACTTTAGACCTAGTGCCTTTGTTCTGAAATTCCTGGTTCATTTAGTATGAACCACGTTGCGTGCTGAAAACAACGCCTGCCAACCTTTTACAGTAAATGCAGAAATTAAATAACAGTTGTAAGAAACTCTTGAATTGGTTAAAATTCAATATTACGATTAAACGTCGAATATGTTGAAAACTGAGAGTCTTTAATAAAGAAGATTCTATCAAATCATATAGAAAGTAGTCTGATCCTGATGTATTTGTTTCAGAACTTTTAGAAAAATGATCAGCTTCATCCCATGTTTCACAGTTATTGTGTGTTTCAATTCACATCAGAAATACGATCATCAAAATAGATAAACGTGCCGAAAACCACTTGTAGAAACTATAGACCAACCAACTTTGTTCTGCGTTTTTTGTTCATTTAGTTTCAACAACGTTTCATGCTGAAAACGACGCTTGCCAACTTTTCACAGTAAAAGTAAAACAATTTTGATGAAGGTTGAAATAACATATATAGTCCGTTCACGGAAGTTTGAGCGCATAGTAGGCGTCTGTTTATTTATCTGAAGTTGGCAGTATTTGCTGTCATAACGTGAAATAAAGTCAACGTTGCCGAATGTACCTGGCCTCGTCCGACGAGCTTGCAAGTTATCAAAGAGCTCTATACAATATTGACAACACTGCGTATCAATCTGACAAGAAAATAAACAACATAACCTAAAATTTTAATATACACAGCACAGTGGAATATGCCAAATTGTCATGGCCAACCGACGGCTCAAACTTTCTTGAACGGACTAAAGATGAACATATCGAAAGCCACTTGTTGAAACCCAGAGCCTTTGTTCTGCATTTTCTGAATCATTTAGTTTCAACTGAAATGAACAAAGGTTGCCAATCTTTCACAGTAAAAGTAAAACAACTTTGATGTAGGTTGAAATAACATATACATGGTGATGAATAGGCCCGATTATAAGTACGCTTCTCATTTCAGGCAGACACAAGATTATCTAGGCTCCAGATAGTAATAATATTTCAATGAACAAAAGCCAGACACGGTAACTCCGCTACCACACGTTGAAAATTTCACCAATCCCATTTTTTATAAAACTTTGAACTATATTTCACGATCACATAAGACTGAAGTCGATACAATAAAAAACTTTCCTCGTAGCGTGAAATTAACGAAAACTACTCCTCAGAATTCGTGTATTACATCTTGTCAGATTATGCAGAAACTAAATGGAAGTTGTTAAAAACAAGTAAATTTTAAATACGACAGGAAAAAATGTACCTATTTCGATATGGTAAAAATTCAATATTTTCATAGAAAACTTTCATAAAAACAATTCTCTCAAAGTATAAAGACAACATTGTGATCCAAATCTCGTTTTCGTTTGACGTGGTCAATTTAGAACAAACTTTGAGAAATATGATAAGGTTCCCTTGTCCAGTTATTGTGTTTCAATTCAAATCAGAAATGCGTACCATACTAGCATCAAACATAGATAAACATATCGAAAGCCACTTGTTGAAACTATAAACCCAGTGCCTTTGTTCTGTATTTCCTGGTTCATTTAGTTTCAACTGAAATGAACAACGCTTGCAAACCTTTCACAGTAAAAGTAAAACAACTTTGATGTAGGTTGAAATAACATATACATGGTAATGAATAGGCCCGATTATAAGCACGCTTCTCATTTCAGGCAGACAAAAGATTATCTAGGCTCCAGATAGTAATAATATTTCAATACACAAAAGCCAGACACGGTAATTTTCCGCTGCCACACGTTCAAAACTTTCACCTACCACCGTTCCACGTCTGGAGACCCCAACGGTGGATTAAGACACGAACTTGACACGATCGAATTTGCTCGTGGGCGACCAAAGTCGGTTCCTAAGAAACGTGACTCCACATCACCCACGCATGGTTGAGAGTCTGTCTTTGGAGTATTTTCTGAAAAAAACTGGTCGGTGGTCTTTTAAAGCCATGTTTCGTGGTAAGAGATTTCGAGGTTGTATATAAAATGCTATTTTAGGAGATAACTTTATGAAATCATTCTTCGTTAATATACACACAGCTTCAGAAGACTTGGCCCCCTAGGTTTCGCTAGAAATAAAAATTTACGTGGAAATGAGATGAATATTTTCGTCTATATCAATTGCAATATGTCTGATAGAAAATATCTCTTTGTTACTCTTTGCTTTATGCAGGATCAGACAAAATAGAAAAAACGAGAATCTAAATAGGTACATATGGTCCGTTCACGAAACTTTGAGCTGTCGGTTGGCCATAACAATTTGGTATATATTTCACTATGTATATTGAAATTTTAGGTTATGTTGTTTATTTTCTTGTCAGATTGATACACAATATTGCATAGAATTCTCTGATAACTCGGAAGCTCGTCGAAGGCCAAGTACGTTCGGCAACGTTGACTTTGTTCATCGTTATGGAAGCAAATACTGCCAATCTCAGGTAGATGAACAAACGCTTGCTTTACGCTCAATAATATGTGAACTTTCATTTTCGATTAATTATAGTTATTCCACAATTAAATCCAAATTCAATATTCCTTATTATCATCTCTTCTTTCAATCAACTTTCAAATACGCCTAGGTATCCCACTAATTATGTAATTAATGAAAATTTCAGGCATTATTTCATTCTTTCTGAATGACTTAACTCAATTCCTGAATAGTGCAAGTTGGGCTTTGGCTATTAGATATTGCTCTTCCTAAGTTCTTGAATATACGTGCTCAATTTGATTTATGTCTGGTGAGTTTGCTGGCAAGTTCATTCTCTGGCTATTGTTCTCTTGAAAATGCTTGTGCGCTGTGGTCGGGCGTTATCATCCTGATAAATGAAATTATTCCCAAACTAGTTGCGCAGAGGAACAATGATTGATTCAATGATGTTCTCTTTGTAGAAGGACAATGAGAAGGGCACAATTCGAAGATTATACTCCCCAGCACATTGTTGATCCACTTTTAAAGGGCTCAACTTTCTGGGCGAAGTGGCTTCAGTCTGCCTGACTTTCTCGAAACCCTTTCTCGCCTACTATCATTTTGTAAACTGAATCGCGACTTGTGCGAAAAATGTACGTTGCGTCATTGTGGTGTTCTGCTTATTGCTGATGTAGCTATATGTCCAGCTTAGTTACTCTTGTGAGGTTTGCATATGAAAATCGTCCCCTACCCCTTTTTTATGGGAATAATTGTTTTATGGGAATAACTCCCCGTTTTTTACTCTACTTCGTTATGCCGCTCACTTGAGTCCTCGTGTATTTCAATGCTCTTTAGATTTTTTTCAGTATCTTTCTCATAACTTAAATAATCAACCAAGAAGAATAAAAACAGAGTCTCATAGAAATCTTTTTTAATAGCTTTTCAGCTTCAATGGAATAGAAATCATTGATTTGAAAATTTAAAGGAAAAACATTCCAAATCATAGAATTTTCAGTATTTTCATTTCTGCTTTCCCTTTGATAATTGAGATTAGAGGGCTATTCCTATTGGTCTCATTATATTTATTCATAGATGCATCTCAACTGTTCAAACCTTTAAACTATACTATACTATAAATATTGACGAGACCAATATTTTCAGAATATTCCAGTTTGATATATCGTTTGGACGAGGACATCTTTTTACTTCAATTATTTCGCTCGTAATGGGAATTGAAAAGAATTTATATATTCGAGAAAGTTAAAAGAGGTTGAGGGCACTTATTATTCAGTAGAATATTTTATGTTGGTTTCTCTTATTTTCTGGCATGCTTGTTCCTGTAGGAACATCAGAATTTTGATTCGAAAATGGTCTCAAACTACTAGGTTTTAGATTTAGTCACTAAAGAAAAACCCGCCTTCAAAAGTAATTCCCAGTTATCACTCTTGTACCTACATACATATTGGGAACATATAAATCGAAATTGATAACTCTGAAAACGGTTATCAACAGCATATTTTTCAAGATAAAATTGTAATTTTTGTGTGGGTTCAAGGTTTTACCAGGAGACTTGAATACATAAATGAAGAGAAGAAGTAGAATGTTGAAGTGAAATTATTGTTGACGAAACATTATTTGGGCTATTTCCATAATTTTGCTTCTTTTATTTATCGTTCGGCTAGCTTTCGTCAGGGAAACACTTTAAAATTCTAGTCGATTCTATATTCTATTCTTCGATTTGATTTGTTACATTTTGTGTAGCCTGAATTATTCTATAAACCATTCACGACTCCATGCTAAGGCTATAGAACTACTGAGTGGGGTAAACAATATTATGTTGATTATTCCAGAACGCCAAGATCCACAAGAGAGATATGAATTGTCTGAACCATCGCAGATAGATATTCAAAAAGTAGAATTATTTCAACTTGAATAGTTTCCAATTCTCACTTGAATACGCCCGGTTCAATATTAGTGCTTGCCAATTCGCCATCCAGGAGCTGAGTAAATTGGAAGGGAATTTGAATTATGTCTAGGTGGAAGCTTGTTACAGATAATGGTTCATCTTACCAGAATCGATGAAGTGAAACGGGAGATACATGCATATGAATTTCCGAATGCAAATTGCCTCTTCACTACAACACAGGACTATAAGATCTCGTGTAGATTTCCTAATTTCGAACTACTTGAAACAGCCAGTGAAGCTGTCAGTTTGTAGTTTTCGTTTTTCGTGATGGAACACCTTGCGATGCTAAATCAATTATGATTTACTTCTTGGTAATTGGTACTTGAGATCAGCGTTAGGTTGCATAGGAACATTTCGAGTATTCTCAACAGCCTTGTAGTAAGATTATTGGCGATTGTTATAGATTATAATAAAGGGTTTTCCAATAAGAGGTGTTATTTTGGAATTCAAAGAAAAATGCCATTTTTCAATACAAATGACCGGATGTTTATTTCATAAGAAGAAGAAGCTATGCCGTTAATAGTGAAAAAAACATCAGACAAATAACCACCACGACCACGCTTACACTACCATATCATTTCAATAACCAAATTGCAAAGTGGCTGCCCAATGTCCTCGATAGCCTCACGAACTTCATCACTGAGGTCTTGAATTTACACTGAGCTATTGGCGTAGACCTTCTCTTTCACGTGGCCCCAAAGTAAGAAGTCACAAGGTGTTAAATCACAAGATCTCGGTGGCCAATTGTGATCACCTCTTCGAGAGATAAACCCTTCAGTTTTTGTGGCCTTGATCCTAAGGTAACAGTCATAGTTCCGGCCGAATGTCTCTAGATTTCGAACTTTGATCTTTCAAAGTAGAGCTAGAGATTTGGAATTTTTCAGGGTAGGTTGAGTATTGGAATAGCTCGATTGGGTTTGTTTATGTCGTCCACTTTCATTTTTCGAATATTTTCTAATTTGGAAATTCAATAAAGTCAAAAATAAAACAACGATATTTACATCATCTGCTCAACGTTTTGGCTAACATTCTTCAGGTAAGGTAAAAAAACACTTTAGACGTTTTACTTCCAGAAGAGCAACTTTCGTCACTACTTGAAATGTTTCTGATTTTTGACAATTCTCAGAAAAAAACGTTGTTGATTTTGATAGATTTTCAATTATTTCAGTCAAAATTTCAACTATAAGTTGCATTTCTGAAAGTTGAAAGTTTTATGTGTTTTCCTGACGAAGCAAAAATACTCGCAATATTATTTCAAAAGCTATATAAATGGTTCAATAAATTTGGTTCTCATTTTTTCGAACACTTTTCACGGAATCGAATTGAAAAATCCCTTGCTTATTTCTGCTCCGATACAATTCGAGAATGTTTGTCTAAAACTTCTCCTCAAATCATATTTCCATATTTCGAAGCTCATATTTATTCATTCCGCATCCCAAATGAAAATTGCTTAGATTTCCATTTCACGCAAACCAGCATATGGAGAGAAAATATAGAATATTGATCAATTAGCGTTGTTTCCATTCTGTTGAAATATCCTTGTGCCGAAGAGCTGAAATACCATTCACACATATTACGGTATTCAACTCCCATTAGGGTCATTGTAGGCCTTTGTTTTTATATAATTATGAGTTCCAGCTTTTGTTGAATTCGCATTTGTCACGATAAATGGAAATAAAAGGATAACATTGCCGCATATCGCGAAATAAATATTTGGAAATGATGCTGCTCAATTCTATCGCGTGGGAATGGCTGCTTTTGTTTCACTTTACTTTGTTTCGGCAATAAAATTACAACAACAGTTTCTCAGAAATGTACAGTGTGTGAATGATCTTGTACAAAAATTTCAACCATAGATTTCTCTTGTGGGTTTTTTTGGAAATGAAATGAAAGCTTTTCATTTTAGCTCCCACTGAGAATTATAAGAAACTGAAGAAAATAATAACACAATATTAGAGATCTTGAGAGTTCCTTGAGTGACACTGTTTTTCTTTTGCGTTTTCTTCTTGTGTTATTTTTGTTTCGACGAAGAAAAAATTCTTCGAAATAAATATTTCACATTATTCTCGGGAAGGCTGAAGAAATTCAATAATACTTCACAGTTTTACTATTGATATTTTTTATTTATGTGCTCTTATATCATACATAAAAATGTATGGTGGCTCGTTCGAACTTTCGTCTGCCAATACCGAGAAAAACGCTTGATATATTGTTTTATTTTCCGAAGTTCATTAAGTTAATTTAATATATAACAATATTCGATGTTCTGTATTTTCTTTTGAACCGCTTCAAACGCATTACAAATCTGAATGACGAATTATTAAAGAAAGGGTAGACTTTTCATTGCAAGCCATTACCATTATGAACATTTACAGTGAAACTTCCCTATAACGAAAGCGCTAAATCCGCAAAAAAATCGTTATAAAAAAATTTCGTTATACAGAAAATATATTTCTATAGTCAGCAATTTCGCGGTCGACTTCACTGATAAATTTAAGTTTATCATTCAAACTTAAGCACTTTCTCTCAGACATTTTCGCACAGCTTTCATATTAGAGTAATGATTAGATTGAAACCGAAAAGCCAGGGGTGTATTCAAAATTGTTTCAGAACTCAGAAGGATCTCCCTGCCCGCCGTAATGAGTTAGTTTTTAAGGTTGGGATTTATTACGTAGGTACGTCCGGAGGTTTTCGGAAAAAACAAACCCTTATACATTCTTATCAATACTCATTCAAAGAGTGTTGTTATATGAATATTTCGTTGTAGAAATAATTTACTTTATTTTAGAGGGTGTTTTTAACATGGAATTTTCATTCAAGGTGCAATGTTTTGTCCGAAATTCGTTATACAGAGAAATACGTTATACAGACGTTATAGGGAAGTTCCACTGTGTTTTGGAAATACAACTCATAAAAATTGAGTGACGAAACACGGTTTTAAATAGTTCTCATCACTGTTATACTTTTAGAGCCTGTGTCTGTAAAAATTATAAATAAGAAAAATATATAATTATTTGATGGAGAATGTTGACGAATCTTTTTGTATACCTTCTGCATTCACGGGTTGAAACAATAATGAAGGAAGCTATTGATGAATAATACATATTATTTTCTATCGAATTGGAGTAAGAGCACCAAATTATACCTCAAAGATTTACTACTTCCCTCGAAAATTATACAAATCTCTTTCATCTGATGCATTAATAAGAAATTGTAACTGCCGAAAAATATGGCCCAGCTGAACAGAGATTTACTTATAGACTCCTACCTACAAGTGGTACGCAATCTGACAGAGAATACCTGTTATTAAAGGTAATTCACTAGCAAATTGGTACAGACTTTGGTCGTGCGGCTCTGGCACCAAGAGTGCAATCATTTCTATTTTAAATGTCTGAAATTCCCAATTTTTAGCAGAAAGCAGACTCCAGAAATCAGGTTGTACCTAATAATATGTCTTGTTGACTGTTTCAAATCACAGTATCGGTCCAAATGAAAGGATTGAAAATTTCAGAGATAATTTTTTTCTCAGTAAAGGTGAAGGTAGGTATTCTGACCTCACGTCAAAGCTTTTTGTAAACCCTAATTTGAAATATTCAACTATACAAGGCATCAAATACATATTACATATATAATAAACTCATACTTAACAAATCAGATAAAAAACAATAAAACTTGTAGATAGAACAACGATTCGACGTGAAAAATTGTTGAACAATTCACACACAAATCGTGAAACAAATTTGTGTCTTCCCACCGAGTTGTGCACGACACGGTGTACAATAAATGAATTCTTTGAAACCTTAAATTTCCTATATTTCAGTAAAGAGAAGAAAGAAACAGAATGGCACTCTCCTTTGAATTTCAACGTCACCTGAGGATTCTACCTGAATTTATGGTATGTGGGCGAACAAAGGCCCCTCAGAGGGCCTACGTGAAAAAAAGCCGCCCCATTTATTGACATATGGTCGACTATGAACTTCTCGAACAGGTAATTCTATCGCTCTACCACTCTTTTTATATTTTTCTGAAGCGAATCAGAGACGGTCCACTTAAGTTTCAGCGAACCTGATGCGAATATTGTTGCATAAGACCACAAGGCAAATTTTAAATGCCTTAGTGATTTTATTTTATGTAGATATGAGAAAGAAAACACTTACATAAATTTTTCTGTTTTAATTTTATTTTGACAGTCAATTAAGAAGAATGGGAAATATTTATATTTTGCCGAATAGTTATACCCTTTTTTCAAGTCTATATTCGAGCCTTTTTCAAGGATAATTGTTGGGTAAATTTCCCCCAAATGAGTATCACTATTACACATTGCCTTTTCAAGGGACTTCAGTAAGTAATTCCACAATTGCTAACACATGTGGAGAATCATAAATTTTTATTTCTGACTATTGAAATATAAACTGAACTTAATGTATCTTCCAAATGAAAATGGAATTCATTTCATTTCTGTCTGTTTTGATACCTGGTAAATCATTTTTCAATTATTCACCAGATTGGAATTTGATCGAATTGGTATTCGACACAGTTACAACGAAAAGTGTAAATACCCGGAAAATTTTCAGTAGAATTGAGAAGCAGGAATTGAAATTTATATCTGCTTTAAATCTCAGTTAAAAATAACGATCTGAATCATATGCTTTATAACACTTCGTGTTCTCTCTTGAATGTATTTAAGCACGTTCATGGATATGTGAAATTGAAGATTCATTGATCGATAATATCAAAAATACAAACATAAATTTCCCGCCAACTATTGTTCGGTTAGACACGTGCACATTTTATTTATATCTTGAAACTAATGTATTGAATCGAAGCTCAAAACATGCTTTGTCACAAAGTTGTTTCAACGATATTCGTCAACAAAGACAGTTCAATCAAACAATAATTCCAGCGAATAATGGTAAGATAATTAATTGATCTAAACACGTTGTCCACTAGATTATCTTGAATTGCCCTTGATATGCCTCCACGAGCATTCAGATTTTGTGACTTTCAATAACAATAACAAAAAGGTTGTTCCACTTTCATTTGTGTATCTATCGACTCCAGGATTGAATCTATTTTAGTACAATATGAAACAATACATTTCAGGAATTGAGCTGAAATTTCACACATTGTTCAACCAAATTTTCTGTGAACTTTTAAAAGTAAAATGAAAAATGAAAATTATCTATCGAATGTTTGTCATCTCAGAGTCCGATCATACGAGACTCAATAAATTAAAAAGAAGGATTTTCATGGAAACTTTTTACTGGGTTTAGTAAACACTATTTGCATATAAAGGATTGAGGGAAAGACTTTGATAAATAAGTATCTTTAAATCAGTCACACACAACAATCTGAAAGAACTGAAATGTATTTTTTGAGGAAAAATGAAATAGTTTTCTTCTACCCCTCAGCCACAGTTTTTCTTCAAATGGGGATCTTGATGACATTCAATTGTACCACGTCGTTTAATTCAGCGTCCAGAATGATTTAAAAAAAATATGGTAGGATTCTATCTGTCACAAGCTTTTCAATGAGCCTACACGACGTATGTTTAAATTCGAAAAAAAAGTTCTTGTTGCAACCAAGAGTATGAATTCCTTTTTTTACTGTCAAGAATGCCTATAATTCAAAATGAGAGATCATTACTCCCGCTGAAAAATATCCTAGTAAGATTACTTTTTACCATACCCTTCTTTTTTTCAATGTTGAAAGATCATTTAACTGCACTGATTGAACTGATTCTCGTTCGCTTTCCAGATGTTAATGAACGAATATTGAAATAATATAAGTACTCTTCGCCTTCAACTAGTATAGTAAAAAGATGGGTTTGCTGAATTGAAACCTGGTCGTATAAGAAGATGATCCAGAAGGAAGAAGATGATGGTAGAAAAAATACAGGAAATTTTATTCAGAAAATCATCGAGTGACTTAAAAGAGATCCAGTACAAGCTTTAGGCAATATTTTGACGAAAGTATTGAGTTTCAGAGTAAGCGTATTTTGCAGCCCTCCCAGATACTTACTTGAAAATTAAATGGCCGATGAACTTTCAAAATGTGTGTCAAGGTTAAAACCTGTTGGAATATAAGGCTATAAGTAGTTCAGTTATGGCAGTTGAATAATAGAATAACCCTCTGGAAAACACTAGTTGACTTATTCAGGCCAAAAAACTTCGTGATGATTTCACCTACTTATACCAGAAGGCTCCTGAAGCTGTCATGATCTGAGCTTCGATGGTGGGACTGCTGAGATTTGCCGGCTTCGTGGCCAGAAGCAGAAACAGCTGAACATGATACGCGAATGACAGTCAAGGCTTCTAAGGAGGTTGTACAGAGAAAAACGTAGAACAGGAGATCTACATGGTCGCACTTCTTTGAAGGCTAACCTAGCCATAACGACCTTAGTTCTGAAAGAATTAATAGCAATAATCATAGAGAAACACCTTGTATAAATGGTGAATGAGCTTTATATTTCCCGTGTATTCCACCTCATATTAAGAAAGACATGGTTGTAGCCAAAATGGTGAACAATTAAGGAGCTAGGACAATCAATCCTGAAAGCCAGACACTAAATTCCAATACGAAGTGAGGACAGCAGGGCAATATCCACGAAAAGCTACTCATTACCACGAAATATTAATCAATCAGAATTTTCAAGAAAAGACCCATTCCATATGTTAGGCTCATGTTGAATAATTCAACGTAAAAACTTGCGTGCTATGTTCGCTGCACATAATTCAGAGTACACCGGGACGTAAAACAAACACCGCAACGTAACTGGGTATTAATTCACAAAACTACACCCACATCATAATAAAATCGAAGTCTGCACGCGTCTTAGCGTTAGAAATAAATCTCTTCGCTCTCTCTTTCTCTTTCATTAATACCGTTGCCATAAATTTGCAAGTCTGTTTAGTTTGCATGAACTGCTTGAAAGATGTACAGAGTCTGTCCAAAAGAATAGGATAAGCTAATCCTTCTTCAATCTCTTTAGTTTTGGGAATATAATGCACTTATGCCAGAGCTTCTACCAATTCTCGAAGCATTTCTGAAAGGCGTATTTTGGTATGACCATCAGCTCGTTCTTCGATTCTGAATTTATCTCATATGTTGTGACAAATTGCTTACCTTCATTGGTCTCTTCAGTTGTGGGAATAGAAAACAGCTTCAGTAAACCAAATCTAGTGAATACGGTGTTGCTTTTGGGTGAAAATCGAGAACAAGTCTTGATAAATAGGTAAAACCTTCACATTCGATCATGATTTTTTGATTCTTGGCTCTATTAGACGCTTCTCATTGGGATGACTGGGTTTTGGTTCCGATATCATAACCCAAGTATCTTTAACAATTATAATCAATTTGAACAAACCTGGATCTTTGTTCACGTCATTAAACAACTCCTGAGCGTTGCGAATTCGAGATTGTTTAGTTCAAAACCTAGTATTTTCGGAAGAAACTTCGCTGCCACAAGTTTCATGCCTGAAACATTCTAGAAAATTACATGGCTTGAGCCGATGGATATGCCAACATCCTCTGCAATTGCCCTGATAGTTTTCCAAAAACAATTTTTTCACTGTTTCGTCGTTTTCTTTCCTTGTTGGCTTGGACACTCATCGCCATAAACATTTTCTTGGCTTTCTGTAAAGCTCTTGTACCTACCACTTATTAACTCTCTCGAGATAAAGTGGACACGCTGAATGCCACAGTCAACAGTGCCTCTTGAAACAGTCGATTCCATTTCGAACGCAAAATTTGATATAGATTCTTTGATTCATTCTCTTCAAACAGAATCATGACTAACCTATTCAGATGTCAACAACGAATCATCATCCCAAGTTGGCCAATAATGCCAATAAAAATTTTTTTGACTTGAGAACTAACAAAATTCAATACATGAAACAAAACAGTCCCTAGCTGATGTTAGTGCAAAACGGGGTACCGTAGGTACCAGTTTGCGTATGATACTAGAGCTCAGAGAAACATCTCAGTAGAAAAAACCCTATTTCGCTGTTTTACAAAATTGAAACTTAAAACTTTTCGAATAAATACCTTCAATATTCAGATACAAAATACTTAATTCTTGCTCTTGGGCCAGGAGGGTGTTTCAAACCACTCAAACCAGGTCTTGCCTTCCAAGTGATGATTTTTCGAATCTTCTGTTCTTCTAAGACCGCTACAGGACCCTACTGAAAGGTAATCATCTCCTATAGGTTTTAACAGTGGTATTTCATTCTAAATATCGCATTCAATTCCGAAAAAATGATAAACAACATGTGACAAACTTATGCCAATAAATGATAAACATATATGTACAAACATAACAAAACAAAAATCGGTAAAGTAGACACCCTACGAAAACTCAAAATTCACCTTTTCTTTTGAAGAGACCTCGTAAATCTGCGCTGTCTCCTTCTCTTTCATTAATACCGCTGCCATAAATTTGCAAGTCTGTTTAGTTTGCATGAACTGCATGAAAGATGTAACTTCGTACCAAGCTGTTTCCGGTTTTTGCCCCGAAAACTCGATTAGGCGTCCGGCCATTGCGATCGTGGTAGTTTTGACAACTGGACCAATTACAGACAAAATAGGAGTTGGATTTCATATTCCGGGTTGTTTATCATGCCGAGAAATCGTGACGTGAAATATGTCGAGTTGGAACAATTTGGCACTTCTTATACACTTCGGAGCTCTACTTTCTTCCACCCCATCGATTCGATTTATCGAGTTTAGTGACAGGCGCCTAGCCTTGTCTACGGAAGCCTGTTTATTTGGATCCATTCAATATAAGTTTGGGATATCGCTTTCGCGATATTTCCGGATAAAAGCAGATTTAAATGTTTCCAGAAATTGGAGATTGGGTATCTCAAAAAACTAGGACGAACGAATAATCACCAATACTATTCGTATCATAATGGGCCTTTCAGGAGTCAAAAATTGTTATTAAAATAATCTTAATTGTACCGAATCCCAGTTTCACCCCAGAAGAGAAAGGAATGGAGACTAGCTGAGCTCGAAGCTGCCTATCAGAGGCAAAAAACATACCAACTTTCATGGTGCTACGGGGTCTACTTAGCCTTTTCTCTTAATTTATCTAGTTAATTTTTAAAGGCTGAATTTTTGTATAAATATGTCATAAGGTATAATATTTTAAACAATTTTCTAATGAGGCAGACAAATCTGATGGGCCAAACATCCTCCCAGACTCGTTTAAAGTGAGAGGAAGTGCGAGAGCATAGGAGCTTATAAGTAACACTGAGATGCATCCTTTATTTTCAAACCTTCTAAAACACAAAATTCAATCACTGGACTAATTAGTCCGTTTACGAAAGTTTGAGCCGTTGGTTGGCCATGGAAATTTGGCATATTCCACTGTGTATATTAAAATTTTAGGTTATGTTGTTTATTTTCTTGTCAGATTGATACGCAATGTTGTCAATATTGCATACAGTTCTCTGATAACTCGCAAGCTCGTCGGACGAGGCCGGGTACATTTGGCAACGTTGACTTTATTTAACGTTATGACAGCAAATATAGCCAACTTCAAATAAATAAACAAACGGCTACTATGCGCTCAAACTTTCGTGAACGGACTATATGTGCGAGAATATACAATGAATGTTATTTCTCACAATTTTTGCCTTGAACTTCCACTCAAACTGAAATCAAGCAATCCATTCTAGTATACCAATCTGTGCAATACCTTTTTAATTAAGTTGATGCATTTGAAATCCTAACAGCTGTCATTTTAACATAATGTACTGATGCAGAAGCAGATGTTCTTGCTAAGGAAACCCAAATGACTCTAGCATCTCATAATTTTTTACACAGTGTACACTATCTGCTGATCGTATCATAAACTTCGACAAAGAAATATTCATCTACCATTCACCCTTAGTGGTAACACAATCCAATATTCGACTGCAGCATATTCCCTTCTTCATAACCAATTTGTTCAGGGGAAAATAAAATAGTTGTCAACATATGATGGCGGATATTCAGCATGCCTACATACTCATGTGTGCGCACACGTGTTGTTGACCCGAACTTCTTATTAAAGCCAAACGTGACCCTGCAACCGTTGATCGGCGACTTGCGCTGTTGCCAATCGGTCTCCGATAAGATGATTACTTATTTTAGGAGAACACAGTCATCGTTAAACCGATCTGCGGCTAGCCTCAAGATATCAAATTGGACTCATTTGCATGAGGACTGGCTCTTGGTTCGAGCGTCGGCACGGCGGCTGTCCAAATAACAGCGGCAGGTGCACCGTTGACCTTCCTGCGTCCGTAGATGTGGCAACGGGGGGAAGCCACTTTTTTACCTTCTTGAAACCGGTCGTCCGTTATATTCTGCCTATAACGAAGTGAGCGTATCTGCGTTGAAAGCAGCGAGACTTCTTGGAAGATACAGTCTATGATATTTTCCTTATTCAATCTTCGTCCGATGTTTAAATATACAGGGTGTCCGGTAAACCTTGTACAACATTGAAACTGGTGATAGACCAGGTCATGACTGTTCAGAATATCATAATTTCACCTCAGTAAAAATATCACCATTTTCGAGATAATGGGTATTTTCTGAATATCTAGAAAATCGCTACCTCACCTTCGTTTTTTGATTTCTTGAAAAATATATCAAGTTCTGAGAAACTGTTTTGTACGTCTGAAAGCATCACTCAACATTAATCTTCAGCAACAAAGATATTTGAATTAGTCTCAATTTGTAGACATAGCACTCAAAAAACGGAGGTGAGGTGGTGATTTTCTAGATATTTAGAAAATGCCCATTATCTCGAAAATGGTGATATTTTTACTGAGGTGAAATTCTGATATTCTGAACAGTCATGACCTGGTCTATCACCAGTTTCAATATTGTACAAGGTTAACCGGACACCCTGTATAAAGACTAGATAAGTACCATGCGATTTAATTGATTCTGACATGGACCAAAATTTGAGAATTGTATGAAGAAGGATTCCTTATACAATGGTTTGAGAATCTAGGGGTTCAAATAGTTGTTTCCACCATACAATGGAAGCTATTTCAATATGGATTAATGATGTTTTTCTTTTTGTTTGAAGCCTATTCAAAATTGGTATTGTATAGCTTATTTTTTTGAATAACTAATTGCTTTCCAATGATAGTAAACAGTTGTTAAATCAAAATAGAACAATTGTTGGATATATCATAGCACATAAAATGTGACAAAAATAAAAAACTGTATAAGTATGTGGAAAATCTTATACAGGAGAGACATCAAGACCTTTAGAGTTAATAAAACGGGAACATAAGAACAACATTGAAAATAAAGACATTACAAATCGCTGATCATGTATGTTCAAATAGCGGAGATTATATGATGAACTGGAACAACACAAAGATCCTAATGACGACGGAACCTGATAATAATAAAAGGAAAATTAAGGAATCCACATGTATTTTGTTAGATGAAGTAGATAATTTGGCCAATTGTTCTGTTGGAATATATCGTGTTTGGATTGATCTATTGAGAAAAAATGACATCAGAAAATTTCAAAATTAAATAAATCAACATCTTTATGTGTTGACAACTCTCAATGTCAATTAGACAGCAAATGAAAAAACACACATTCTGTAGATTTTACAAAATTGTCCTAAGGTGTCTGATATAGAAATCGAAACGTTACATTATCCTTTTTATTTATTTCCTTTTTTAGTTTTACTGAAAGGCAACAATTTTTTCGAAACCAATTTGCTCCTGACAAATAAGTGCAAAGATTTTCGCAGGAGCACTTCATCTTAATTGAAAATCTTTTAATTATTTCTGTTTCAGAGACTGGAAGTGAAAACCTAAAAAATTTTCTAGAAATGCAGAATCCTCCCAAATTAAATTTCAATCGATACATGGACCTTTACAAATCACTAACAAAATGTTCATTTTTCAATACCCATATTTTGTTCACCCATATAGTTACGAGAAAAATACTACATAATTAAATATGTATTTTTTTTAAGGTTGGAATTTTCGAAACATGGTGTTGTTTTCACACGAATATAGTTTTATTTTTCGTCATGCATATAGATACTTTGTTCAACACTATCTGAGAATGAACTAACAGCCCTTATTCAAGTTGCTTTTGAATGGTTTTCTGTATTAAAAATCAAACCATTGATTAAAATAATTAAAAGGAAATTGCTCACAAATAGGTACTTGATAGTTGATAGTTGATAGTTTACAGAGGGGTTACAGTCCACTGCGACCTTAAGGTCTATTGTGCCCCCTTACAGAGCTGTTCTGGCCAAAAACCTTCACAGCTCGCCTTCCAGTTCCAGAGATCTAATGAAATCTAGTAACTGTGAAGACTTCAACGAGGCTAATTCCTCACTCTTACAAGTTTCTTGTCCAAGGCATTTCCTCCTCAGGCTCGTAATGCCAAGGCATTCCGTGACTAGGTGAATGGGGGTTTCTTCCTCCTCCCCACAGAATCTACACTCGTCAGTGTCCGACAATCCCATCCTCAACAGCTGCTTCCTAAGGCGACAATGTCCTGTAAGAAAGCCAGTGAGGAGGTGCAATTGCTTCTTACCAAGATCCAGATATCTTTTGGATCCCGCTGTCTCGAAGTTCCGAAGGAACTCAGTGGAATGATCCATCCCTGGGAGATTCCGCCAGAGCTTTTCCCTCTCGGCTTTCTCCTTCTCCAGAAACTCCTTCTTATAGGTACATTTAGATATACCACAGAAGGGTTCTGGGCCAAAGAGTGACATTTGTGCGCCCTCTTTGGCGAGTGTATTGGTCTTTTCGTTTCCTTCGATTCCCGAGTGGCCGGGAACCCAGATTAAAAAGACCTTATTTTTCTTGCCTACCTCGTTGAGTTTGTTCCGGCACTCCCAGATCATCTTAGAATCGATGACGTAGGAGCTCAGTGCCTTAATAGCAGCTTGACTATCTGAGTGTATGGCTATATCACACTTTTGATAGTTTCTTTCTAGATTTATATCTAGACATCTTTCAATAGCTAAGATTTCCGCTTGAAAGACGCTCATATAGGTACTTAATCAACTTGTTCATTAATGACAGCGTTTAATGGTCGAGATGTTTTGATAACTAGATTGATGAACGAGTTGATTACAAGATTAATTCTGTTAGCTTATATATTAATTGAGTAGAAATTCTGGATCTTATAATAGATTTTATTTTGCTCAAGAGATACATTCGACTAATTAATTCATATATTTCAGTAGAGTTGTAACATTGATCGTAATAATAGAAAAGATGTTTAACGCTTCAGTCAATGCAACAAATGGTAAACATTTCGCTACTTCGTTCGAGGTTCATGCTATGGAGCTATGGCGTTTTCGATATTTAATACCTTAAACAAGATGCTATTTCGCTTTAGGTGTCCTGATTATACCACATCAAATTTCTCGAAATTTAGCAAATAAATGGGTTATAATCAATTTCGTATACCTTGAACCCACATTTTATTTTGATATCAGTTGAAAAATATAAAAAACTTTTTACACAGTAAATGGATGAAATCTAACAATTATTCCTAGCAAGTCCACTTTTTAATGAAAGTCAATGGAGGACAGGTCGAAAACTCAACAACTCCCATGTGAATAACTCAAAGTTTCCTCAAGCAAACATACATATGAATTCTCTATACGACTCACATTCAGAATATCCTTTTAATTAAACTTCCACATGACAAGAAATAAAGAAAGTATTCTCGAAAGAGCAAAGGAATAAGCCATCTAACGAAATTCATTTTTTTCCCTTATTACTGCAGCAGTCCCTTTATAGCGGCGAAAGCAGAATCCCGTACAGTAAGCAAATGTTAAATGTGCATAAGGATCTCATACGCCATACCCCACATTACTTTTATCATATAGGATGTAAGTTTGAAATATGGTGCTATTTTGCTATCACCTTCTTTTTGTCTTTATGGTCGCGTTTCATATTCCGAGACGTGTAAAAGACAAAAAATATCATCATTACCCGCGGCTATATGCAGGAGAATTCAAAGGGCCTGACAATTCCTCATGTCTATGCAAATGGTTCGGTGCTTTGAAGCATGTTCGTCATTCTTCACTCCAGAATTTCGAGGTTGTCTTCACATTTGAATAACCGCACAGGATATTTCTCCCGAAGCTGCATCGTCTAATAAATTCATCCCGTTTTATCAACATTGTCCATGTTTAATTCCTGGACATCGAGGGTTTGCTGCTGAGAAGTGGGTGTGCCAAATAGGATTAGATTAGATTAGATTAGATAGTGGTCGATCGACACGTTGATTACCCTTCTGCACTGCGACCAATAAGGTCTTTTGTGCGTTACCATACTAAAACTACGTTTTTCCCAGGAATCTAACCTCCTTAGCAAAGCTGGTTACTTCCTTAGGAGACTTCGCTCTTATGTCGGCTGGCGTTAATAACGCGCCACCTAGTAGAGTAAGTCTGGCATGCGCCAGCGCAGTGCATTGGCATAGTATGTGCTCGGTGGTTTCAGTGGCCGATTCACATAACCTACAAATGTCGGAGTTTTCTTTACCGATCTTGTGTAGGTGGTATCTCACGGGACAATGCCCTGTGAGAAGGCCGATTAGCAGCCTTAACTCGTTTTTCGACAACGATAGAGCTTGTTGAGCCTTCTCTCTGGAAGGTTCGATTAGTCTCTTTGCTTGTCTTTGACCGGATGTGTTTATCCAGTAAGAGTGTTTCTCCCTTTTTTCCCAAACACCGACCTCTGCCCTAATCAGTGTAGGTGATACCCAACAGGAGGGCACGGGTCCGGTGAAGGGTGTGTTTGCTCCTCTTTTTGCAAGGGCATCAGCTCTCTCATTTCCCTCAATGTTCTGGTGGGCAGGTACCCAAGCCAAAACTAGCTTGTTGTACTCCGCCAGTGTTTTGAGGGACTGTTTGCAGCTCCAAATGGTCCTTGATCTACAATCAACGGCCATAAGCTGCCTCAGTGCCATCTGACTATCAGAGGCAATGCAAATTCTGGCTCCCTTGTACTGTCTGGACAGACAGACTTGGGCGCATCTTTCTATGGCCAGAATTTCAGTTTGGAGCGTTGTTATTGGCTTTCCCAAAGGCACCGATTCCCTGTATTTGGGACCGTATATGCCTATGCCTGCTCCTCGTTTCCTTAGGGTCCCATCTGTGTACCAGATGAGATGGTTTTTACGAAGTCGAGACAAACCTTCCACACTTTCTTGGCGATCACCTATGATCACTTCGTAGTTGGCGTCAAGGTCATACTCGATTGGCATGGAATCCCTCGGTAGTAAAGGGACACCACCGAGTGATTTTAAAATATTTCCGTGTCCCTTTCCAGGCACTATTTGATCCATTCTTAGGGCACTCATGAGACCTTCTTTCTTAACATAAATGTGCAGCGGGGTGAGATCCAGTATTACCTCTACTGCAGCTGTAGGAGTTGTATACGCAGCTCCTGTAATGCCTAGACAAGCCAGTCTTTGAAGCTTATTCAGCCTCTGTTGGCTTGTCTTTTTTTCAGTTTTAGTCCACCAAACTAAAGAGGCATATGTGATAACAGGTCTCACCACCGTCGTATAGATCCAGTGTATCATACGAGGCTTCAGACCCCAAGTTTTGCCAAATAACTTACGGCATATCCAAAACGCCGTTGTAGATTTGGCAATCACTTTATTAAGGTGAGAGTTCCAATTGAGTTTCTTATCCAAGGTGACCCCCAGATATTTGACCTCATCGGAAAACTCTAGTTTTATTCCCTTCAACACCGGTGCTACAAGTGTTAGCTTCCTACGACGTGTGAATGGAACAATAACCGTCTTGGTTGGATTGACGTTAAAACCCTCCTCCTGACACCACCGATTGATGATATCAATGACGTTTTGGGTCAGCTCTGAAGTAGTACCTTCGAACTTTCCCCTTACTATAACAGCCAGGTCATCTGCATAGCCAAAGGTGCCAAATAGGATACTTCAGAAGGAAAAGTTCTAGTAGTGTACAAGATACACGAAACGTAGACTCAGTTTCTGGGAGACAGTTTTTTTTAGAAATCCATAGGCGAAAACCGAGTTCATAGCTTCTATAGTTACCGTGTGTTTTACGAAAATGTCTACTTTAGAAATATAAAAAAAGTTTTCTTCTGTGGAGCATTTTTGAAATTCTTCTGAAGTTATGTAAAGTAAATATCTTTTAAACCAAAAGGACAATATTTGTGCTTGTGAGTGCAATTACGCAAAATTTGTTGATTGATTTTATGTAGCATTTGTTGATGATATACTTTCTGTTGAATCGAAAATATCCTAAATTCTATTAATTTATATGGGACCCCCTGTCTATCTTTGCAGATGTTAAGGCAGCTTTGGATTTAGAATGCGCACATACTGTGTTTAGTGTGAAAATCGATCACAACGAAGAATAACTTACTCTTACTTCTAAAATAGCTCAATTTATTCACTGCACTAATGATAATATTGTTTTGAACAAATTTGATTTGAAAAGTATGATGGCAAATGCTCGCAGTTCACTTCATAACAATAGGACCTCTACACGAGGTTCATATTCTTCAATGATTCTTTGTCTCAGTTTCTGCGAGCATATTGGCCGTATAACGTAAACATGTGGTTTCAGATAACACCAAAAAAGAAATCTAACGAGCTTAAATCCGGAGAACGAGCCGGCCAATCCATCGACTCCGGAGAATTTACATTCAGAAACTCCCCAACCCGTTTATCATAGTAGGAGGTGTTGTTATTCTTTGTATCTAGAGATTTGTCACACTAAAGCCAATATGAACGAATTCGAAATCTCAAGCTCTTTAAACATTTTCAAGGATATACAGAAGGTCCCGTATAAATGAAAAAAAAAAACTTAAGAAAAGTCCTGAGCAGGAGCTTTTGAGTGATCGTTCTTTGGTGGAACAACTAGACTATTATATCAAATTTTATATGTGATTTGAGATTGATACCAAATATACAAATGCAGAACCTCAGCACAATTGGAAATATATTCTGAAAATTATTCAAGAAACTAAAAATGTAAAAATAAATAATTACCAAAATTAAATTCTATTTTTCTGATGATGCGATCCACTTGAAATTTTGTATGAACATTCAGTATAATAGTTTTCATTTTCAAAATTAATTTCATTCGAATCAGATATCCTGTTATGCAAATGCAAAGATTTTCTCTTCAATATTCTAATTGCATTTTCTATGGTTCTGTTGAAACTATGGTCAAAAATTTAGTATGAACATTCAGAATATCGATCTCCAATCACAAAAAAATTTCACTCGAATCGTTTCTTTTTTTCAATATTCCAATTGAATTTTCTATGGTTCTGTTCACACTATGGCCACAAAATTTCGCATGAGGCTTGTTATCAGCTTTTTGCATGTGGCATGTGCATTTCATTCCGATTGGTTCCGTATTTCCAGAGATATTTGAATGGCCATATTTTATGGAACACCCTGTACGATTGGGCAGGTTAACAAACTCAACCAAGCGATTTGGGACCCGAACTAATCCTGAAAATTTCAAGTCTCTAAGACAATCCCTTCGAAAGTTATTGCGCTAACGGTCGGCCGGATGGCCCCACGGACACAATTGAATTTGACCAGGAATTCGTCATCACGGAGTCTAAACCTATCGTTTCAGACAATTTTCTGCTCGAAATTCGAAAATTACAGACATTTGGGCAAAACGATATAGCACTCGTTTAAGTAGAACGAGCTATCAAAAAGTTCAAGGTTTTTCTGGTTCAGCCAAATTTGTGTTGCCGAAAAAAATTTGCTTATTTACTATTACACTAACCGGCAAATTAAAAATTATTGTCCTTTTCATTCCATAGATATTGACATGGTTGTATACTTTAACCCAACCCTGTATATAGAAAATGTGTGAGTGATCCATTTCGTTCATAGAATTCGCTCTATAAAACCTATTATCAAACGTTCCAATTTATTCATTCAAATGAACAACATTGGCATTGCGTCACTTCATTTAAAATTCTGCATGAATTCTGCTATTGATGTTAAATCTATCTGTTGTATACCGAATGCTGATTACAATGTTTCCATAGTGGGGTTCATAAAAATATTTACCCAATAGGTATTATGAGGTATACATTGCTGCGTTTTTTGATAAGAAAGTAATGAACCTTTGCAGCGATTTATTAGCCAATTCTTTCCCCTCCGAAATCTCAGGTTCCCCTTTTTCTATGACCCTATGGAGCATTTATCTCTCACCAAGGAACACCTTGGCTTATATGAGTCATCAAAACAAAGTCGGCTTGAGCTGATGTAAGCCGATGTAGTGCATACTTTGATTAGTCTTCTCAATATTTGTTATATCACACCCAAGAAAATATGACAAAAAAGTATTGGTTTCTTACTCTATTCTTTAAAAAGGCGAATGCCGAAATTGAAGGCTTCGCACTGGAATTTGGCATTTTGAAATTTTATACAATATGCACCTCAATTTAGGAAATTTTGATTCGATATCATTAGAGACCGGATTATATGCAACAAAAAAACGTTGTTATATGCATGCAAATATACATAAAAAATGCTTGGAATATGCACGAAAATAGGCAAAATATGCACGAAAATTTGCATAATATGCAATATTGAATAATGACTTATGGAAACTCAAAAGAAAAAAAGTAATTTTCATTTCAAAAGCAACATATCATCAACTCTTAATAATATGATTTTAAAATTAAATTTAATGTTTTTTGAACGTTTACAATTAAATATTGTTTCAAAAATTCAATTGTTGAATTCTGAATATTTTTGTATGTGGAAAAGGTTCGCTCCACATCCATGGACGTAACTGGGGATAATTTGAACCTTGGTGCTATGTTCTTCCTTATAGTTTCAGGTAAAACTTCTGTCGCCTCATTAATAAAACTCTCATTAAGAGACAAATCCTCGAAACCTGGATTTCTATTCAATTTTGTTTCATACCTTTCTTGAAGTTTATTTGGAAATGCCAATGGCAACGTGAAGTTCTTTTGGCGTATTTTACTCATTATTCCGATACTTTCTTAGCGCTCGGCTACTAATACTGCGTTCCGAAATGCGATGAAACTGATTTGCAAATCTGACAAAAGTCACAATTATTAGTATTATTACTCAATAGACCTCATATTTTGTGGAATTTGTTTGGATTCAGCACTCTTATCGCCACTGGCGCAGCCAGGGGGGGAGGCTTTGGGGCTGCAGCCCCCCCAAAGATTAATTCCTTCGTTATTTCTTTCTTCTTTATTTTTTTGCAATTTTCGTTATTCACTGTATCATCAGAAATTTTTCAGTTCAGCCCCCCCCCCCAAATAAAATCCTGGCTGCGCCACTGCTTATCGCATTTCAGAACGCTGGGAAGAAAATATGTGCCGAAAATATGCATAATAACTGGATCTTAGCAATATGCAAATACCGCTGAAAATGTCTCAAATATGTAATAGCATAATATGCAAATGCATATAATTCGGTCTCTAGAAATCATCCTTGACATTATCATGAAATTAAGCTTTTGAGCTTATTCACACAATTTAAAGTTAACAGATATGAAATTTTACATCTGAAATTGTCCGTGAGAAATACCGCCCATAATCAAGTAGCATTTTTCGGCAATTCCTGAACTTTTTACTCCTTCAATGAGTTCCCGGATTTCTCCTGTAATACATACATCTCCCATACTCTTGGGGGTTGTCTGGACAATAAAAGGAGTTGAACAGTAATGAGTTGACTCAGAGCAACACTGTAAACAACATGCTGGTCTCGACTGAATAAAATTTAATTATCATTTGTCTTAGCATTTTCATTTGACCATGACATACATAGTCAGAATGAGAAAAGGGAGAAAGTTAGAAATCGACCCCATCAAATCATTTGATATTTTTGAGATTACATTCAGAAAGTTATATGAAGATCATTTTCAGTCGTTTTCGAAAACTTACTCAGGGTTATTAACTCGATCCATTGGTTCACGTGACTGATCTACTCGGATCATGGATCCAGGTTCTAAGTTTACGAACACATCAGGTTTAGTATTTGAAGTGGCAGACGTATCAAAATATAACCGAATATTTAACGAAGTTATTCTTTCAGTCCCAGTCTATTTTCGGACTGTCTCTAGCTTTGCTTGCATTGGCTTTTGTAAAATCTTTGTTATAATTTCTGGTGTGCCCTTCCATGTTTAACGTTATTTTTGAGTACCGATGTTAAAGAAGTAAAGAATTTGTTTTTTTCAGTCCCAGTTTATTTTCGGAGTATCTCTAGCTTTGCTTGCACTCATTGATGATTTTTGTGAATTTTGCCTTATAATTTCTGGTGTGCCCTGCCATGTTTAATGTTATCTTTGAGTTACTCTGTTAAAGAAGCAGAGAAGGCTGTAGCTTAAGCGCAAAAAGATCTGCATACAAAAATATGAAGAAGTTGTTTTACATTATTTTCTTGGCTTGGATTATTTTGAATTATTTCTTATTTCTGTCGTATTTTTGTCAATATATGAAATAAAGTTATTTTGTTGAACCTAAAGATGTTCTCCTTATAAGGGACACATGAATGTCAATTCATTATTTTTCAACGGCGAATGCTGAAAAATCGGTACCCGGCAATGCAGTTTGAAATGTTTTAATCTGAATTGAATTCATGTCGATCATCAACAGAATTTTCCATGTCTAAACCTGTTAAAACATGTTTTATTTTTTATTATGCTTTTGTGATACTTATTCCATTGTCTCTTATTGTCTGAAATTTCAATTCATTTCACAAATACATAAGCAAAATAAAAGATTATCTCACAAAACATAGAATTTACAGCAGTTGAGATACGAAAAGCTTCTGCCTTCGCAATCAAGGATTCATGTTATGATTTTTAAGAACCTCAGAAAAAAATTGAGTGATTAACTACCATGGATTCAAAGATAATTAGAAAATAAAAATAAAAAATCTTGTGAAATATACACAATGTAATGAAAGTTACAAATATGAAAACCAATAGAACGTAACCAATATAACGACAAGATAATATATTCGACATGATCAGAATTGGAACAGTCGAACATGAAAAATGTGAACATTTATTAATTATCAAATATGTCTGGACTGATAAACCATAATTTACGAGAATTAATTCGGGATTTAATTTTTAATTCCTGCCATGAACTAAGATGCAAATCCAGTTAATTCAGAAGCTTAAACTGAAACACGAAACAAAAAGTTGTGAAACTTACTGTGCTGCTTCATCTGATGTCATGCATAATTTTCAAAGTTCGTTGCTCCCGTAACATCTTGCAAGAAAACGCATATTTGATTCATGTCGTTCAACGTAAAATGCTATATAATGTCTAGTTTATTAGTCACCCATAATTTTTATTTATGAATCTTGATGCAGCGATGGAGAATACAATGAGATGTTAATTCTCAGAGAGGAAAAGGGTATTCACTTTTGTAATGCCTCTTTAGGCTCCATTCTTTGTGCTCTCATAAACGGTGAATGTGTGGTTGTACTTTCAACTTCACATACAAAGCTCGGATGATTACGCTCGTCATAGAAAACGGAATTGGAAAAGAATTACATATGAGCATGATAAGCATTACCAGTTTGTGCGTTTGTTGGTGCTTTTAATTATCTTGATTAAATTTTGGGAGTTCATGCTCTGATTGTATGTATGTAATTTTTAATCTCGAAGTAGATTTGGTTCATACTATATAAATGGAATGTACAGGGTGTTATTTTTATTAGTAGAACTGGGAACGTTATGGTTAGGTTAGCCACGACCATGTATACTCCGTTCACGAAAGGTTGAGCACATAGTAGGCGTTTATTTATTTATCTGAAGTTGGCAGTATTTGCTGTCATAACGTAAAATAAATTCAATGTTGCCGAATGTACCCGGCCTCGTCCGACGAGCTTGCGAGTTATCAGACAACTCTATGCAATATTGACAACATTGCGTATAAATCTGAATCAAGAAAATAAACATCATAACCTAAAATTTTAATATACACAGTGTAATATGTCAAATTATCATGGCCAACCGACGGCTCAACCTTTCGTGAACGGACTATATGTATATCTTTGGTTCTACATCCTACACATCAATGGAAAAAACCAACAACCTCCTTAGGAGCCTTGGTTTCGTCATTGGTATCCAGGACCGGGTTTCCATATGAATTATTCTTAGACTAGTCAGCCATGGACACTTGTATAACATATTGCCATGTTTTCAGGATATTTGCAATTCCAATATTCCAATCAACTTGAATTTTTTCGATAAGGTGATTTACAGTTTAGTGAAGTGAACTATTACTCCCTATTAATTATATACATATAAGATAATCAGAATATAAGCAAAATATTGTAGGTATTCTCCACCAATGCATCAAGATTCATAGATAAAAATTAAGAAAGTCAACATATGAGATTTGCAGGCTCTTTAGATCAGAAGCAAAAACAGTTTCAGCTGTTTTCATTGCGAAATTGATTTGGTTTGTACTTTATAAATTAAATGGAGGGAGTAAAAGTTCACTTTACTAAACTGTAAATCACCTTATCTGAAAAAATTCAAGTTGATTAGAATCACAGCAAATATCCTGAAAACATTGCAATATTTTCGAAGGAATTCCTGCCTATGCTTAACTCACCACTCCTGTAGAGATTCAATAATAATATGTATATTAGATGATATGAGTCTTAGATTTTTTTCAATACATATTTCGTTATTAAGATACCAAACATAGTTCACGTGTAATAGTGCATGTAATTGAATATTATATCTGTTGAGTTACTTCTTCGAGCAGTTCATTCCTAAAAGAAGAAGACAATGCCGTCCTTTTTATCAAAATACCTTGTATTTGCAACTCAAAATTCTATTTTCCTTATAAGAACCAGGTTCGTTATGGCTAGGTCATTTTTGGAAACCCAAAGCGGTCGTCAATGGTGTAGACAATACCTACAACCTCATGAGGAGCTCTGGCCGTTAACTCTTGGGTATCCAGGACCAGTTTCCCCATATCAATTGTTCTTAGGCAAGCCAACTTTGGATACTTGAAAACCATGTGTTCAGCTATTTCTGCTTCTGATCCACAACAAATGCAAATTTCATCTGCTGAATTTTCCATACGATACAAATGATATTTGTACCCATAGTGGGCTGTCAGCAGTCCTACCATCACCCGAAGCTTAGCTATAGCTTCAGGAGCTTTCTGATGTAGATAAAGAAAGCATCACAGATTGTTTCTCTGGAGGGTTATTCTTTAGTCCAACATACATTGCTCTTCCATATATTGGTCTTTTTCAAGCCCAGAGAGTAGCTCGCGTCCATAACAGAAGGGATTTGCAAGTTTGTTTACCCAGTAAGGATTTATTGTTCATTTCTACATGAAACGAAAATGAGGAAGAGTTAACCTTGATGCACTTTTCACATGTTCATCGACTTTTTCAATTCCTGCAACACCATAATGCCCTGGCACCCAAACTTCCATTCTCCTAGGAACATTTTATTGAATCGATTAAAAACGTTCTACTACAATGGGAACTACAAAATCAAGTCTGTAATGGGTTATAAATATCATAGTGAGAATTTTACGTTATAGTTATAGTTTAAAAAGGGGCAAAAGTTCACTGCGACCTCAAGATCTATTGTACCCCCTTACAGAGCTGTTCTGACCACATCCTTCACAGCTTGCCTTTCAGTTCCAGAGATCTGATGAAATCCAATATCTGTGAAGGCTTCAACGAGGCTAGTTCCTCCCACTTACAAATTTCTCGCCCAAGGCATTCTCTCCTTAGGCTCGCAATACCAAAACATTCCTTGGCTAGGTGAACGTGGGTTTCTTCCTCCTCCCCACAGAACCTACACTCGTCAGTGTCCGATAATCCTATAATCAACAAGTGCTTCCTGGGGCGACAGTGTTCTGTAAGAAAGCCAGTGAGGAGGTGTAAATGTTTCTTAAGATCTAAATATCTTTGGGATCTTGCTATTTCAAAGTTCCAAAGGAACTTAGTGAAATGATCCATCCCTAGGAGATTCCGCCAGAGATTTTTCTTCTCGGCTTTCTCCTTCTCCAGAAACTCCTTCTTATAGGTACATTTACCTATACCACAGAAGGGTTCTGGCCCAATGAGTGACATTCGTAGCCCTCTTTGGCAAGTGTATCTGCCTCTTACATGGTGCTTTCTGAGATCTCGAAAAATGATTGCGCTTCATGAGCCTAATATCAACCTTTCAGAGACATCATTGTGAAGTTTGTGTTGATTGCTTAAGGATAAGATAGTCAAGTCATTCCTAGGAATCGAGCTCTACCATGGTTTGATTAATTGTATTTATGGAATATCGTTTAGAAGTATAGACAAAAATAAAAACAAATAGCTTAATTGCCTTTTGTCATTTCATTGTCATTCGTAATGAATGTTTACGATCATTTTACCACTTTCATTGGTCGTTTTACAGTGGCACTCCTTCATTAGGAATTATCGTTTTCACGTGAGGATCTCTATTATGGCGTAATACAGCAGGTATATTGATAATATATCAACTTGTTCCTGTGCTAATTATATCCTAATCTCACTGAAGTGGGTAATAAGCATTTTGTAGAATGAATGGTAGTTGGACACGTATTACACAAACAAGGTATTTCAACCCCGCATGTTTTCAAACAAGGGAGCAATTTTCAAAGGGCGATTACATCTTAATGTACGCAGACCCTTGAACTTTCATGAACCCTTTAAAAAATTCCATAAATACTGATGAGTTGAAAATGGTAGGTTTCATAAGAGAACGCACAGCACATTTCTGAGCGTCACGCATATTCTGATGGATGTGCTAACTGTTCGCACGTTTCTCTTACAAGTATACGTGTACGTTTCGCCAAAATGTGTGTTCTACAAAATTACCTTCCGTAAATGAAACGAATAATCATTATTTGCGATCCAAATGAAAAGGTTTATATTGGACATATTAGAAAAAAATTGAGAAAAATCTGTGAATCAATAAGAAATAGAATAAAGAATTCGGGAAATCATTATAGTAGTAGTAACTGTGTTTTATTGCAGCAATACAAATGGCTATCGACCAAGGGTCCTTCAGCCGAAATCATTATATTAATAGCACCCAACATTATTGTTGATAGAACCGGGGTTGTTATTGCTAGGTTTACCTTGCAGGAACTCCTGGACTCTTGTATCCAGAAACGGTTTCCCAAATACATTGTTTTAGACCAGCCAGACACATAATGCCACGAGTTTAGTTGTTTATGTTTCTGATCCACAGAGCCTACAAATCTCATCTTCTCACTGTCAGCAGTCCCACCATCACCTGAAGTTTTGCTCGTGACAGCTACAGGAGCTTTCCGGTATAGATAGTTTAGTTAAGTTAAGTTGAAAAAGGATGTACAGTTCACTGCGACCTCAAGGTCTATTGTGCCCCCTTAAAGGTGTTCTGACCATACCCTTCACAGCTTGCCTTCCAGTTCCAGAGATCTGATGAAATCAAATATCTGTGAAGGCTTCAACGAGGCTAGTTCCCTACTCCTACAAGTTTCTCCCCCAAGGCAATCTCTCATTGAGCTCGCAATGCCAAAGCATTCCGTGACAAGGTGAATGGGGGTTTCTTCCTCCTCCCCACAGAACCTACACTCGTCAGTGTCCGATAATCCCATTCTCAACAGGTGCTTCCTGAGGCGAATGTGTCCTGTAAGAAAGCCAGTAAGGAGGTGTAACTGTTTCTTACCAATATCCAGATTTCTTTTGGATAGAGCTCTCGGCCATCTCCGTCTCCAGAAACTCCTTTTCAAAGGTACATTGACCTATACCTTAGAAGTGTTCTGGATCAATGAGTGACATTCGTGCGCTCTCTTCGGCACATAATGTTGATATGCCATTCGAAAGTACACTGAATGAGGTATTTTTTACTGAGGAGAAAGCGTGTGCATAATTATCAATATTTCATCGGAAAAACTATTGGAAAAATAGGACTGACTTCTTTAACTTCAGAATCGTGATATTCTTCTCCTTACCACGCCTGCAATAAGAGTGTTTTCTGCACACAGATTCTTTCATCTTGTAGCGAAATATATAGCCTGTCCGAATATGTGGTCAAATTTGATTTTAGTAGAATAACTTAAAATTTTTCGTGAAATCAAGAAATGTTAAATTGAAGAATAACCTTCAACATTTCGAACATGTGTTATATGGTGTTATATGACATTTTTTGTTGCAAATCACTTGTATAATCACTTATATTGTCTGTCTCCCATTCTCATTCTTCCCGTCTCTTCAAGGAACCATGTATACTAACTGAATTCAACCGACTTTCAGAGGTCTACAATGAACTCTGCACCTCAAAGTGTTATCGGAAATCGTTCCCTGGACGGCAGGTAACAATACAAGGTGGCGCAAAGCATACGTACGTTCCACAAATGGGCTGTTTTTCCTCACAAGTGGCAAGTTGATGACCTGCCTATTCCACCAGTGACCAGCAGCAAAAGTAATTCACTTTTATCGCTTGCCGTATTCGTCTTTAATTTTATAAACGACAGTTTGAAGTTTGCAACGTTTTTTAAACTTGACAGTTCAACGTTGCGTGTCAACCTTCAATTCCTGAGCGGAAATCGATATACCAACATAACAAAAAATTCGATAATCGAAATTGAACATCATAATGTAAAATTTTAGATAGGGAAAGGGTGTACAAAGTGACACAGTGGGGTAAAATGACATAGCGCTTCAATTCGGGTCAAAAAAGAATATACTGTTGCAAAAGTTGTCTAAGATTTTTTAATGAACATTCAGTATTGATTGGTCCAGATGGTGACAGATAATTGTCTTTAAGATATCGAAAAGTTTTTCGAAATGACGCAATGAAATCTGCTATAACTTTTGAGTGGTTTGAGAAGGTGAATTGAAAATGTTGTGTTTATTCACGTTACTAATGGTTTTGAAAAAATTACCCTTCAGATCTTATGAATAAGTTTCCATTTTTTTTAAATTGCGTTTTGCTTCGTAAGTGGTATAGTGGGGTAAAATGACATGAGTCTGAGAGTCTGAGTTGACATACCATATATGTCCGGTTCAAAACAGTCAACTCCAAATTTGAAGAAGCTTAAGAAGAAAATGAATGAAAAATAAATATCTCAGTAGAGAAAAAAAGAAAGAAAACAAAAAGATTCTCACAAAATTGGAGTCAGATGAAGAAAAAGAACTCTTATTTTCGGACGAGAGGGAAGAGAATTTTGCGTTCATATTGTACAAAACTATACAAATTATTCGGAAAGGGTGATATTCGGCTAGAATTCTGTTTATATAAGTAGTTAGTACATGACTTGGAAGCCGGTATAGATGAAAAAGTGTAATATGTCATTTTACCCTCCGGGTGGGGTAAAATGAATCTATGCTCTCCATTTTCGTTATCATCAACTAGAAAATAATTTTTTGTTCTATGTCGAAATGTCCTGTTTATATTATAGCTGAAAAAGGGCTATGTTTCTGTTCGACAGTTTTTAGAAAAATACGATTTTTCCATTGAAATTTTCGAAGTTTTCGAAATGTATGTCATTTTGTACACCCTTCCCTTACTACAAATGAGGATATTTCGGGATCCTCGAGGTGCTGTCTGTATCTTATTAAAATCCGTTCCATCTCTTTGCGACAACCTGTATGTATATTAACTGGATTCAACCGACTTTCAAAGGCCTATAATGAACTCTGCACCTCAAAGTGTTATCGGAAATCGTTCCCAGAACGACAGGTAACAATACAAGGTGGCGCAAAGCATACGTACGCCCCACAAATGGGCAGTTTTTCCTCACAAGTGGCAAGTTGATGACCTGCCTATTCCGCCAGTGACCAGCAGCAGAAGTAATTCACCTTTATCGCTTGCCGTATTCGTCTTTAATTTTATAAACGGCAGTTTCGAGTTTGCAACGTCTTTTAAACTTGACAGTTCAACGTTGCGAGTCGACCTTCAATTCCTGAGCGGAACTCGATCTTCCGTTGACTTTCAGGTTGGGTGAACCTGTCGTAAAAGAGGGTTGCAAGTGCTACAGGTTGGGTAGTTTTGATTCCTCGAACTTCGATGGGTTGTTATGGTCTGGTAAAATTAGTAGTGAGGGGTGATTGCCGTGTAACGGACTTTTACGGAGTATACAAGGTGTTTCTGAATTGTTGCGAAAGATTTGAAGGGCGATTCCTCAGATATTTTATGAAAAGAAGTTTCTATGAATGTAGGCGGGGAAATACATTGTTTCCAAGATATATTGAAGTGTTTGTTGAAAACTGATTGAAAATGTGGTATGCCATTGAGAAATCTTGAACTAATAATTATTTTTTAATTCTTGGTTCAATTTGTGACAAAAATCTCTCTTTCCTTTTTCCGTATAGATGCCCCTTTTACGTTAGATAATATAAAATACCTTACCTCGTATTTGTCGTTATTTTAACATATTAACTTTGATAGTTTTTTTCACACAAAAATTGCGCCCGCATACTAAACAGAACAGAGTTTTTATCACAAATTGAACGAATAATATTCAAGATTTATTGTTAGTTTAAAATACAATTTTTAGTTACTTTTGAAGTAAAATTTCATTACCCCTTATCTTGGAAATAATAAATTCACGGACCAACATTTATGGGAACTTTTTGTCAAAAAATGATCTGAGAAATCATTACCAAAATCGCTCGCTCAATTTGAAAACATCCTGTATACATATATTGTTGGAATTATTCAATGGGTATTTTGTGTACCTCAATAAATACATTTTTCAAATATCCGTATGAGAAGTATTTTGAAACAAGGTTCTAAGCATTTGATTGCTCTCAATTTCCAGTATGTGCTATTTTACATAAGAGGTCTATTTCAAAAAATGTAAATTTTGACTTTTCGGATTTGAATTCGTGGGATGCCGAAGCGTATTGAGTAGTTGATCGAAAGAATAGGTAGTAATACGGACTTTTAAATTGTGATTCAGTTGTGAAATAAATGGTCGCACTAAATTACGATCTTTTTCATTTCAGTTCATCCTGCATAGCGTAAAGAGTAACTAATAAAGATTTTCTATCAAATATATTGGAGCTGAAGTGGAGTAAAATATTCATTTCCAGAACATAGATTGTTTATATCTTGAGAAACCTCAACACTTCTAATGATGTCATATGAAAGAGATCCTTTATTTTTGCAAACTAGAAAATCCCATCAGAGAATAAGAATAAAGCTATTTTCCACTCAATTTCATCCATATAATTTTCGCAATAAGGATGAAAAAAATGTATTCCATCTTACCGTTCGCGAACGTAATTTCCCCAATTATTCAGAAAAATGACTTATGCTATATCACCAAATGAAGTCATAGTTGTTTGAGCATCTCCTCACATTGCCATGAGAGCTCAGTCCCTGTATAATATTATATATTTTTCATCCATATGAAAATGTTATATGCGCATTCTCTCAAGTACGAAAGAGAGGGTTATCCAGGCTTATGTTCCCTGTGTTTTTTTTGACCGGAGATTAAGGGAAATAATGAAAAAAGGAAGGGACTGCTGATTAATTTATAAAGCACTACTTGTTTATCCGGAATTACACTGGCATTGCGCTCTGGCGTTAAACTTCATCATAAATTATAATTCTTCATCTAAAATGGTGTGAAATATTCATTCATTTCCTAATCATAGATTGTTTATATCTTAAGAAACCTAGGAGCCAAGACTTTTGATAAAGTGTTATGGTGAACCGTAAATTTCGAAAGACTAGGTTAATGAGGAATATTTGTGAGTGAGTGATATTTGTGCAATCAGTGTCCCAGCAGGTGAATTCAGCTGTGAAAGTGCAACGCGAGGCTTCTTAATCGTATGAAAAACCTACCAAACAAAAATAATTCATTATCCGCATTTCGAATTCCCGGAACAAAGTACAAGGTGTAAAAACACCGGACGAAGTGGCTTAAATCTGAAAACAACGGCTCCAGTTTTCATGTCTGCGAATCTGAAGTGGGGATCAGATCCAGGCTCATTTTGCTCCGGTAAATGCATGGAACAAATGACGCTCTCCCCACAGTTCCAACGCGAAACCCTGAAGAATAAAAATCACATCGGGAATTTATTTATCTAGTTCTGGAATTTCGTTACCTATACCAGAGCCGCCGAAAGGAATTCCGTTATACCAAACCTTCCGTCGAGATTCCCCTTCCCGAATATAAAGAGCGAACTTTTTTTTGTGTAGTCGAGAGTTTTCCACATAAGAAAAGCCGTTACTTGGACCTACACGGCAGCATGGAACATAAAGAGTGGTACATTGAAATAAGTGACGATATATCTCGCCTTCCGAAAACTTCCTGTGACATTCGTTCGCAATAAATTTTTCAACGAATAGTCTGGGTTTTATGTTGCGTTCAAAGGTTTTCCAAAGAGGTAGGAGGGTGTCGTAGATATTAGGCATCGTATGAAACGCAGATAACTTGAGAATCGTCTGGGAATTGAGACCCTTCGTAAGAGCTGGATTCGAACAGATGCGTATTTGTAGGCCGTGAAATACAGGAACAGATAAATAAGGGGTCTTACAAGATATCCATGGAATATGTATCACTAATTGTATGGAATATTTGATTGTTTCGGTCTCTACTCAACGAAAATTAATTTCGAACTTGAGAAATAAAATATGAATGCCCAAGTTTCAGCTCGTAGTAAGTGGTTTTCCAATAAGAGATTTTGATATTCAAAGGAAAATGACACTTTTTTAATGATGATCGGATGTTTATTTCATTATAAAGAAGAAGCTATGCCGTTTATAGTGGATAATAACATCAGGAAAATGACCACTACGACCATGCTTAAAGGACCATATCCTTTTATTGAGATTTTCCATAACGAAATCGCAAAGTGGCTACCCTATGTCCTCGATAGCCTCACGAATTCCTTCTTTGAGGTCTTGAATCTACGCTGGGCTATTGGCGTAGACCTTCTCTTTCAAGAGGCCCCAAAGGAAGAAGTCGCAAGGTGTTAAATAACAAGATCTCGGTGGCCAATTGTGATCATCTCTTCGAGAGATAGCACTTACTGGAAACTTTTTCCGCAAAAGATCAATGGTTTCGCTTGTGTGGTACGTTAACTGAACGTTATAAGCGTTAAGACCCAAATCTTTATGCAAAATACGGCGTAATGACGTTTGTATAATGCCTTACAGCAGCAATATTCTCGGCTGCTTTTGAGGAATGTACACGGGTTTTATTCTTCACATCATTAATTCGCCCCAACAGCTCGAATTTTTCCACAAATTTCTTTATTGGGTTCCGACAAGGTGCTACACGACGACCCAAAAATTCTCAAGTTTCACGAACCGTCTCTGCCAAATTTTCACCATTTTTATAATAAATTTCAATGACTTCAATGCGTTCTTGAAGCGTGTATCGTTCCATTTTTATTAATGAAGTAGTTTTTACTTCTCAAATGTCAAAAAATGACAGCTTCAAACGTGGCATCTACCAAAACAGCGGGCTATTCAAAATAACATCTTTTATCGGAAAACCCTTCAGTAGAAGAACAGAAATAGTGGAGGAGGCTATGAGTGAGCAACAAAAGTTCCAAGTTGCAGCGAAGCGAAAAATCTGAGTTCAAAACATGTGAAGTTACAGGTGGTGGCGGAAATTTGTATTTAACTAAAGCAGACTAACTTGTGGGTATAAACAGCAAAGATAATAAACTGCCGTAGTGAGTATTCACGATAACAGACAAATTACAATAATGGAAATTAGGGAAAGCGGCTTCGACCAACCCTGCTCTACTATTTCGAGGATTATTATGGGTTTAATAAGGATGCGAAGATGGGTTATGATATATGTGAAGTCTAAACTCGCTACCATAAATCAATCGCCTACTTGGAATATTGAGGTTGAAAAATTTTCCTCTGTCTCTGATTACCTCGAATCTCAATTATTACCACAAGAGTAGAGAATAATATTCATCAATTAATTCAACAAATATTAAACTCATGGATCATACACCGAAGCTATTCATGTCTATCTTCCAAAGAAACTACAGTGAGAGATTATGTCCAAAGATAAAGGAGAGAAAGATAAGAAACGGAGCGACTGCGATGATGTTAGTGCCATCTATGTGTTAGAAAGTAGTAAGTACTAAAATTCAGAAGAGTGGGTAAAATCAAAGAATGTAAAAGCCATTTTGAACAAAACAAGGACATTTGAAAATATTGCCATGATTGAACTGCAAAATAATAAAAAGGCCAATCCTGAACCTGAGAAAATGGAAATGTATTATATATCTCTGTTTCTCATTGCTTTTTAATTTCAGTGGTCTCAAATGGATATAGTTTTCTGGGCTAAGAGATATTGATCTCAGCAGCTGTTACAGAATGTGCGGTGAGCATTTTTCTCTAGATCAAATGAAAACAAATGGAGAAGCACTTTATTCCTGTTGAAATTTCCATTGTTCTTCAATTCCATCTTCAAATTGTGGTTAATTTTTGATTTTTATTCAATTTCATTATTATATTTTTTGTGAGTAATGATTTCTTAAAAAACTATAGCAATACAATATCGCATTTCATTATTATCAATTCATTTTGAACAACGTTGAGATGAAAAATAACATCCTGATCATGAAGCAAAGCACTATATGTAGCTTTGTTTTATCGATCAGGATGTGTTTTCTAGGCTCGACGTCTAAATTTCATTCAATTCGAATTTGGCGCTCATTATAATAGTTTTCTGTATTGAAAAATTTATCCTTTTCTGCGCCAACTATGTGTCAGAATTAATCAACTAACCGAAAAACGTAGTCGGATTTTGGTACTAGATTTGTAGGGGCGTTTCCTATCTTTCTCTCCTTAATCTTTGATTATGTCATTCAGAATCTGCAGACAGCTGTATCTAGCTATTGGCTTCCATTACTGTGGAGAAAACCCAGAATGAAGTGAGCTACTAACTGTAGGACCGTATTATCACGATTTGACAGTAAAATAAAGAGAATTAGATCCATGGGGTCTGCTGATACTGCAACCACAAGAACATGACTAGGTACTTTTGTGAAGGATATGCCCATATTCTCCAAGTATGAAGTTTTACTCGGCTTATTATGAAAAAGTTCTAATAGATATTGTTAAATGGTTATTGAGGATTTCTCATCAACTTATGAGTCTGTCATTCTGAAATAAGTTTGTCACACGTTTTTTATCATTATTCCGAAATTGAATTCGATATTTAGAATGAAATACCCCTTCTTCAATCTATGGGAGATGATTACCCTTCAATTGGGCCCTGTTGCGGTCTTAGAAGAACAGGAGATTCGAAAAATCATCACTTGGAATGCCAGACCTGGTTTAAAACTCCCTCCTGACACAACAACAAGAATTGAATATTTTGGATCTGAATATTGAAAGTATTTATTCGAAAAGTTTCAGGTTTCAATTAAAAAAAAGGCAAGACAGGTATTTTTCTACTGAGGTTTTTCCCTGAGCTCTGGTATCATACGCAGACTTGTATGGTACCCTGTTTTGCACTAACCTCAGCTAGGGACTTTTTTGTTTCATGTGTTGTATTTCGTTAGCTCTCAATTCAAAAGAATATCCTATATCAACTCATGTGAAAAAAATATTTTGGAGTAACAGATCGAAATATCAATTCTTATGATTCAGTTTGAATGTCTAACTCAATTTAAACGAGAAAATTTGTTGAAATAATCACTATCAGTATTAACTAAACGATTCACAATTTTCTGGAACCGGTAAGCGAATTAAACTGAATCGGATGAAAAACTGCTAAACAAATTACAATGCGAGTTCAGTAATCGCCTTTGAATGAAAAATAAATGGCTATTCCATCGCAAAAATCAATTAAGTACGAATAGGGGATCGACAAACAAAATTGATGACTTTCCATTTCTGATTCAATTACTAGTAAAAACGGTTCGTTTATTATGTGCACGAACGATATGCAGAAGTTGAAAAGTTTATCACAGTTAAAAAACAATTCATGACTGTTTGTTGTTGAAAACAAAAGCTGTACCATCTGAATTATTTGTTTATAATTTTTCAATTTTGAACCGAAAATATTTTGCATATAGTAGCTTGGGTTTACTGCTGGAAAAGTAGTTGGGGTTTTTTTATTTCCGTATCAAAACATCAGCCTAAATGTCAAGCAATGCGAGCAATTCAAAGTTCGTTTCAAGCAATTGATGGTCTTGCCTTTAAAAAGATCAATGATCAATGGCTAGGAGCCAACGCATGCAAGATCGTCAATTTTTCACGGGCCCTAGGACATGAGGTACCATCTTGCTGAAACCATAAGTCGTCAAGATCAATAGCTTTCAAATGAGGCACAGGAAACTGAGTTATCATAATATTATAACGTTCGCCATTTACCGTTACAGCTCTTCGTTTTCAAAAGAAAACGGTGAAATTATTCTTCCAAACCATATACCAATGGAAAAAATGTTTTGTTCAGTCCCAGAAAACAATTGCAAACAAGTTTCGTAAGAATAAATTATTGAAATATTCAACTTCAATTCACCATCATTTATTTCTTTCTGTCGTATTCAATGAAGTTGAAATGGAGAGCTAAAAGATTAATCTTTGTTTATCAATTCCACAAATGGTTCCGAGAATTATCTTTTTCAGGTCAGCGAATGATGCTATAAAAAAAGAGCGATAGATAACCAGGTTTGATCCCTCATAACGAAATTTCAATTCAAATGCCAACCATATTCAATTTTATGCTGCAGAAAGCTATCGAACTGAAAATACATGGTAGAGTTAAATTATTATTTCTTCTGGAAATTTCATGCGAAATATTATTAACAAGCACATCGTATGAAGGAAAAATATGTAATGTGATATATTTCGATTTATTGAATCGATTTTCATGCAATAAATGCTATACACCATACTGCTCCTTATTTTTTAGTGATTTGAATTTGAAGCAAATAAGTGACCATGCAAATTATCGATGAAATTTCAAGAATTCTTTTTTCATTGGCTTTTTCCGCTTTGAACAGCTTGCTGTTGCTCGAATTTTGAGCAAAAAAGGTGAGATTTGTTGTGAAAATGTATACAATATAATAAGATGTTCAAGAATTCCTTGAATGAAAAATGTTGAAATTGTAGGAGTAGGAATGGTTTCATAAACTTCACTGATCAAAGGGAAACTTTATACTAATATCAAAGGAATTTCTAATGATACAAATGATTATTTATCAAAATTGAATGAATTTTGTAGTGCAAAGTTGATAGCTTAATTACTAGATAAAAGACGATTTGTTTCAATCAAGAAGGAGTCCTTTGATATGAATAATTCAGCTCATTCTAAAAATAAGTAGGTACAATACGACAGTGTATAGAGATATTTTTAAGTTTTTTTTCTACTAGTGGTCGGACGTAGAAATGTATGGCGCAGTATACAGGGTGCCCCACGACGATTCAGACAATTAATATATCAGAATTGGACAGTAGTAGATAATTATCATTTTGAGGTTAAAATTATAATTATAATGTGCTACTTAGTTGGAATTGTTTCATCTGGAGGAAGACAGAGGCACAAATATACAGGTTATCCCATTAATAATTTGGACGTCACCTGAACAAAAACAAATAACTCATTGGGTAACAGAATAACAAGAAAATATGCAACATTCGCTCTAATATTCACTCCCAAAATTTTAATTATTCACTACTACCCAATTGTGATTTACCATTTACCTATTAATCGTCGTGGGACACCCTGTATATTTTCTTTGATAACACTGAAAAATTTTTCGAAGGTTCTTCTTAATCCATTGATTTTATCTTTCTATGCCTCAGTAGCAGTAATTTCCATCAGAAGAAATGATTTTAGAAATAATGAATCCTCGGAATATCGTAGCGATTAAATATCCATTTTTTATTTGAAAAAAGTAAGGAAGCATGTGAACGTTTATATAGGCTAGTCCAAGACTAGAATAATTTTCTAATGAAGTTTGCACAAAACAACGAACTTTCACATACAAGCACAAGTAGCTCCGAGGTTCCCAATATTCCTCTGAAACTTGCAATCGAGTTGAAAAATACGAGAAGTAGATCGCGGTATAAATATTATAGAAGATGATATATTCATTTTCACGAAGTTTACATCGCATTGTTCCATTTGTGTGTATCACAATTTGATTTATTGTGAGAAGTTTTGTTGCTACATACTGGAGAATTTTGGGTATCGTATAGGGACAAAAAATTCGGAATGAAACCTATTGTTCGCGTTTCTGTGCGGTAATACAGATTGTGATTTTAAAGTTATACATTTGAGTTGACCGCATTCTGCTCAACCAACAAAACATTCTTTTATGCACCTCAGGTCGAAAGTTTTGGGCGTTCGAACGTTCACAATGAGCCAATTCATTTGAGATCAATACAAAACATGAACTTGCCTTTTAATAATAACCAGACAATTCGCGATCACTACTCGAGTTCTGAAATGTTGAAAATGCGCAGTTCTTTCATGATATCAAAGTCATTGAATCCGTAGAATTTGTTCAGAAATCCCATGTCCAAGACTAGAAAAGAACTATTAGGGAATATACATATATAAGAAATTGACAAGGCTTCGTTCAATCGATTGATGATATATGTTAGAACTTGCTCAAAAAATGGTTCAGCCTGAGATTTACACCAGAATCGGACACACTTACTGAACAATGGCGGCTTTTCAGGTGAAGGGAGTGAAGTGGCTCTTCACCTAAAAATTCCTAGGGTCAGGGTCACCTTAAATGTTCATTGAGGATGATTATTATTATTCACTATTTATACAATAATTTAATCGTTTCATTAGCTCCATGTCAGAACTCAGGAGAGGTTTATTATCGAATCACGAAACTCATTATAAATATCTTGTCGCTTCCCGCATCGAGTGAAGAGGTTTGTCACGGAATTTGCACCGGGGCTTTTTATTACGTTTTCTCGCTGCAGTGAAGAGCTCCAGTAACCCTCTGCACCTGTTACGTTCGTCGGTGTGTCGCTCCAGTGAGAACGTCTGACCGTTGTTTACTTCAAGTGCTTCGGCTTCGATATTAAAAATGAACCCCATTAATGACATTGTGTGCAGTTTATTAGAAACTCCGTTTCATCGTTGGAAAGACGAAGACAAAATGGACATCTTAAATGAAGGTCGGCCTACTGTTAACTTGAAAATTTCTACAAGAAAAGAAATGAAAAATGGCAAATCATATAATATTAATTTCAAATCATCTTGGTGAGTTTACATGAAAACGATGTTATTCTAGATTTTTCTGCTTGTTTAGCTCTTCACCTCTTTTTTCACCCACGAGCCGCCACTGCTGAACATCTCTCCTACGCAAACAGAAGCCAAATCGAGATTGAGGATACGAATAGAAAACGAGTCACATCCCTCGATGAGTGGTTAATTTACAGACAATCGCGCCATTGAAAGACATGAATTAAGTTCGATAATCTCGCCAAAATTAACCAAAATTTGGCAGATTACCTAGATGGGTACAGAGTGCCGAATGACAATTATGTGGTTAATCTGTATCTGTAAAAAAACCTACTTTATTCATACCTGCAATGAAAGAATTGCTCAGTCAGATTGTCTTTGCTCAATTGAGTCCCAGGCTACAGTTCTGAGATTTACACCAGAATCAGAACTGTCCGGCCACACATACTGATCATCTCTCCTCCGCAAAGAGGAGCAAAATCGAGATTGAGAATCCGAATAGAGTCCGAGTCACACCCCCCGATAAGTGGTTAATTTCCCGACAATCGCACCATCGAAAGACATAAATTAAGTTCGATAATCTCGCCAAAATGAACCACAAATTTCGCGGATCACCGAGATAGGTAGAGAGCGCCGATTGCCAATCATGTGGTTAATCTGTATCTTTAGGAAAACCTACTTTATTCAAAATTGCAATGAAAGAATTGCTCAGTCAGATTGTCTTTGCTCCATTGAGTCCCAGGCTACAGATTTGAGATTTACACCAGAATCAGAACGGTCCGGCCACACATACTGATCGTCTCTCCTTCACAAAGAGGAGCATAATCGAGATTGAGAATCCGAATAGAGTCCGAGTCACACCCCCCGATAAGTGGTTGATTTCCCGACAATCGCACTATCGAAAGACATAAATTAAGTTCGATAATCTCGCCAAAATGAACCACAAATTTCAAGGATCACCTAGATGAGAGGAGAGTCCCGATTGTCAATTATGTGGTTAATATGTATCTGTAAAAAAATCTATTTTTTTCAAACCTGCGTTGAAAAAAATGCTCAGTCTGATTGTCTTTGCTCAATTGAGTCCCAGGCTCCAGGTCTGAGATTTACAGCAGAATCAGAACGGTCCAGCCACACTTACCGATCATCTCTCCTCCGCAAAGAGGAGCCTAATCGAGATTGAGAATCCGAATAGAGTCCGAGTCACACCCCCCGATAAGTGGTTAATTTCCCGACAATCGCACCATCGAAAGACATAAATTAAGTTCGATAATCTCGCCAAAATGAACCACAAATTTCGCGGATCACCTAGATGGGTGGAGAGTGTCGAATGCCAATTATGTGGTAAATTGTTTCTGCGGGAAGTGAGGAGAGGATATATCAGAAAGCCATAAATAAACGTTCTCCCCTTTTGTGGAAACTAATCGTCCATGCTGTGCGGCGAGAAGAAAATTTATTATTTATATGGGATCAACGAGGATAGAATGAAGGAAGATATTTATTTCGGATCGTAGCATAGGTGAGATATTGAATTATGTTCGAAACGATTTATCTCTCTGTTTCGCTGCTATATTTATCACATTCGTTGTTGAACTGATTTCTACTGACATTATCTTGGCATAGTTTTGTTTCGTTTGTTTTGGTCACAATTTCTACATTTCCATTTACTTTCAGGAAGTTGACGTGAATTTCCATATGAGAACTTTCTGAAGTACCCACTTCACAGACGGTTTCCAAAAAAAATATTTTTGAGAATATCAATGGCGAAGAAAAGTTCCTTTAAGTGTGGAATTTCTGGAACTGTATATAAAATCAAAAGTTGAAAAAATATCAGAATATTCAAAAGAATACAGAACAAGAAGTGAAGAGTAGATACTGAAAGCTTCGATATACTCTAACGTTACAGCATATCTAGATATCTAATAGTGTTGATGTTCTTCAGAAATTCCGAAGCGATTAACAATGTTGCAAAATTTTCGTAAGTAATATCTCAGTACATCTAATTTTTACAAAAAAAATTGAAAAAACACGTTGCTAAGTAACATTTATGACAAAAAGAATGAGTGCTTGTGGCAACATTTTTGCACTGCATGAATGCTTTTTGTTGACGAATTTTACTTTGCATTGTGTTTTTTCGATTTTTTCACAGACACACAACTCGAATAAACTGCAGACATCTCCTACCAAACAGTTTTTCCACCTATAAACATAGACATTTTATATGTCTATGCCTATAAACCTTTTGTGATTCTAAGTTGCTCGTTTATGATTGGTGGAAATTACGGGGAGGGAAATATCATCGAAAAAAGCAGAACAGTTGTCCCTATCACTGAAGTGGCAGATGACGAATACATCTGTGGTGATTTCGATTAAAAATTAAATATAATTATGGAAACTTTGTGAAATTCACATATTTCCTCACTATTGTGGTTAAATATGTATGGCAAAGCGAACAGACTTGTCCTTAGAGATAGGATAGTATAGAGTTGCTATCATTGACATAAACGTGGTATCAGATCATAGACAAACTAGTTAGTCTATGTATCAGATGCGCCATATTTCCTACTACCACCTAACGTCAAATTGGACAATCGATGAATTTTCTGGAGGAATTGTGATTCGTATGCCTGTTTCTAGTTGAATAGTGATTTTTTCTGCTTAATAATATACAATAAAAAGGTATCGTGCACTGTAAGGCTTTCTTCAAGCAGAGAAGAGACAGATAAGAAGAAAATTAGAGGAAAAACATATCACAGGTAGGGATGAGCACTGAACAGATCCACATTCGAAATTTTTGCTAGTCTGTCTTGGTAATCTGATATCTTTTTATATGTGTATATTGTCGCGTGAAGAAAAATTGTTTATTTGATATTCAATTTACCTTATTTAAACAGGATTTCTAAACACCCAACACATCGTATTTTTTGGGTGAAATTTGTGAACAGAAAAAATGGCAACTTAATTCAACCCTGATCTTTTCGCCATATTGGTCTCCGATTTAGCCCCGCCCATTGGTTCTATTTTTCCTTACTTAATTGTATGTCATAGCGTCTCTTCTCTATTATATCTCGATGGATTTGTCACATCGTAAGATGAAAAATATACTTTGAGCTTTATCTTTTGGATGAGATTGTAGTCCTCTAAGCTATGACTAGGTATATTTTGGACTAAAATAATATGTCAACGAGTATACATGTATAAAATCCCAACACGTTCTAGCTTATTTTATTTGCTTCGCTTCGAATAACCCCAGATTAGTCCACGGAAAGTGGACGATGTGGTTGAAAAGCGTTCAAATTAAGCTATAAAGCTCTTGGCGCAGCGCATCAGAATTTTTTTTAACTGTTTTTATCCTCGACACCCTATTTCGTTTCGCTAGTATGAATATCGCTGCTATTGCTACTATCCAATCCTGCACCTGCTTGTGGTGGATAATCATTATCTCGCTGATTTGAATACCCAGTTATATTCGGTGACAGCTTTATATTCCGAAAATTGATATTCTGCGCTCAATTACAGTACTATCGGATTCGATTGTAACATTCGTAACTGATAGATGTTTCCGTTGTGAATATGAAATATAATTAATGGGGATTAGTTCTTGTTAGAATTGCGGTCTTTGCCGTAATTGGAACAATTAAAAGAAATGTGGAATATGTTGTGTTTTGGAAGTATATTTCGCACAAAGGGCGTGTTTGAATTCGATTTGTATTGGTGTTAGGTTATTGTATGTATTGTTCAGGGATGTCGCGATATAGATATTTCATTATGATTGAATGTTTTCATATTGTTTATTCACAATTCATTGATGTGAGTGTTGAACGGAACAGATGTTTCGCAAATCCACTGACAATTTCATAATTATTCAGCAAAATTACCAACTTAATTTAAGGAAGCAAACTTCATTTCAATAGCCCAAAACTCCATCACAGTCAACTGTCTGGTGAGTTCAAAAACATCTGGTCTCTATAATGATAACAAGCTTAAAAACAACAAACGAATTTTCGACCCCCTAAAAAAATCAAAAATAAATTAAAGTCATCGGTTAATTCCTGAAAACTGTCAAAAATGACAAACATTTCCAACAGTGGCGAAAGTTGCTAAAAAAAGTCCTAATTTTCTTCCTGACGACAGATACCTTTCACTAGCCGGAACGTTGAAAATAACCCAAATCCAATGAATATCTAATTCTCAAGAATTTCAGGTCAAAAACAATTCATCTATGAAAATTCATATGACCGCAATTTTACACTATACTTTTCACAGAAACTTATTTTTTGAATTTTCAACTCTATATTTTTTAACAAGATACAGTGGAACTTTTCTATAACGAACATCTGTATAACGAATTTCGTACAGAACATTGCACCTTGAATCCAAATTCCATGTTAAGAACACCCTCTAAAACGAAGTAAATTCTCTCTATATAAAGAAATATTCAAACAACATCACTAGGTATTGGTAAGAAGGTATAAGTGTGGGTCTTTTCCGAAAATTTTCCGGATGTACGTGATAAATGTCGACCTTAAACTAAATCATTACGACGGGAAGAGAGATCCTTTTAAAACAGTTTTAAATACACCCCTGGCTGTTTGGTTTCAATTTAACCATCACGCTAGTGTGGAAGTTGTGCGAAAATGTCTGAAAAGAAGTGCTTAAGTTTGAATGATAAACTTAAATTAATCAGTGAAGTCTACCGCGACATTACCGACTATAGAAACAAATTTTCTGTATAACGAAATTTCTTTATAACGAATTTTATTTGCGGATTTATCGCTTTCGTTATAGGGAAGTTCCACTGTATATTGCTTAATATTGAAATGAAAAACATCCCTCAAATTTTCTTGCCACGACACTGTCACCCAACAACTGCAAATTTAAATCAGGACAAGAATGATTATCCCCAGTCAGACAGGTGGAAGCGATGCGTTCAATCGTCGAAAACTTCGCAAAATTCGAGTGTGGAGCGGCGCATTGAAGATCGGCGATTCGGATAAGGGTTTTGTAAATAAATAAAAAGGATACGAACGGTCGGTTTGAAGCTGTACAAACATTTCTAGATGGAGGATGAAACTTGGCCGAACAGGGAACTCACATCTGCACGTGTGGCGATAAAATATCGCCTGTATAAATTTAGCCAAATTACTTATTTGTTGAGCCGGCGGAGTAGGCACTGTGGGCTGTTAGTTTCCTGCTTCCCTGCCTTGGTTTTTATTGCTTTTCGGCATAGAAATGCTTGATTGTCCTCGCTTGATATGCACCGAGGGTAACTTTTGTTACGGGTGCGATTCCATTCGGAGGGTCCCTTGGTATTGAGCTGTTCTTTCGGGCTTACTTTAATGCGAATGAAATGGATCCATCCATAAAACATCATTCTAACGCGAGGTTGCTCCATTTGGTGAATAAATAGGGTTCAATTAAGCTTTTTATACAGGATGTTCCTAAACAGTGTCAAGAGTAGCTGAGACCATTATCATTTGTTCAAGTGTCAAAAGAAGGGAAGGAAAAACTTTAAATCATTAAATTAGAATATACAGTATCGTTCGTGCGAACCAGCATGATCTATCCTTTTATTTCAATTGAAACATATTTTCAAATGTTTCAATATTTCCTTCGTTAGGTACTTGATTTCAATTAACCTCATTATAACACAGAAAGAATCCAACCTTGTGAATACTAATTCTTTTCAACCAATAAGATTGTAAGAGAAAAAGTTCGTTCTAACCATTAAAACATTCATAACCAATATACAGGGTGTCCCGGTAAATGAATGAAATCTCTCGGATTCAGATAGAACATAAAAATGAAGATGACAAGTTTACACAATTTTTTTCCTGGCAGCCCTCCCTACGAAGATACAACCACCTAAATGACGCCGCTGGAAATAAAAATTGATATGATTAATAGTATTAAGGACCTCTTAAATCACCGCACTGAAATTTCAATTAGCTTGTTCAGTTTATCAGGGGCGGACTGGGTTGTACATTTTAATGCTTACATTTTCAACACCCTGTATAAAGTGTTAAAAAAACAAATTTGGATATCTTGAACATTGAGCTGAAGAGGAGGTACTTTCGTTCAGTGTCGATAAAATGAACCGGTTTCAAAAAAAAATAATGAAAGAAGTAAGTAATTGAAATGTATTCCACTAAAATGAATTTCCAGTGGCGTCATTTAGGAGGTCGTATCTTCGTAGGGAGGGCGCTAGGAAAGAAAATTATGAGAACTTGTCATCATATTCTTTATGTTCTATCTGAATCCGAGAGGTTTCCCAAATTTTCCGGGACACCCTGTATACTCACCGCATTTTTAAAAACTGCATAGGTGCATGACGTACCTAGTGAGTGCCGCAGAGCCTTTTTATTTTCAAGAGATCAAAAAAATTCAACCCTATATTTTTCAACAATATTGTTCAGTAGGAGTGAATAAATCGAAAAAAAAATAATTATTCAATTTTTCTCGTATTCTTCACTATTTCATATCAAGCATTTTCAGGAACTGAACTCATTCTCTGAGGGTTTCTGTATGTTCGATTCTGATCTTAATTTGATTTCCCAGTATCCCACAAACACTTCAAGCTTCATTCAACCCATAATAAAGACACTTTTTCCGAAGAAAACCCGATTTGACATGATTGAGTTCATTCCTGAAAGAGGTGAAATTGAATCTCACAAATTTATCTGACTCCTATCGATATAAAGGCGCTAGCACACCCACGAAGAAATATTTGCCCCTCGCTCTTCAGAATGGGAATATTTTTTGACGGATATTGGATTTATTTCCACGACATTATTATGTGGCATTTCTTACATAAAAGATTTTCATCGGCTTATTAAATTCCTTCGGAAAAAGAGGTGGAAGAGAGGCACCGATATTTCATCTGACGAAGTTTATTGAATTTTATCGAAAAATGTGTTCATCAGTATTTATGATAATGAATAAAATGTTTATGGATTCGATAAATAAGAATTGGTTAGAATTTTTTTGTGCATATTCAAGTGAATAGAAATATTCAGGATAATTCTGAGGGGGAGTTAAGCATGAAAAAAAAATTCAGTTTGTTGGAATTTGGGTTGAAATTGGAAGTGTTATTGAACAGATTTTAATCCCACACTTCAATTAGATTCATGCGAAAACAGTCAATGGACAATACAAACAATACAAACAAATAGCTGTGTAAAGAATCCAAAAATTAATCTTTACACGAAAAGGCACTTAGTAAGAGTAAGAGTAAGAGCTTGTTCAGCTTTTCAAGAATCACCTACATGCTACATACTTTGTGATGTAATTCGTTAATTTACCCAAATATTGTGATTATTGTTATTCACACTAAATTATTATTATATAGTTGACATAGATGCTGACAAATTCTCGAGTTTACGCATGACAATAAATTATATGACCTCTGAATGAAATTTACATCTCGATATGGCAACTGGGGGCAAAATTTTCAGAATTTTTTTTGTTACAGGTGAGTGGAGATTGCTTTAATAGAAGAATAGGGTAAGATACAAGCTATTTTTTAGGATTGCTAAGATAACATAAACTCAGAGTGCTAAGCAAAAGCAGGACGATTTTATTGGTTGCAAGTATCATATTTGCTTACTCACGTCAAATTTGAAATGATTGCTGGATATTATGTTATTTATTAGTGACTATCATATACAGCTCCCAGACATTTTCCATGGGCTATAACTTTTGTCAGACAATTATGTAGTGAAAAAATAACTTACGTCATGTCACGAAGGCTGAATTTCATTTATGTTATTGAGTTTTTTTTATACGCATCTCTCGGGAAAAGACTGAGCTTCTAGCGCCCTTTCAAGCACCCCGAGATGAATTTAGAAGAAATCGGTTTGTGCGTGTCTTAAACTGCTGTAAGTTGTAACCAAGGGGGAATACATCTTGAGGTAGGGTATTCCATAGCCTTGCAGTTCGGTAAAGAAAAGCCTTCTGATACACCGATGTCCTAGCTGTAGAAAGATGCACGGCAAACTGGTGACTATTATCGGCTAGCCTTGTTTGTCGATCAAATTGAGCCCCTGGTGGAATTATGGAGGCAATGGCAGCAGAACACCTTCCGTGGTAGTATCTGTAAAAAAGGCATAAGTCTCCAACCTTCCTACGGTGATCGAGACTATGAAGATCGGCAGTTAACGTTGGATCATCTATTAGGCGCACTGCTCTTTTTTGAAAGGAATCAAGTAGGAGTAACGAGCTGAACCTCAAGCATGAGAGCAATATTCCATAGCTATTGAGTGTAATAATCAAAAATATTTTCCAAGAAGCCAGACACATCTGACCGGTCAAACATCCTACAAGACTCGATAATTTTTTTTACACGTACGCTCTTGAATAATGCTCCAATGCTCTTCGCACAGCGAATTTGACTCGTTCAAAATCAATTGGAAATATAAAATAAATAGTTTCAATTCAGGCTTCTTAAAATTACGTACGTTTCGACATTTTTCACGACTTTTTGCCTGACAAAAAATAAGGCTGCCTGGAACTGTCGGGCAACGGTACATGTACGATTACAATATAATTATTCATGTGTAAACACCAGCTTTTTTGCTTTAAGTAAGTTAGCATGATTTTTTTAACCTTTGACAACCACGCGTTCGGTTACGCGATTATCCATTCGAGAGTTACTACCGATCCTAACCATTTCATCTTTCCTCAAATGACGTGAATCTGCAGTGACTGGGAATAGAATAAGCTTGAATCTACAGAAAGAAGAAGCAATACAACAGCAGATGCGCGGCTAAATGTGCAGGTATTGTGTCAAAGCTTTGTTATCCAATTTCTCTGTACCGTCTCTGATTAGTTTCGGAACAAATTATCTGCGTTAACGTAATGTCCTTTATCGAAGCAGGCACGTATAATGCGATTATAATGAATTCCGAACAGAAAAAGTGCTAATCTCTGAAACTGTCTCTACGAAACAATACTAATAGCAAGTTCAAATGAGTTCGTAATGGAGGGTTTCATTAAAAAGAGACGATGCTTTCATTCGAATAGTGAAAATTAAAATTGACAATCTTCTAGTAAAAGTCGTTGGAAAAGATTCGGATTTGTTACTTTATTTATGCTCTGGTTGGAATGTCAGACGAATGCCAACTACAAGAATGAACGAGGGCCTTGCTTAACTCCTATAATCTTCAACATTAATCATTATAATTCACTGAACTTTGGCCTGTGAATATCACACCAGAATCGCAACCAGGCCTAATCTCTTCATTTCGAATGTACTATACAAGGTGAATCTCCAATTTCATTGAGAAAATCATGTTAATATACGAGGAAAAACTTCCATCCAAACTCCTCACTGTTGTTGTTGTTTTGAGCGTTCGTTCTACTTAAACAAGTGCTATATCGTTTTGACCAAATGTCTATAAGAATGTCTATAAGAATTTTGAGCCAAAAATGGTCTCAAACGATAAGGCTCGAAAATCAACTTCCTGACTCAAATTCAATTCTATCCGTGGGGTCGGCCAGCCGTAAGCACGATAACTTTTGAAGGGGTTGTCCTATAGGCTTGAGATTTCCAGGGTGAGTTAAAAATTTTTGTTCCTCAATATCTCAAACAAAACGGAACCAATCGAGATGACATTTTTCGGCCACATACAAGATGCTCATAACAAGCCTCCTGCAAAATTTTGTGGTCATAGTGTTGACAGGACGATAGAACAGTCAGTAGGAATATTAGAAGAAAAATCTTTATGTTTCCATAACAAGATATGATATCCGATTCGAGTAAAATTAATTTTGTGAATGAAGATTGATATACTGAATGTTTATGCAAAATTTCAAGAGTATCGCATCACAGAATTAATTTTTCTTTATCTTAAAATGTTTACATATTTTACATTCCGAATAATTTCCAGAATATAATTCCGATCGTGCTGAGATTCTGCATTTATATACTTGGCATGAATCTCAACTCCTATACGAAAGTTTGAGGTACCTAATTGCACTATTGCTCCACCAATGAATGAACACTCAAAAGCACCTGCTTAAAATTTCTATTGTTTGAATTTGTTTGGATTATTCAGATTAAAACAAGGAACTCCTGTTTTGGTATCGGCACATTATCGCCATTCAACGGAATAATTTCTCAAATATTATCAATCTATGGAGTATTCTCAATAATTCCGTATCGGAGTTAAAAAGAGCTATAGCAATAAAATCTGGATAGATTCATTCTTTTGAAGAAGTACAGGAGCATCACATACAGGGTCTTTATAAATGATTGTAACAGCGCAGTTGGCTTTCGATTATTCTCATTTTGCCGCTTCCTATACAAACCACGCAATTCTGTTATCATACTATGCTCTGATTGGTTAGAGATTGGTATTCTGTAGCGGCAAAGTAATCCGAAGCCAACTGTGCTGTTACAATCATTTATGAAGACCCTGTATATAAATATGAATGGATTAGAAGATGAGATAAATCTGAACCCTGAGTTCATTATTCAAAGGATTGAAACAACTGATGACATCATCAACAAAAACATCGATAACTGAAGACTTGTCAACACAATTCTCATTGACTTAACACTCGTGCTTGCCGATTAAATCGATGGCAAAACAGAACTTCAGCATCTCACGTGAAACTGCTTAATCGGTAAGTCGATTTTTCCCCGACCTATAACGCCCGCTTTTATTATCTTACAAAACAATTCCAGCTCACGTTGAATGTCAATAACGAGTTAGCAGGATATTTTATCAGGCACTGTTGAAAATTCGATTATTTTCAAGCACTACTTCACTCGAGCACAAACGTGTGCTAGAATTGTAACTACCCTTTGAGGCTTTCCCGGGACTTTTCGAGGGTTTTCGTTAGATCTTGTGGAATTACTACACCGAAATGTTTTGTTCGATGAATATTTTGGAGGATGAGGTTAATCGCGACATTCGAAGTTCATTTGTGATAAATTGATTATTATGATGAGCACGTTGATCAATGGATGAATACTTATCAAGAACTTCCTTCCACTATCTTAGGAAAAGGTTTCAGCACTTGTGCTTAGTCACAGAACTGAAAATATCTTGAACAGGGCGTCATCAGATCAGATCGAAAAGAAACAATATTGGCCTGTCAGATGTGAACAGAGGCGAACAAGTGCAAAAAAATGGACTGCATGTATTTTTGCATGAAAAACACTCGAAAGGGATCCAAACTGTATTGTACATGTCTCTAAATCAAGGCATACTGTCACAAATACAAATAAAATAAATGTAATAGAATTAACATAAAACACTCAGGCCGCTGACGGTAAGAAATAGAAAAAATGGCATTCAGAAGAAACATTAAAAATTAAATTATCTTTCTGAGGACACAATAAAAAATAAGGAATGTTCCTGGAAAAAAAATTTGATAGCGTCGCGACTCCTGGCGTCTTAATTATTTTCTCCGATTTTTATGCACATCTCAAGTCAACATTGACTTGTACCAAATAGCGTCAACAGAATATAGCTATTATTACAACTAGAGAAATATGAATAGTATAAAATAAAATGAATAGTGTATTTCCCGAGGTTGTCCTAGTTACATCCCGAGGGCGAAGCCCGAGGGGTATATAGGCAACTGTGGTAAATGTATTCATATTTTTCGTGTTGTAATCAATAGTTTTTTTTCTGATTGGAACAATATCAATTTCAGGAGTGGAACGGTGGTGGACGGTGTCAGAGAAAATATTTTGTTAGCATATTCTGAAGATTTGGTATGTTGCTCTCATTCTTGTTATTTTCAATGTATGATTAATTCACTCGATCTTCAGTCGCAGAAATATTCACCAAACACGTTATGGCCAAAATTATCTATGTAAAGGTCCATGCTACATTTTAGGGAAAAAACGAATGTGAAATTATTCGATGAAGTGGTAGCAATTGTTAAGAACAAAAATAAAGGATACGTTCCTGAAAAATCAGCAGTGTTGTCCCGGAAGCAGATCAAGAAATTCTTGATAGAAGCTCCAAATGACTTTTATTCTCAAAGAGAAGTGTTGCTAAGCAACACTTTTCCGTCCGGCGGCAGGAAAAGTGTTACTATGCAAAAGATGAATTAGAATAATTGGTAATAACCATGATCTACCTTTTTAAACAGATCAATAAATGCAAATTTCAAGTACTTAGGTACTGTTATTCATATCGGTAACATTCAAGTTCCTTCAATCACCACTGACCACAGTTATGAAAATCGTGGAAGGATCTATATAAAGCACCAATATATACTGACTTTATAATAATATTCAATTGTAACAATAAATACATTATTTGCTTTCATCAAATTCCTCTGTGATAGGTTTTCAGTTATCCACAAATGAACTTCGTTCTTTCTCGTAATTTCAATATTCCTGAAACGAATATTTTGATCAATAAACGCAATAGAACTATTCAAAAAGGATATTCGTACCTTGTTTTATTCGTATCTATTTATTTTCCTTCTTAAAATTGCAAATATCTTAGAGCATATTTGGCCTGTGAACTCGCTTGAAAGTTGTCATCGTTCTTCGTTCTTTCTTCTAATTCCAAAGTTCCTAGAACAAATATTTTTAGTAATAAACGTTATTGAACGTTTAAAAAAAGATATCCATACCTTGTTTCATTTGGATCTGGCCTATTTCTTCTAAAATGAGCATTTTCCCGATAGACTTCCTCCTCTTAAACACACATGACAGTTGTCAGAATTTTCCGATGTCATAGATAAATCAATTTTAAGAAATGTCAAAAAATAAAAATTATAGCGATCGTAAATGGATAGAATCATGTGCGTAAATGTAAATCATACCGAAGATGGATATTCAGATTTTCATGAATTTCAAAACGTTTGAAAATAAAATAACATATTATTATATACTATTTTCTGATGTATTAGGTGAAAATTTGCATAGTATACTATTTTTAGTAAAAAATGACTTGACGTTTGATATTTCTTTCGGGAAATATGAGTGTGCTATGACATATGGTAACTAAGGGGATATTGCTCAATATTCATTCAATCAGAAAAAAAAATGAATCCCTTTTTCGAGAACACTAGGTTACCAAGATTAGTGAATCACCCTATACCTAACCACCTGAATAATTTACAACCTAGAATGATTTCATTGGACATTTAGATCAAGAAACATTTTTGTATTTTTGTCTTTGCAAAATACCAACACAATACCTACGGCAACCCTGTACGAGCGTTAATCTTTCATTCTACGAGCAGATTAGAAGTAAACAAGCGTCTCGAAAAGCACGCATTATTTCGCCGATGTATATGCGGGACAATCTGATACCAACAGCTCTGTTCGCATGAGTTTTCAGCAATTCACAGCACACTCCCATTCAGGAACACAACAGGAAATGGATGAGGCCTTCAAAAGTTTCGTACACATCTATTATATCCGACTTTGCTCCACCGATTCTAACGACGTATGATTCATGATCTTATACGAGCCATCACACCCGCAGGGTCTGGGTTGGTCTCGCGGATGCCCTTGAGCAGGTTTGGCTGTGAGGGAGGACATCTGTCAGGGGTGACTAAAATGAGGGACGTAGATATGACATTGTTGATGAACTCGATGAGAAATCGAAATTTTTGCTCCCATGAATTTTTCCTTGCTTTCTATTGGTGCAAGCCGTAGATCGACAGCTCAAATTCACTTGGAAGACTAAGAAACAGCTTCATTCAGTTTCTTGCGACAAGAACATAGTGATTGATCACTTTGATTTGATTGCGGTCGATTGGTGCAATTGATACTTTTCTGCACTGCAAACCAATCGTTTTCTTGAAGACTTCGTCATCATTATTGCTGGCGTTAGCAAATAAACAGAGGTTTGAAACAGCGTCCACACTATTCCCCAATTGGCTGTTGGCAATGCCAGGTTGGCAAAGCCGATTTGGGCTAGCCGTCCATACCTGAGATGGCGTTAAGTCGCAAAATGTCTGCCGGGGAGGACATCATCTTCGGCAGTACATTTACGTTCATAATTATCATTGAAAACAGCGAAAAGGATGTAAACGGCGCAAACAACGATTTTGGGTACGTCCAAGCCTTCGTGGAAGGAAATACGGAACTCGAATCTCGAGTACAGATCTGTATGTGGTTCCCAAAGTTTTTTCCAATGACAAGTAGTTACTTCGAAGGTCTCACAAATAAGATAGCTCATATCATCCAGAAACGAAACACACCCTTTAGAAGTGCTATTCATCTACTGCTCTCGAGATTTCTACTCTTAAAAAATAAGTTATGGACATACATATAGTCCGTTCACGAAAGGTTGAGCCGTCGGTTGGCCATGATAATTTGACATATTACACTGTGTATATTAAAATTTTAGGTTATGATGTTTATTTTCTTGATTCAGATTTATACGCAATGTTGTCAATATTGCATAGAGTTGTCTGATAACTCGCAAGCTCGTCGGACGAGGCCGGGTACATTCGGCAACATTGAATTTATTTTACGTTATGACAGCAAATACTGCCAACTTCAGATAAATAAAGAAACGCCTACTATGTGCACAACCTTTCGTGAACGGAGTATACGTATCAACGGAATTGATAACTACCAAATTTTCATTTTTATTAATTTGGATAGTTATGAAGTCATCATTACTTCCCATGTTCAAGTTCACATCAAATTCAAAGAAAAACAATAACTCTACTTTTATCCCCTGAATAATTCAATTGAATTGCATGACTTTGAAATGTTGGTATTATTAGCTTACTACTTACATAAAGAATATTAACCCTTGTAAAAACACATTCAACGTGAACTAAATTGATATTTACTTGTAACAAACTAAATAATGAACTGTATAATTATTTTCCGTATTATCGATCGACTTGAGAGGTGAGTTATACAAGGTTTCTTCAAAAAGAAAGGTCAACTGTGAATTTTCGTGATCTGTGCACAATAGATTATCGATTTTCGTGGTTGTATGGGTACACATATGTTTATCATAAATGTTGGCGTTATCAGAAAATTTGTATAAGTAATTTGTCCATTAAAACGGAAAAGGTTAATCATGTTTTTGTGTGTTCTTCGATTTTTGACTTGAAAAAAATCAGAAAATCAATATTGAATTTTTGCTGTGAATCTATATTAAATGTTTGCTGTAAAAATAGTATTTCAATCTTTAAGGAACTTGAAATGTTGACTATGGCATTAGGCGATTTCACTTTGCCTCAAAAAAAGGTTTATAAGTGGTACAAGCGCTCTACAGAAGGCCGAGAAGATGTTTCGAGCGTCCACACAACAAGCGGAGAAGATATTGAAATAGTAAAAAAAAATTATTGCAAATCGTTGAATCACTATTAGGAAAGTTGCAGAGTTGGCATAACAGTCGGCTATTTCCATGGAATTTTCTCGAGTGTTTCGGGCATGAAACGTCTGGCAACGAAAATTAGGAAAATGCACCAGCTCAGACATCAATGCTTTTTTTTAGACCAAGATCAAGACCGTAATATTGCCTGAAATACCCTATTTACAAGATTTAGATCACTATGACTTTTTTCTATTCCCAAAAATGAATATACTGAAGAAAGTAAAGTGTTTCGCCACAATTGATAATACACTGACCGGAAAAATACTCGATTCACTCAAAAAATCGATCAAGTTTGTTAATCCATAAATATTTTATTACGATCTGATTGAAATGAATTTTTTTTCAACTGTAGGTATGTTCCTTCTTAATCAATCACCAGTTTTGATTTTCAAGAAAACTTGGCGTACTTCATTTTATACAAGGTGAAACAAAATCTGTTTTTAACCATAATTTTGGAACCACCTTTTGGTGTGTTCCAGTTGTTCCACCGTGTGATTTCTTTTTTCATCATCAAGACACATCTTCTCATGACAATCACATTACATTTCGCTAAGGCTACAACAGTAATTCAACAGATTCAACCTAAAATTCTGACCTTATGAAAACATTCTGTAAACTTAATCAAAAATAACGTTTTTTCCGCCCAGGCGCAATTCGTCTCAGCATGTCCTCATTAAGGTTTTGAATCACTGAGCTGCTGCAAATTTTCAGGAGTTGTTACGCGAGATCGAATTTTCTTCCCAAGAGCATCTAAACATGCCCAATTGGGTTCAAATCTGGGCTTAGAGCAGGACAGTTAAATGCTTGGACATCAAACTCTTCTAAATACTCCCCAGCAATCCCAGCCACATGCGGTTGATGTGGTCGCGCTAAAACTTCTCTTGTTTCATGTTTTCATTCAGTTTTCAGTTCATTCTCATAACGTTCGGATTTAAGGTCAAATCTGTGAAAGTACTATCATAGCCATACCGAAATTGTGGAGTTTAATATTGCTCTTAAAACCCTGCATCTTCAACAAAAATTGAGCTGTTGTTATGAGTGAAGAATTAAATTGTCAAGAGAAGATGTGAAATAAGAAATCACACGGTGAAACAACTGGAACACACCAGGGATGGTTCTAAAATTAGGGAGAAAGGCGCATTTCAGTGATGTTTCGAGGATGAGAGGGAACGCTGACAACATTGCATTATATCCGAGAAGGATAACTCTGAAGACAACATGAATATTCGTAAATAAATAAATGATAATAAAAAATTCAAAATGCATATTTCCTTTCGAACAGACCTCGTAAACGATCCTGTCACCGGTCAAGTTTTGTTTGTTATGTTTTGCTCCTTTCTCCTTGCCCAGAAGCGTCTAAACATCACGTTCCTTCGTGGAGACCTATTGTAAATAAATGGATTTCTTCGTCTAGGACTTTTGCTGTCCGTTAATAATGCTATATCGAGTTCGGTGGATCCCACAATGGGATACAATTAGACTCGTGATATCTGCTGACAGAGGCCTCTGTAGCCTTTAATGGAGGCTCTAGACGGGTAAGCGGAGAGCAAGGTTTTTCGCTTCGGAAATCGAAAATTGATTCAATCAAACTCGGTTATTGAAGGAATTTGTGGAATTTATCCTCTTGCCGGCTTGAGGTCGACAGAAATGTAAGCTGAAATCTTTTCTTGTTACTTGAAGTTCACTGGGTCCACTCTCATATACCGTACCTCTTGAGCTGATGGGATCAGTGTAAAAAATGAAAAGATCTGTTGATCACAGTATTGGGGGATATCCTGGTTTTTTCAACTCTTCCTTCATGTCGTATTATTCCATATCGTGGAAAGAAGGAGAAAAGGACATCAATTTCGGTGAGGATGGTGGAGTTTTTTCTTCCTGAAGACAATGTTTGGTTCTTGAATCAGTTACTTCAAAAGAATTTGATTTTTATATCAGGCGATGAAGTTGATGATGAAAACTGATATGATGAAATTGAATACTAAACGTTCAGTCAGCCAGAAGGCAAGTAAATCGTTTACGAGGACAGTGTTCGACTGGAAACTTTAGTTTCAGTTGGTATCTGAAGAAAACTATCTCAATATTCCCGATGTTACAATCATTCATTATTGGTGTTTGGTCGCCCTAGTTTTTTGTGAACTTGAGTTGAACCTTTTAGCTTGTTTGAAAAACTATAAGGAATTTTTCCCAGCGAAAATGAGAAATTCCGTTGAAAAGAGCAAACCATCGTGATAATTTCTGTTGTATAATTCGCATCTTATAGGTAATATCAGCTTGGAGTCGATAGAAATGTATGCTGAAATCTTTATCGTTACTTGAAGTACACTAGGAATGGAACCCCTACAAACTATACTTCGTGAGCTGATGGGATCAATGTAAGACTACTACTCTTGTACAGGGTGTCCAGAAAGGGTATCGGGTATTTGTTTTCGCGCCATATTCAGAACGGGACGTCTAAAAGGAGCGAGAATGGGTTCGTGGCGTCCACAATTTTGTGGAGTTTTACTCACGATGGAACAGTACTCGGAACGCATCCCGCATTTTGCGTATGAGCGTATTATCGTAATGGTGGTTCAATAGTGACTGCCCAACGTCTCTATCGTGCGGAATATCTACACGTCACGCGCCAAATGACGATAGCATTAGGAAATGGATCAGGATGTTCGAGAATACAGGTGCGACAATAAAAATTCAAAACTCTGGTCGTCCTCGTTTACTTTGCGATGAAGAAACAATTGAAGAAGTTGGGGCGTTGGTTCGTCAAAATCCGTCTTTATCCATCCGAAAGCGAAGCCAAGCGTTGAACATCTAAAAATCGTCTTTACTTTCGATTGTAGAGAAAGACTTACATCTAAAAACCTATAAAATTCAATTGATTCAAGAAGAATTGAAGGATGCGGACTATGCTAATCGACTGATTTTCCGAACGAAATGCTACAGCGATTCAACAAGTCATTTCGCGAAGGGGTAACATCAACTGGCCTCCCAGAAGGCCCGACCCTAGCCCGTTTGACTATTTTGCATAGGGATACATTAGAAGTAAGTTCTATCAAAATAATCCAACAAATCGAAACCAGATGAAGCAAAACATCAGGTCAGAAATGGCAGCAATATCAATAGCTATGTGTCAACGTGTTATCGCCAATCTTCGTTCCCGTTTAGAAGAGTGCCAGCAACGCAACGGTCATCATTTGGATAACATTATCTTTTTCAAATAATTCTCCAATTCATATGTTAATAATAAACAATAAACTTCTTCATTGTTCACAAATATTTTTTGTTTTATTAAACTTACAAATACCCGATACCCTTTCTGGACACCCTGTATTATAAATAAAGTTTTCCCATAAAGAAAGATCAGAGCTGGATGTATAAAAATTCCCTAGAAAACTGTAGAGATTTTCGGATCATATGCGTTAGAGATCGAACCAGTCAGCTTTCATAGGCGTGGGGCCCCTTCTATCAAGTGAATTCGGGGGTTTTAGAAAAGACTCTTCGGTTAGGGTTCCACCCTACTATAAGTACGCCGCTCGAGGGAAAGGTTTAATGAAAAATTATAATTTATGATGAAGTTAAACGCCAAAGCGCAATGCCAGTGTAATTCCGGATAAACAAGTAGTGCTTTATAAATCATCAGCAGTCCCTTCCTTTTTTCATTATTTCCCTTAATCTCCGGCCAAAAAAAAACACAGGGAACATAAGCCGGGATAACCCTCTCTTTCGTACTTGAAAGAATGGGCATATAACCATAGACATTTTCATATGGATGAAAAATATATAATATTATACAGGGACTGAGCTCTCATGTCAATGTGAGGAGATGCTCAAATAACTGTGGCTTCATTTGGTGTTATAGCATCCGTCATTTCCCTGAATAATTGAGGAATTACTACGTTCGTGAACGGTCAGATGGAATACATTTTTTTCATCCTTTGGGACCGTTATTGCGAAAATTATATGGATGAAATTGAGTGGAAAATAGTCATATTTTATTTCTCTGATGGGAACTCCCACTTTGCAAAAATAAAGGATCTTTTTCTATCAGAAGAGGAATGGTGCATAAAACAATGTTTTTTTGGCTGATCAGAATGCGGTCAACTGTGTTATGGGTCGATTACATTGAGATACTTTACAAGCTGCTACTGAGCGACTTTAGTATCTGATTGTAAATTCGCTCAGTGTAATCGTGTTCACAAGCCAACAATCTGATTGTAAAAAAGCTGCGACTAGCTGGGCTACTTTACGGCCTAGTCGCTGGCGTTTTGGCTTGCTGGCATGTAAACAAGCCATGTGTAATCACAGTTGCTACTAAACAATCTGTGAGTTTTCATCTACTCGGTGGTTCCTGGTTCTTGAATTTGAAAACGTATTTAACATTTATTTAAGAACCTTGAAAACGATACAAACATGAACCTCACTTGGATCGCTAGATTGTTGGCTACTCAGCGAGTGACAGTTTTGTGTGTAAAGGATCAAGTACACAGGGCTACTTTACAAGCTAGAGGCTGGCTCATAAAAAGCCAGCGAATTGGCGAATTGGCTTCTAGCCGAGTACACAGGGAGTTCTCACTCGCTCAGTCGCTCAATAGCGTAATAACAGCCGTAATAGGAACGTATAGGCGCAGAACAAGAATAAGCTCAAGTACACGGGGCGAATTTACAAGCTAATTCGCTCAAAAGCCGGCTTGTGGCGTGTAAAGTCGCCGGCAGTTGGCAGTTCAACTTTTTCCAGAGCGAATTTGCAAGCAGCTAACGGAGCGACTGCGTCAGTACACGGGGCTACTCACAGGCTCAGAAGCTCAAAAGCCGCTTCTTAGCTTGTAAAGTCGCCCCGTGTACTTGACCCTTAATCATCACAATCTCACAAGCTAATTCACTCGCTTCCAAGTTCGCTCAGTAGGAGCTTGTAAAGTATCTCAATATAATCGACCCATAACTGGAAAATCTCAATAGATATTACCGCACAGAAAGGCGAACAATAGGTTTTATTCCGAAATTTTCGTCCCAATACAATACCCAAAATTCTCCGGATTGTAGCAACAAAACTTTTTACAATAAATCAAATGTTCATACACACAAAGAGGAAATGAATATATCTTCTATAATATTCATACCGCGATCTACTTCTCGTATTTTCAACTCGATTGAAAGTTTCAGGGGAAAATTGGGAATCTCGGCTACCTGTGCTTGTATGTGAAAATTCGTTGTTGTGCGCAAACTTCATTAGGGAATTCTAGTCTTGGACTTGGGAATTCTGAACAAGTTTCTACGGATTCGGAGTCTCTGAGGGTTATTTGCTTTTTCGCCGCTAGTAGAGGAGATTTGGCGGTCGTTAGAACCTGAGCGAGATAGGGCTGCGTTTCAACAGAATATGAATATTCCAGAATTCAAATGGATTCATTCCTTATCCGCAGCTAGCACCACAATCTAGGACATGGGCGTAGAATAGTGGTTCTATTTTGATAATTCAATTGTCTGATTGATTTGATTTGGCTTTGTGCGATTGCTTCCTCTGTGAATTTTGTTTTCATTACCTATACGGCGAAGTTCTTTATTTTGCTATACCTTTCTTTTTTCCCTGAAAGCTCTCAACTTGATCTACTCATTTCAGTCACTTTCTTCTCATTCTTATGATATTGAGGTTCAACTATCCTTCCATTTTTGGTGATCTCAGTGTTTCTCAATGCGTGGTCATTAGATAACCATATGGAAAAACCATCGTGCTCAGAGAGGTAATCTCGAAAAACCTGCTCAATTATTTTGTTGTTTCAGCTTTTAGCTTACATCGACGTGGTTCCTCAGTAATCACCATGATTTTGGTTTTGGAAGTTGATAATTCCATGTTGAGTTTCGGAGCTCCTTGGTTAAAAAGTTGTGCTGCCAACAGAATCGTAAACTGTCATTTCGATATACACCCTAATTGCGGCAGCCACGTTGAGTGAAGCTGTTTACATGAGCGGAAACAGATCAAATACATTATGTGAAGGGAATTGTGAAATTAATTTTATTCCTACATATCCAGCTCACAAGTGAAATATTTTGGTAAGTACCTGAGTATGTAAGGATCGATTGTTCTCATTGTATGAACTATATTATTCACTAAAAATACAGCCAATATATGTATAAATCCATGTGTCAAAGGCAAGCAATGCGACCAATTGTAACTTCAAAAGAGATTGCTCAACAAACTCCATCGTTGTCAAAAAATGAGTTGAAGCTGTTTACTGGTCTTTTCACAGGTCACTATTTCGTGAGATAAATCGTACGGTTCCCCCTTTTGCACTGACCGGGTACCATACAATTTTTTCGTATGATACCAGAGCTTAGGGAAAACCTCAGTAGAATAAACCTGTCTCGCCGTTTTAACAAAAATGACACTTCAAAACTATTTGAATATTGAAGGATTTCTTCTTTATTAAGTCCAACCGGTAACCCTCTCCAAGATGTCTTCGACATTTTGAATCTGAAACAATAAAATCTAAGTAGAAAAATAAAATGATTGAAACTTTACTAAATCGATTTAAAATTAACAAACCAATTGAAAAACGACTCTGTAACTTCTTGTATAGCCCTTAAGCTATCTCGAAATTTAAATATTGTACAATTATTTATAAGATGTTTTATTGTCTCCTATGCTTCTCAACATTCGCAACTAGGACTCTCAACCGAATTCTACTTGAAAAGCATGGTATTACAACTGCCATGACCTGTTCTTATAGGATTAAGAACAGTCTAAATTTTCCTTGGAAAATCAAATCCAGGAACTTTATTGGAGGAATCAGTTATCTTTATTTCGAATATTACATGTGTTCCATTCGGATTGCCAAATTGCTTTATCGCTTTCATTCGAAGTCAGAAAATAATTGGACCAAAGGGGTTTACCTGATTTTAATCGAGAAATCCTATTATCTGGAATATAGGAAAGTATTTAATATGAATTTGTAGGAGAATTAAATTTATTCCGAATTTTCATTTTTTACTTTACTAGGTGACTTTGACGGTAGCAGACACAAGAGCGAAGTCTCCTAGGAAAATAATCAAGTCTCATACCTGAGCAAAATTTAGATCTAGTATGGTTACAAACAAAAGACCAAATTGGTTGCAAATCTTATCTGATCTATTGGGTGACATGAAACGTGAAAAAACAGAAAAAGTTCCAATGATAATTTCACAAATTATTCGAATTGAAGTGATCCAAATTGTTTTGGCATGAATGGACATTTTCACAAATCACTACCTCAGAGGGACTTTGTGGAAAACGTGATGAGATAGATAATTTCAATGGGCGAAAGTCGAATCGAATTCAATTAAATACATGTGGAGCCCTTACCTAATTTCAACCTAACCTAAAGCAAATTCTGACTACGCCAATGACTGGCAAACACTAGGTTCGAGCACCATAATTTTCCTTTTGTCTGGTTGTTATAATTAGATTTTCGCAGGCGAAATGCATACTTTTTTTTTAACCGACTGAAAGATAAAGATGAAATTAATTTTCTTCGAATTATAAGTGCCTGGAATAAGTTGGAAATTAATCCGCTGCTGCTTTTAATTACTTCAGATTAGAACGTTTTTCCTTAAAAAAAATCGACCATCCTGATAGGTAAATTTTCGATGGAAAAGAGTTCTGTAGCTTTTGAGGAACTGATCCGCCTTTGTATGAATATTTATACAGAAAGGAAGGAAATACTCAATTAGGCATTTCCACGGGTTGGGAATTTCAATACCCCTTTCCGACTTTGCATGGATAGACATTCCAGGTAAAAGAAACTTTTGAGGAGAAATTTTAATTTAATGAATTTTTTGACCCGGTTAAATTGTATGTATATACGATCTCTGTTCAGGAGAAAAAACTAATTTTGAATTTTTTCAAAAAGTGTTTATTTATTTTTCAATATCCATTTAATTTCCTTCGTTTTAGTTCCCCTAAAATATAATGCACTTATTTCAGCGCTTCTCCAATGCTCCAAGCGCTTTTGAAATGCACTTTTCGGTATGGATATCAGCTCGTTCTTCTATTTCAACCATTTTTCATGCATACAACAACGTTTTTATGTTGCATATAGTCCGGTCCCTAGTCATCAACATCTTCACGGTTTTCTATAAAGCGCTCGTACATTTTATAAACATGTTTTTTCTGTGACGGGAAAAAATTTGACATTTTATATCTCTTGACAGGTCACAAAATATGACTTTTTACGAAATTACTTTTTTCCCTGTCAAAAAAATTAGTCTCTATGTATCCGGGAAAAAAGTACTCACTTTTTTCCCGGGGAAAAAAATAATTTCGTGAGAAGTTATATTTCTTTCCCTATTAAATGGTCGTTTTTCCTGTCACAAAAAAAAATAATGTATTATACACGGGAAAAATGTTAGATTTTAGCTCTCGGCTTTTTGTCTCCCTCCGCTACGCGTCGGGAGACAACACAACCTCGAGCTAAAATCTAATACTTTTTTTCCTTGTATAATAAATAACTATTTCGTGACAAAGTGGACTTGCTGAATGCCACATTCGACATTTCGAGTGCCTCAGATAACTTTGAAAGAATAAGCCTTGTTCAAAATGGTTGAATGGAGTTGACTATAAGTAATCAGTTAGGTTGTTCGACGATCTGCTATTTTGATCATGCAACAAACAACAGTACTTATAGCATACTTAATTGGAAAGTGGTGAAAATATGAAAAAAAAGAATAATATTTCTATATCCTTCTGAAATTCATAAGTGAAATCTGTTTGGTTGCTCTTTGCTCCCAGCAGCCATATTGAAAAGCTGATCATCACAGATCCTTGGATGCCCTGTGATGAACAGGTGAGGTAACTTTATCATTTTTGAAAAAAATATTGCAAGTTAAAGGTAGACCTGGTTAAAACGTTAACATATAGAAGCCATGCTGGGTTTGTTTTCATTTTTTTCTTGATGAAAATTACCGCCGCTCAGAGATTAGTTTGATATAAATGAATGAAGTAGAATAGTAGAAGTATTTTATTTTTAACCTTCTAATATTTTCTATTCCAGTATGAAACGCATGAAATACAAACCTAATAAAGGGTTTTCAAATAAGACGTATTATATTGATATTCAAAGAAAATGCCATTTTTCAATATGAATGATCGGATGTTTCTTTCATTATGAAGAAGAAGCTATGCCGTTAATAGTAGAAAATAACATCAGGCAAATAACCACCACGATCACTCTTACAGGACCATATCCTTTTAATGAAAATTTCCATAACCAAACAGCAAAGTGAATGCCCTAGGTCCTCGATAGCCTCACGAATTCCATATTTGAGGTCTTGAATCGACGCTGGCCTGTTGGCGTAGACCTTCTCTTTCACGTCGCCCCAAATGAAGAAGTCGTAAAGTGTTAAATCACAAGATCTCGGTGACCAATTGTGATCACCTCTTCGAGAGATAACACGGTTCGGAAACTTTTCCCGCAAAAGAGGTTTCGTTGCCTGTGTGGCACGAAGCGCCGTCTTGTTGAAAGTAAACGTTGTCCAGATCCATACTATCCAATTTCGGTCATTAAAAATCATTAATCATCTCTCGATAACGAAATCCATTCACCGTTACTGTTGCTCCAGCCTCATTTTCGAAAAAGTTAAGTCCAATGACTCCGCCGGACCATGAACCGCACCAAACAGTCACACGTTGAGAATAGAGAGGGTTTTCAACAATAACTCTTGGATTTACCAAGCCCCAGATGCAACAAGTTTGCTTGTTGGCGAAGCCATCGATGTGTAAATGGGTCTCATCACTCAAGATGATTTTTCGATGGAATTCCGAATCATTTTTATGCATTTCAAAGACCAAATCAGCAAAGACACGAAGTCGTTGATGATCTCTGCTTGAGATCTTCTGTTAAATGAACTTTATAAGCCTTAATAGCCAAATCTTCATGCAAAGTACGATGTAGTGACGTTTGTGGAATGCCTTCGAACGACAAGAAATGTATAAACCTGGGTTGTCTTCAACACTTTTGGCTACAGCAGCAATATGCTCAGATGTTCTTGAACGACGTGCACGGCTTTTATTCTTCACATCACTAACTTGTTCCAACAGCTCGAATTTTTCCACCAATTTCTTTATTGCGGTACGACAAGGTGCTTCACGACTACCCAAAAATGTTCGGGTTGTACGAACCGTCTCTGCCAAATTTTCACCATTTCTGTAGTGAATTTTTATAATTTCAATGCGTTCTTGAAGCGTGTATCGTTCCAATTTTATTGATGGCGTAGTTTCTACATGTCAAATGTCAAAAAATGACAGCTTCAAACGTGACATCTACAGAAATAGCGGGCTATTCGAAATAACACCTCTTATTGGAAAACCCTTCACAAACCTTATATCTACTTTTTTTGTGTTGAATAACATTGTCACGCTTGTGTTCTGTAGGGTGCGAGAGAGACAGTGGTATTCAAACAATACCGCGCGAATCTGATGTGCCTTTTTATTACCACAACATTATTCGCTGGTCACAATTAGGGGAATATGGAGAAAGCTTAGGGTTAATTATTGCCTGTTTCCACCAACTCTAAAAGCGATAATTGCCTTTAATATATAACCTAACGGCTGCAGGGCTACAATGAGGATCAGGTGTTGCCGCACGAGAATAACTGGACAAAGTCTTTTCATTCATTACTAGTTGCTTTTTGAAATTAAAGTCACATCTCTTTCCTTTTTATGTGGGGATTTTAAGCCTTTATACATCAGAGATGATGTAATATAAATTTACATTTTTAAAGTTTTGGAAAAGACACGAATCATGGCATATACAGAGTATGAAAGAATGAATGGATTCTCATGGAATAATCTATAAATAAACTATTCGGCGTTATGAAAGAAATACGGAAAAAATCTATCTCCAAAAGAAATAGTTATTTATTATTCAAGGGAAAAAAGGCGCTCCGCGTCGCGAGACAACATAACCTGGGGCTTAAATCTAATACTTTTTTCCCTTGTATAATAAATAAGTATTCCTTCCAGAGATAGATTTTTTCCGTATAAGCATATATATACATTCACTTTCTATCGGAGAAAAAAGTAATTCAGTAAAAAGTTATATTTTGTTACCTGTCAACAGAGATAAAATGTGAAAAAATTTTCCCGTCGGCGTCGCAGAAAAAAATATCTTTTTTCGAGATAAATAATACAAATTGATCGAATTAATCAGTTTTCTCATGTTGGAATATATTCGTTAATACTCCTATCAATACTTATGAAGAGATGCATACATATCGACTTGAGCCTATTAGCGTAGAAAGGGTGTGATTTCTCACACCCCCTAGCGATCGGCTATCACACTCCCTACTAAGGGGAACATTCACTCATCCCGGATAGCAAGTATCAGAGGGATTGAGCTCTGAGGTCTTCGGTGTTCTTCTTCTCCTGGGCCCTGGGTTGTTCGTCCTTCGTTGCTTGGTCCTGGATTTCTCGGTCGATGTCCTGGTAGACGGTCTTGCAATGTTTCCCTCCATGGTTGCTCCTGGTGTCCATCGCGACCTACAAACTTCCTTACCGTTCTAACAGTACCGAAAAGTACTCCTTTTTGCATTACTTCGAAAAGGTTTTCATCCAAATTTAGCTCCTTGAGGTTGGACTTGAGGCTCTTAGGAATAATTCCTGTGGTTGATATGAGAATGGGAACGGTTCTGGTAATAGACATTTCCCACTGCCTTTTGATCTGAAGTTCAAGCTCTCGATATTTCGATATTTTTTCAGCGTATTTTTGACGTAGATTGTTGTTATTTGGAATGGCTACGTCTATAAGTATTGCTCTCTTATCCTTTTTTCTTCACTAGAATTATGTCTGGCCTGTTATTAGCAACTGTTAAAGTAAGTACTGTGTGATCCCAGTATAGCCTGTCATGGTGGTTCTCCAGTATTACTTCATGCTGATACTTATAATATGGAATTGTTTCGGATTGTAGCATTTTCAGTTGGATGGCGAGTTCCTGATAATTATTATTATTATTATTTGTATTGGAGTAGTTATGGTTTAGGTTAGCTTTCCAGGAACTTCGAATATGTAAGTCTTTTGTTCTCTATCCTTTTCATTCATGGAAATCTAAGGGGGTCATCAATGGCGTGTATAAAACCGACAACCTCTTTACGAGCCTTGGCTATTACCTCTTGGGTGCAAGCCTGCAAATTTCATCTGCTGACTTTCCCATACCGTACAAATGATGCAAGTTCATCGACTTTTTTATTTCTTTCAACATCACAATGTCCTGGCACACAAGAAAAATATGAAAACACTATTGTCATTTCTTGAAAAAACTCAAACTGAAATTCGAAAAATATAATGAAAATTATGTGTTCAATTCTCCACAATGAAAAACTGGAGAAACTGTGATCAACTCCCAGAATGAAATATGCGCTCCTCATACCAATTTAAATTTCTCATATCTTATGTGGAAGCTGTTTATATAAAGAAGGAGCAAATTTGTCTGAAAGAAATATTGAAGATTTAATTATTTCTCCTTTCAGTCGAACATACGTCTTCTGCATACAAATAGCAGAAACTTCGCAGTTATTTAATATTTCGGAATGCTTTGCACATTTCGAAATCTGCATGAGAGGAGTATATTTCATTCTGGGCAAGACACTCAGACATTTTTTTTAAACATGAACGACTTACACTTTCATATGAAATATGTCAATTGAATTTAAATATTGTACAACAATGTAATGTATGGATTACATTCAATTTGTGTGTGTGTGCTATAAAAAAACTTTTTTTTATTATAATGAAAATATGTATCATCATAACACGAATTTTTGAGCCGACTCAAACTACTTGGTTGGACTCCCTGATTGTCCAGAATTCAAAATGAAATTATTCAAATGTGAACCAGATAGCAAAAGCTCCTGAATTAACGCAGGACTTTCTTCAATTCTGTCAGTCAACGAATAACAAGTCCCACAAACCTTCTGTATAAAAAACGTGAATATTCATTGAGAGTCGTTACAGGCAATAATACCAGGAATTTTTATTATTGCATATTTCATCAGAACTCATTTGAATCATTTTGATATCAAGAAAACATTTACATGAATGTTCAGGAAAAAAGGTTCGTGAAAGTGAGAATTCATGCTCAGGAAATTGAAACCGTAAGAATTGCTGCACGCTTATTTCGAAATACGCAATTATTACATTGTTTTTTCATCCTGCACAATGCGACATTAATTGTGAGAAATATCACAATTAAAACGGGCAATCATTGCATTATGAGTTTTTAGAGATAACGAGCAAAAAGTGTAAACCGATTCTAGAAATAGTATTATAATATTTGCATTCGCACAAATGCATTATTAATTGATTTTCGCCATATTGCTACGAACGGCGGAGAATGTACCAACTGTGCATATTGATTCTGTTACAATAATAATGAGATATTAAAATTGATAAAATTATCCTATCGTATTTCCTAAAATTGAGTTTGGTTCGCTTTGATATTGGTATATATTCGTCAACTTCAACTTGAATATGGAGTCGAAGAAATATATCTATCATTAGAATATTTTACTATAATCTTTATAATATATCGAGTGTCCCAAAGTGAGTGGCCTCTTAGATTATTATGGAAACTATTGATGCTAAAGATTTCAAAATTTGTGGATAGATATTTGGCAATTTGAGGTATATTTTTAAAATAATTTCACATTTCCAGTGTTGCTGGATGTACGAAAATTTTGAAACAACTTTGTTATTTCAAATGGGACATCCGGTATTTCTTTTTTATGATACTCCATAAAATATTAAACTTATTCACTTTTCTTTTTTCATACTCAACTTCAACGATTTTTGAATAATTAATTATTGTTCGAAATTTCAGATCAAACTAGCGTGTTACGAAAATGACTGTAGTTCGCTCAATATTTGAGATTTAAGTCAAAAATTTGGCAAGTCATTAGATATTGATCTGATGTGTATCACTGCTTTTAAATTATAGTTGTCCGTTATACAGGATGAACCAAAAAATAATAATTTGCCAAGTAACAAAAACGTTGAGATAGGTTTACGGACGTTAATAGAAAAAATGTAGAGTGTGTTGTACTGATTCCAAAAATTGAAAAATACACTAGGTATCGAATTTGAAAAATCAGACGATTACGATTTTGTAACTTGGCAAATGATGATGTTTTTGGTCCATCCTGTATAACTTTCAACTATAATTCAAAAGCAGTGACATAGATCAGATCAATATCTAATGACTTGCTAAATTTCTGACTCGAATCTCAAATATTGCAAGACTGAGATATCTAATTTGTATGCAAAATTTTGAGGCCATAGTGTCAACAAAACCATAGAAAACTCATTTGGAATTTTGAAAAGAAGAATGTTTATATTTCCATAACAAGATATCCGATTCGATTCAAAAAATGATTAATCAGTTTGCAAATTGACAGATTTAAGAATCCGACTGCGACATAATATACATCTTATCCTGCTCTGAACTGCTGTTAGTTAACTAAGTCCGAATATTCATCCTCGAGTTGCCTAATTGGTCTCCAGCCAAATCATAATCTCTATTCGAATTCGGTATATCTGCCCGATACAAGTCTTTTTGATATATGGTTCAAAAGCGTGTATTTTCTCAGAACTGTACCAGCACAGTATCAAGAGATATTTTGACTTTGATGGGAATGTGACCATTCGAATTATTCATTGAACATACTTAAAAACCAGAGGCTTTGAGTTACTTATACAGTGGGTTTGGTCACGACTTAGCGATAATTTGAGGGCATCAAATATACCTAATATTATCGACAAAAACACCCACGTTGGAAAGTTTACCCCCTTAGCTTTTGAGAAGCCCCCATTTTATTCACTTTTTCATTCCAAATAATATCGATTTCTTTATTAATAATTTTTTTAAGGAATATTTTATGACATTTTTAAGTTAAATGTTTTCATATTGTTCTACTTCAATAAAAAATGGTAGTATCATCTTTCAAAAACATTTTTTTCACATGTGTCCAAAGAAAACGATATTATTTGGGAGGGTCAACTGTACTAAAAAAATTAATTTGGAATGAGGGCCACTCGAAAACTGCGGAGGTGAGCTCCGCAATATGGGTGTTTTTCTCGATAAAATTAGGTATATTTGATGCCCGAAATTATCGCTAAGCCATGACCAAACACACTGTATAAAATGAGTAGGTAACCGACTTCAGCTCAACAAGGGTTCTCAAATTGGACACTATTTGATTTGAGCCTGTGAAAATAATAATCCAACCATGCATGGAAGCAAAACGTCTTCAGAAGGGAGCTTCTATTTTCCTTCTTTTTTCGCAATGAAAAGGATTGATGGTAGGTATGCATATTCGTATCTTCTTCTGGACTCTTCAGGGAGTATATTTAGTGACGTTAATTTTGCGGCCTCATCAATTTCAGGTGGATTATACATTGATCATCACAATTGATCTCTGCGTCTATGTTTTATGGAATTTTGGATAGGGGAGACCGGGGTATAGTATATATGATAAGAATGAAGCATATGCAAAATTGACACTTTTAAAGTTCATCTGGCGTTTCCACGATAATAATTTCAAAACATAGCTCAATTTCCGTATACAGGGTGTCTGAAAACAAATTCGAGTGACTTTGGGAGATGATTCCTCGATGTAAATAATCAGGGGTTGTTCAAATAAATTTTTTTGGAAATCGACTTACCTTCCAAGATACTGCCTTTGGAAGGCGATGACGAGTTGACAATTTTTGATTTTTTTAGGAGTCCTAAAAACACAGAGTCATAAAACTATACATATGATTCATTAAGTAGATGTCATTCGCCCTTTTTTTTTGATCCCATAACTTTATTATTAGGGGTTGAAAATAATAATCCCTTACGATTGTCCTTCAAAAATTGTTTTCGTGGGACAGATTTTCGAGAAAAAAATTCTCCCATTGCTTTCCATTCAGTTTTGGAGAAAAAAAGTCTCTTGCAAAATTTCGATACAGTCAATACTTCTCTCGGAAGAAATTGAAACTTACAAGCAGTTATGATCAATGTTCATTCCTATTTCAACGTATGTTCCATAGAATGAATTGTCTAAGATATTTTTTATGCCCAAAATTGGGTTTGACAGAAAAAAAAATTCTATGATTATTACTACAATTTTCAGTTTCAGAAGAGTAAGTTTTTATTTTTTGTTTTGTTTATGATTTATAATAGGCATTTGTGCCCTGACTCTAATTGTTTTGCTAATAATAATAATAATAAAAGTATCCACTGTATCGAAATTTTGCAGGTGACTTTCTTCTCAAGAATCGAATAGGAACCATAAGCGAGTTGTATTTTTCGAAAATCTATCCTTCGAAAACAACTTTTGAAGGAATATCATAGATGGGTGGTTATTCTCAATCCATAATAATAAAGTTACGAGATCTAAAAAATTGTATGAGTAACATCTACTTAGTGCTTCATATTATGTATATAGTTTTATGACTGAGTGTTTTTAAGAAGCAGTAAAAAATTGAAAACCATCAACTCGTCGTCGCCTTCCAAAGGCTGTATCTTGGAAGGAGGGTCGATTACGAAAAAAATTTATATGAACTACCCCTACTTATTTTCATCCAGGAATCATCTCCCAATGTCCCTCGCATTTGTTCACAGACACCTATATAATACATGCAATTATAGATATAGTACGTTCACGAAAGTTTGAGTCGTCGGTTGGGCATGGAAATTTGGCATATTCCACTGTGTATATTAAAATTTTAGGTTATGTTGTTCATTTTCTTGTTAGATTGATACGCAATGTTGTCAATATTGCATAGAGTTCTCTGATAACTTGCAAGCTCGTCGGAAGAGACCGAGTGCATTCGGCAACTTTTACTTCATTTCAAGTTATGACAGCAAATACTGCCAACTTCTGATAAATAAACAAGCGCCTACCTCGCACTAAAACTTTCGTGAATGGACTATACACATATTACTCAACTTTTTATCTCTAGAGTGATATTAATCATTTTCGCATGTGGTCATCGGAACACCAGATTCCATTTTCGTAGAAGTCCAGGCTACACTAGACCACCCTGTTTATCTAAAAGTGCCAATCGGGCTATTACTCATACACTTCCGAGTGGTCCATAATCGCCGCCAACCTGTGGACCTTAACGCAACCACCATCAGATCGATTCGATATAATATCGGATACCCCATAGAGACTGATGAATTTCGGGCCAGAATGATGGAGATTGGTTCTAGATTGAACGACCAATTACGTATCGCTATTTAATAGATCGAAGGCACCGTCGGTCACGGACCGAAATCATGACGTAACTCAAATGCTGATCAAGAAGCGTGTTCAATATGTCTAAGTGGTTCGAAGAAGAAAACCTCTTCTCTGATATCAACGGTTTTATCCGAATCAATTCAGTGTAGATTGGAGATCACTGTCGCATTTAATCCGCCCGAATCCCTGCGGATTTGACCTGCATATAATAGATCCGTTATGTTGAGCGATTAGGTGAGTGCTGAACGTCAGTTTTGTGATAGAACGTTTGCTTCAACAAGGATTATTCAAAAATTTGTGTCTTTTTTTGCGTTCGTTGTGCGCCATCTATTTGTTCAAAGTTGAACCACCGTTTATTTTGAATTAGACAAGCTATGGATGGCCATTTCGTTCTTATTAAGACTCATCAGCACAGGACAGTTGTGAATGATACAAGATATTCCTTGAAACTTAGAGCTAAAAGTCCCCTTCTTTCAGGTATATAAGTATACCGAAGGCGCCATCTCTAGTTCCATACGAACAACCTTTTTCCATTGCATGAACCTTGAACGGAGTAGCGAGATTTACCATTCGTCGCATTGACCGAAGCGTACTTGCAAATTGCAAACTTTATGTCCATCTTGTCGCTACTTCGTTCAAGGTTCATGCTATGGAAGAAGGTTGTTATGGAACTAGAGATGGCGCCTTCGGTATTTTTATACCTGAAAGACGGTGCCATTTTGCTTTAAGTTCCCAGAAACACCTTGTATATCTCTTTGATACCACTTCCTTGCATTTTGAGGACGAGATTAGCTCCGAGGTATGACTTTAATTTCTGAAAAACTTTATAGGTTTTCACTGCCAAGACTCTGAAACAGAAATAATTAAAATTTTTCAATTAAGATGAAGTGCTCCTGCGAAAATCTTCGCACTTATTCGTCAGGAGCAAATTGGTTTTGAAAAAATTTTTTGCCTTACAGTAAAACTAAAAAAGGAAATAAATGAAGAGGAAAGATTTTCGCAGGAGCGCTTCATCTTAATTGAAATTTTTTCAATTATTTCTGTTTCAGAGACTCGGAGTGAAAACCTATAAAATTTTTCAGAAATACAGACTTCACCCATATTATATGTAAATCGATATCCATGAGATTCATATTGGTTGAATTCAGTCGATTAATTCTCTTAAAAAGAATAATGTTAGAGCAAGCAGCTTTCATGTCAATTAAGAAAATCAGTCAACTGGTCAGTGGTCTCCAGTAATAAGGTACAGCTTAAGAAACATCAAATACATTCTTCAATGAAAAATGGATCAAAGTCATTGATTATTTTATGAAAACTGTCAAAAATGACTAACACTTTTAGAGAATATCAAAAGTTGCTTTTCTGAGAGTTGAGAGTCTAGAGTGTTCACCTGACGATGGCTGGCAAATGCTGGCCGAAACGTTAAACAGAAGAAGTAAATACAATGAAATGACAGGCACACTTAACATTAGTGGTTTCCCCAATATTTTAGATCTAGCGCTTGATTTTCCTGAAAACCAACAAAAGCCCTATTTTTGTTGCATTTTCAAATCCATGGGACAAAAAGAAATTTTTTGTCGCGAAAACATGGGGTAGTCGTTTAGGATAATTCATTTAAGTTCTCGAAACCCATCTTTCACTTTCTGTGCGACCATTGGTTGCTGAGATATCGATAATCACAGACAAAAGGATCCCTTTCTATTTGATAATGTATCAAAGTGCATAAAAAAATAAATCAAGGCTAAATGAACGAAGCTCCCGATCCTTACGGTGATTGGACTAAAAAAAATTCCACGTCCGTAGAACAAAAAAGAAACTGAAAAAATTTTGAATGTTTTTTTTTGCTGGTTTTTGTATGATAATTCGAAAAACCGCGGAGGTTACAAACATTTTAAGTCCTTATCCAAAAACAAGACACTTGGAGCTACAATTTCTTTTTTTTTGCATTTCTGTACGACTATTTCTCTCGGAGTAACTGTCTGTTGAAAATTGCCCAAAAATTTGTATTTTTTTGATTCCTTAATTTTTTTCCAGAAGTTTATAACGATGAAGTGTCTCCTTATTGAATAAGGATGACATCGTGAGTTGAAACACCGTGTATTTCAATGCTTTTTGACTTATTTCCTCCTCCTCCTTTTATAGTCAATTCCGAAAATGTGTTAAAATATCGCTCGCTTATCATGTCGTAACTTGACAAACTTTATAGATCATTAAATGCACCTATAAATGCGAGACACCTCCCCATATCAGCCATCGGTCTTTTAAACTCCAGAGTAATGGCAAACAGCATGAATTTCATTTTCCTCCCTTTCATATGTTATCTTTCTCCTGTCAGGACAAGAAATAGATACATTCCCGTCCAACCGCTATTTCTGCTCTCTACGCCTGATTTCTGGAACACGATTCGACTTGAAATGACTAGGAATGTCTTCGATAAACATTTTACCCTGTATTGTCTTCAATGAAAATCGGATAGCTTTCAGCTTTATTCTATTCTTCTGGGGAAATAACATTGTAGCCCTGTAGGTTGAATCAATATTTACGCCGAGATACTGGTGATACGTTACAACTAAATTGCTCTTTTGTTTTATCGAATCCAACAGAGAAAGTTCAGAGGATGATGAAAAATGTTATGTAGGATCCCAATATCCATTGGATACTACTTTTATATTGTTTCAAGGAAAGTTGCAAAAAATTGGAGGTTTCTTTGGCCGTTTATGCTTGATCTCTATCATTTCGTTGAGTTACTTTGTTCCGATATGTTTCGTATTTCGATCATTCTCCTGCCTTCCAGGAACGGTAATAAAGATATCCAATTTTCTCAATTTTGAAAGGAATGATCATCAGAAAATATTTCGCGGAAATATCCAAATGTTGATAGTCCTTTTTATTCACTTGATGGAACTTATTTTCCACCTAAGACGATTTATCGACTTGAGCCTATTAGCGTAGAAACAGTGTGATTTCTCACACCCCCTAGCGATCGGCTATCAACACTCACTACTAAGGGGAACATTCACTCATCCCGGATAGCAAGTATCAGGGAGATTCAGCTTTGGGGTGTTCTTTTTTCTTCATCTCCTGGATCCTGGGTTGTTTGTCGTTCGTTGCTTGGTTCTGGATTTCTCGGTTGATGTCCTGGTAGTCGGTCTTGCAATGTTTCCCTCCATGGTTGTTCCTGGTGTCCTTCGTGACCTCTACACTTCCTTAGCGTTCTAGCAGTACCGGGAAGTACTGATTTTTGCATTACTTTGTAAAGGTGTTCATCCAAATCTAGCTCCTTGAGGTTGGTCCTGAGGCTCTAAGGAACAATTCCTGTGGTTGGTATGAGAATGGGTATGGTTCTGGTACTAGACATTCCCCACTGCCTTTTGATCTGATTTTTGACACAGATTGTTGATATTTGGAATGGCTACGTCTATGCGTATTGCTCTCCTTTCCCTTTTCTTCACTACAACTGTTAGGTTTTTTAGTACTGTGCGGTCCCAGTATATGCCTGTAAAGATCGTTCTCCAGTACTAATTCAGGCTGATACTTATAGCATGGAATTGTTTCACCCTGCAAGATCTTTAGTTGAATGGCGAGCTCCTGATGAATTATTTTACAAACTGCATCATGCCGATTCTTGTAGGTATTCATTTCCAGCAAACATTTGGTAGCCTCCTGTGATATTTTGGATTATGTCTGATGTTTGGCAACCGTAACGGCATCTATGAAGACGATTTATTAATATTACTAGCTTTTACCCTCGACTTCGTCCTCATAAAGTTTTTTTTGTTTTCTCCCGGCTGTAATTCCCCCTGCAACAATGTCCCACTATCGTGTTCCAGTCCTCAACTTCACATCAAAATTTGTTCAAAAGCAACCTTAGCTACATAATGGATAGCTCCGAATGTTTTCTTAGTGAATATAACGAGTAAATAATGTAAATCGGTTCAAAACACCTAACTAAATTTCATCAAAATCCGTTCAGCCATTTAGGCATAAAAGAGCAAAACTCCCAACAAAAAACCATGAAAAATCACTAACTCAATTCAGTTTTCTGCCTACTTCCTACCCCCTAAGTACGATGACGTGATCATTTTGATCTTATATCCGTTTTAGGCAACCATCTATTACTAAATTTCATCAAAATCTGTTCAGCCGTTTAGACGTGAAAGAGCAAAAGTACCAACAAAAACGACTAAAAATCACTAACTCAATTTAGTTATCTGCCTACTGCCTACCCCCTAAGAACGATGGCGTGATTATTTATGGCCTATGACCATTTCTAGGTTATCATCTATCACCATATCAAATTAAATCAAAATCCGTTCAGCCGTTTAGGCGTGAAAGAGTAACAGACAGAGTTACTTTCGCATTTATAATATTAGTATGGATTATTTCGCTCAGCCGAGTTATGCTGTATTAGGTGTCAAAATGAAATGACAAGTATTGTCAAATTCGATAAAACCGGTGGTTTGAATTCAAACCGATAGGTGACCTACTCTTTATAAACCGCTTTTTCTTGTTAAAACTCAATTATTGATTATCATCAATCTGACACATGGCCTGAAACCATGAAAATATCTTGCTACTATGGATGTATGAATTATCACTCTTTAATACAAAGAAGTCAACGAAAGCTTCTCTTTCACGTGTGTGCTCTCAAACATTTCATTGAATACATGAATGCCAAAAAATGATTTTTTTGTCCAGCTCTGATTCAGCCCAATAACTGATCATCGTTGAAATATCAGAAATATGCTGGTATAATTGATCGAATTTTGGAAATCGTAATTATTCGCAACATGTTTCAGGTTTCAGATACGGGAGTTTTTGCTACAACGGGCTTTTTCATCGGAATTTCAGATCAATGAAATATAACAAGTTAGTGATTGGCAAGAAAGGATTCAATAATTAGCATATGCAGGTGGCCGCTGAATCGAAAATGATGGATCGCGGGTTTTGAATACAGCAAATCGGGATATGACCAGATTTGATAAGCATATCCCGCATTCGTTCAAACGAAATTCTAACTGGACCAGTCAGGGCGGAAAGAGACTAGATTTCCGAAAATAGATTCTACATGCGATATGAGAACCAATTTTTATAATTCTTTGATAAGTTAGCCTACATAATATAACAAAAATAATTTTCCAATTTTCTTAACTTTACAGGGTGTTTCTTAATATATACGCCGGACTTCAGGATGTTATAGCACGTCCAGAAATATGAACAGAAGATTCTACTAACTTACTTACCTTCTAAAATATGCACAGTCTTCGAAATGAAGAGTGTTGAAATAAAAAAATTCTTCGTTAATATTTCCTTAATTTCATCATACAAAAATTATAATTTATTTTTTATGCTGATTTTTCTGCTTCAAGTCTTAATTGGTTTTGAAGGGTTAATGGGTGTTTTTCATCCTCTGTTTCCTACACATAAAAAGTACTCCTGGAATTCTCTCTGAAGTTGACCGATTTTTTGAAATGATTTTTTCCTGAACTTCTTTATTTAATAAGTTTGAAAAAGATTCATTTAAAAAAAATTGTTTTTACATCAAAGTTGATTATTCTCGAGAATTTTCAGGATATTCGGCATTGATTGTTACGAACACTAATAGTTTACTTGACCCAGCTTTGAGCTAGAAACATGGATGAGTAGAGTCGAAAGGTCTCCCAGGAAACTTACTCGATCACTTGCCCTGGTTTCAAATTGACAGCAGTGCAATCGCTGCTAAATTGACCTCCAGATTAATTATTTAATAAATCTCCTGGAAGCTCTGGAGAGTTGTGTGATATCTGTAGTTCATAAAATTTAAATAGGTAGATGTAACAGTATATTTTGATCAAATTATTCACAAATTATATTAATTTGATTCATTAATGCAAAAATTTCTTAAAAAAGGTAACGTAAAGTGAAAAAGGGTTTACCTTTCGGTATGATGATTACCAAATTTCAACATTCATCAAATTTAAAGAATTAAAATCGTTTTCTTCAACCAACAATCCAAAGAAATCAAAGTCAGTGCAATATAACAGAAAAATGAGACCAGAAGACATGTGGTAATCTTTCTAACTGAAGGGACTGCTGGTAGAAACATAGTTAAGTTCAAAAAGAAGATCGAAACAAGACGCATTACAATATTTGAATTTCCCAAAATGATTCCTTTCGGTCGAACAATTAATATTCAAATGAAAAAAATAATAGGAAACGAATGTCATGTCGTCATAAAACGGTTTTCCAGCATCAGTGCCAAACTGTACATTTTTACTAGTTTCAAATAAATAAACCTTTTCATTTAATTTGTTGTCAAAACATGATCTTTAACATCAGGCTTCTCTGAAATCACGTCATGGCATTGCGCCAGTGAATAAACTATATAAAGATATGATTTCCAGCAGTATGGAAAGATAGAAACAAGAAATTGAATTTCAGATAAGACGCTTTATCTACAGCAGCAGCTCTGATACCTTTAAAACGAATCGCTTCGAACAAAAGTTCGAGGAAAGTAGCATAGTGGCGCTTGAAGCAAGCCTGTTGTCCCAGATGTGTGGATGCTGAGTTTGATTTCTATCATGTTGTTAACATTCTCGAGTATCACCGCGCCCATAGAAACCAGTTTTAAAGATAGTAAGTATAGAGTGGTTGTCTCGCGAACGACTCAAAAATACCTTCCTTCGATGACCTACCTCAGGACCTAATTGCACACCTCTAGATGATTGGTTTCTTCCATGCTTCTGGTTAGTTGGAGTACCTTGTAGAAGCTGCATTGTGTTGCGAATAAGTGGAAAGTACTGCTAATTGAATAGGAGAATGCATTTATCTTTGTGGGGATTTGGAGAAATTGAGAGAAATTTTATTGTGTACATTCTTTTAGTTGGTCGCCCTTTCTAGAGTGAGTTTTTTTATGGAAAATAATGAGAATACCTTGGGTGAATTGTAAGAGAAAGTAAAGGATTGATATGGATCCTAAATTAACAATACTCCGTGCAATGATATCGAATGTTTTGGCAAAATGAAGAATCAGTTTGTGGAATTGTCGATCACCAAGGAAATTACAGTCGTGATATTCAGCAGTCTGTGAATTAATATGGCTGCAATGAGCTACACTTGCTCAACGTACACATATAGAACTTTTTTTCTTTGAATAATATTCGTGAAACTTTTCGATTTGGTTTCACGGGCGAAGCTTACAAAATGACATTTTCTTATATTGAGAGCCACTTTTGGGGTTTCAGACCATCCTCCTGCAAAAGTAAGCAATCCCACAGGCTCAACATTTTTTTGACAACTTAACTCCAACTCAAACAACAGTGCAAAATCAAATCAACAAGCTAGAAGAATAAAGATTAGAAAAAAGAAGTCCTAGAACGCTTTCCTGGGGAGGTACACCTGAATTCTGTTATTATATTCTGAGAAAAGGCACTACAAACTTTCAAAACTTTATTATTTATTCATTACTCTACAGGAAATCTAGTGCAAGTACAGAAATATAGACATTCTGCCGAAACCAAATTAAGATGTTTTTTTTCTAATACAGGAGAGACATCAAGACCATTAGAGATAAGAAAACATAACATAAAAACAACATCAAAGATAGAGACATTGAAAGATCACAAATCGCTGATCATGTATGTTCAAATAGCGGAGATCATATGATGAACTGGAACAACACGAAGATCCTAATGACGGAACCTGATAATTATAAAAGGAAAATTAAGAAATTCACATGATTTTATTGAATGAATTAGATAATTTGGCCAATTGTTCTGTTTGAATGGATCGTATTTGGATTAATTTATTGAAGAAAGAAGTGACATCAGAATATTTCAAAATTAAATGAATCATCATCTCTATGTATTGACAACTTTCAATGTCGATTAGATTGTAAATGAAAAAACACACATTTCTGAAGATTTTACAAGTTTGTCTGAAGGAGGTGTCTAATATGAAACGCTTCCCTGGGAAGGTAACCTGAATTCTGCTATTATATTCTGAGCAACATCACGACCAACTTCCGAAACTTGTATTCTTTATTCTAAAGGAAAATCTAGTGCAAGTACGGAAACCTCTGAATATAGGCATTCTAGCGAAACCATATTGAATTGTTCCTTCGATGACCTACCTCAGAACCTAATTGCATACCACTATGTATTGCCTAACAAAAATTTATATAACATAATATTATCACTTTCTCATTTAGAATCACCTCTGAAAGTTTGTCGCATTTATTCACTAACATCCTGTATATATTTCTTAATCTGAAAAATGTGTACCTATTTGTAGTGAAAATTACTTCGGATTTCGGGTCAGTCTCTGCGAAGAATTAAGATCAATCTGAGATTTCATCACCTTGATCTATAAAAAACTGTATAACAGAACTACTGCGCCTAAATAGATTTCCTGAAACCTCGTCGTATATTCTATATTCAGCACGGAAGCGCTGTCAATGTAGCAGTTGTTGCTTGTAAAATATAACCGACATAAAAAGGTACTCAAAGTTAACCGTTTCTTTCAATGATTCCGGAGCTTTTTCTGCTTAAGTGTCAGCACCAATACCTAATTAGACACTCATAGCTCTTAGACACCCAAAACTTCTTCTACCACCTACATTTCCTACGTCTTGAATGGAAGTTTATAAATGGCTGTTATAAATAACTCCAGCAGAAGGAACTCTAGGTTGAAAGTGTATAAATAAGGGCCATCAATTCGAGCTGGAAGTGATAGAGGATTGGCCGAAATTAAGGTTTGAGGATACCCAAAATTTCCATTCTTCATGTTGATGTTTCGGTCGACTTAAATTGCCTGTTTCTTACAAGTGGAGCAAAGTCGATATAACACGAAAAAAGTTTTTTTTTAAATGGCGAGGGTAGCTCTGAAGTATAAGTCTGATATTTTTTGTTCGTTCATGCGAAGAGAGGGGGTTGTTCTCAAGGATTCTTAGCGATGGCGTTGGTTCCATTGTAGTACCAGAAACAAAACGCTAGATCGTGAAATACTAGGTTCATGTTCTATTTGTCAAATTCACTCCACTTCGTGTGAAAGTGGCAGCAGACACGCGTCATATAAAAAATATCAGGGAAGATTTTTGTGACGAATTGAAAGATGATTCAGAAAAGTTGGAAATATCTCAGTAGCTTATCAATTTTTCCTGGCAGTTTTGGGTATCTCGGAAAACGAAGCAATTGCGTACAGAATTAGTACTGTCATTATTTTTCATGCACAATCACCTCCGGTTTGTCGCACTAATTTACTAACACCCTGTATATTCTTTCGAAAAAGAGACTTATTGAACGTCGAACATTTCCTAGTAAAGAATATTTTTACTCATTCTCCAAACAAATCCTAGCATCCAATCACTACACTCATTTGGGTAGACAGAGCTTTTTAGTAATGTATTTCCCTGTGTTCATCATTCGCAGAAACGCATAGTGATCCAAAAAATACTCATGCTATATGGTTCAATACGAGAAATTCTGTAAAGCCAAATCCCAAAATAATCTTTAATTACACTGAATGGCAAAATAATCTATCCACTCAAAAAATCGATGAAGTTTGTGAATTCATAAATATGTTATTTCATGTCAGATTCAAATGATTTTTTTTCAATTGTATAGTCCGTTCACGAAAGGTTGAGCCGTCGGTTGGACTTGGAAATTTGGCGTACTTCACTGTTTATATGAAAATTTTAGGTTATGTTGTTTTTATTTTCTTGTCAGATTGATACGCAATGTTTTCAATATTGCATTGAGTTCTCAGATAACTCGCAGGCTCGTCGGACGAGACCGGGTACATTCGGTAATGTTGACTTTATTTTGCGTTATGACAGCAAATACTGCCAACTTCAGATAAATAAACAAACGCCTACTACGGACTATAGGTATGCTCATCCTTAATCAATCACAAGTTTTGAATGTCAAGAAGACTTGTCATGCGTTATTTTCCACAGGGTGAAGCAAAATCTGTTTTTACCCTTACTTAAGAACCACCTCTGGTGTGTTCCAGTTATTCCACAGTGCGATTTCTTATTTCATCGTCAAGACACATCTTCTCTTGACAATTAAATTCTTCATTCAGAGCAACATTGAACTCCACAATTTCGCTATGCTTATGAAAGTACTTCCACAGATTTAACCTTAAATCTGAACGTTATGAAAATAAACTGAAAAATAAAAGAGAAGTTTTAGCGTGATATGTTGTTTTGTAAGCACCGTTTATTGGAGACGATTTCGTGCTTTATAATGCCCGGCCGCATCAACCGCAAGGGGCTAGGATTGCCAGGGAGTATTTAGCAGAGGTTGATGTCCAAGAATTCAACTGGCCTGCTTTAAGCCCAGATTTGAACCCAATTGGGCATGTTGGGATGCTCTTGGGAGGAAAATTCGATCTCACGTACCAACTCCTGAGAATTTTCAGCTGCTCAGTGATGCTCTAATTGCTTCGAAACCTTAATGAGGACATGCCGAGACGAATTGTTCCTGTTAATTGCGTCTGGTCGCAAGACACATTATGATTTTGACTCAGTTTTCAGTTTATTTTCATTAGGTCAGAATTTTAGGTTAAATTTGTTGAATACTGTTTGTAGCCTTAGCGAAATATTATGTTTTAGTGAAAATCTTGTATCTTTAACAAAAATTGAAATATTGTTATAGATGAAGAATTAAATTGTAAGGAGAAGATGTGTTTTAAAGATGGAATAAGAAATCACACGGTGGAACAACTGGAACACACCAGGGATGGTTCTGAAGTTGAGGTAAAAAACAGAAATGACGTACAAGTTTTCTTGGAATTCAAAACTGTTGATTGATTAAAGATGAACATACCTACAATTGAAAAAAATTCAATGGAAAAGGACTTGAAATTTATGAATGAACAAACAAATTTTGCCGGATTGTGTATTTAGACAAGACGCAAAATAACGTTCTCACGAAATAGTAGAGCTATAATTCCTAGGAACGTGAGCAAAACAAACACATTCGATTCAAGTTAAAGGGATTGATATCAATATCAAATGCATGTGCTTATCCAATATGCGCACAAAGCCCGCAAAGTGTAGATTATTCAGATAATCTACAGCTGACCTATAAGGATAGGTTAATTGGAAAATGTAATTGATTAAATAGTGTCTATATTTAGAATTCTACTTTCAATAAAGTGAACCCTTATATCGGTACACAATGTGTTGATTTTCCTACAAATAAATAGGAATTATTGAATTTGATCCGTAGCTACATGAATACAATTTAATTCAAAAGTTTTGTACTCCTTTATAGATTAACTTTTTTTTTCGAGAATGTTTTAGAACGTGAGATTTTTAACACGTAGGACTGACTCTTTGAGAGCGGTATTTTTCACATCTCGTGTTGCTCCACAAAGATAAAGCCAACCTTTCAAATTGATTTTCCCTAGACGTTAAAATTCCTCAAAGGTTCATGTTGGTTTATGTGTTCGGGACGTGGTGACATGAAAAAAAGTTTTACAAACATCCTCGTTTAAGCTTGCCGGAATTTACACCTTTTGTTTGCTCGGTTCATGAATTTGTCTTGAAAATATGCAAAAATTTAATGAACATACAATGGCCTTTCACGAATAGTGGAAATTAATATTTCACCATTTTTCTTATGATTTTTGAAAATTAGAACGCATTGTTGATGTCTAAAAAGATAGTGTAATCCACTGACTAGATTTTGCGATACGGAAACAGTTTCGATTTTTACACCATAGGGAGCGCTAAACACATTTTGTTCGGCAACGAATAAATTTGAAACTGAACTATCAAATTTTGTAGTCTGACGTATCATAAAAAAAATCAGAAAATGCTGAATCCTTCCAGAACCTATTTCAATCGATTTAATACTTTGTCAGGAGGTATAGCAAACTAGTTCTATAGTCCGTTCACGAAAGTTCGAGCTGTCGGTTGGCCATGACAATTTGGCATATTCCACTGTGTATATTAAAATTTTAGGTTATGTTGTTTATTTTCTTTTCATATTGAAACGCAATGTTGTCAATAGGTCATAGTGTACTCTGATAATTCGAAAGCTCGTCGAACGAGGCCGGTACATTCGGCAACGTTGACTTCACTTTACGTTATGACAGTAAATACTGCCAACTTCAGATAAATAAACAAATGCCTACTTTGCGTTCAAACTTTCGTGAACTGACTATACCTACCTTGATATTTCCTGATGACTAATCAACTGATGCTTAAGATTCAAATATTTTTGAGTATAATACCATTCATAATGATTCCCTGAAAGTTTTGAATGAAACCTGTAATAACTTCGAATGAACTATAGTGTTTTACTTCTATTGCAAGCATTTCAATGAAAAACCAAGTAAATAAAATCATCAAGATTCTTATCAAAGACCTCAGATTTCAAGATATAAATATCTGTTGAAAAATAATGGACTTGTGAGCTGAACTCATAGTTTGTTATGCTAAAATACGCTGAAATTGAGTGTAGAAAAAAGAAGCACACAGAAGTCTCGATCTGAATATGATACAGACATAATTTCATTTCCCAATAGGTATCAATCTTCTCCTTGCATAATTGGGAATATTCTCTTAAGACGCCCAATTACACACGTACTTGAAAGTTTTCAAATAGCTCTTTGTATTCAATGTTCAGTGGAAATTAAACATTAAGAAAATAGATATACTCGTATCTTGACTTTTGATCACTTCATTAGATGAAAATTATAATAACGAATGAAAGAAAGTACTTCAATGAATTTCACTCGCCATTCTTGTATTTGGAAATCTATATTTTATAAGAAATTCGGGAAACTTCTTTCAAATTTGTATTTTGGAAGTTCAAAACTCATGGATTTGAATTTGAATGGGGAATCTTAATAACACGAAGTAATTATAAACTATTTAGAAGCCGTTAATTCTGATTTCTTCAGATATCTATTGAAATAATTATAATCTGGACGGATTCCGCATTTCAAGAAAACTTTATCGGTTTTCAATCCCAGTCTCTGAAACAGAAATAATTTAAAAAATTTCAATTAAGATGAAATGCTCCTGCGAAAATCTTTGCACTTATTTGTCATGCGCAAATTGGTTTTGAAAAAACTGTTGCCTATCAGTAGAACTAATTGTGTGTTTTTTTCATTTTCTGTCTAATGGACATTTAAAGTTGTCAACACATAGAGATGTTGATTTATTTAATTTTGAAATTTCTTGATGTCATTTCTTTCTTCAATAAATCAATCCGAATACGATCTATTTCAACAGAACCATTTGCCAAATTATCTACTTCATCTAACAAAATACATGTGGATTCCTTAATTTTCCTTTTATAATTATTATCAGGTTCCGTCATTAGGATCTTTGTGTTCTTCCAGCTCATCATATGATCTCGGCTATTGGAACATACATGCTCAGCGATTTGTGATCTTGTAATGTCTCTATTTTTAATGTTTTTCTTATGTTCCCGTTTTCTCATCTCTAAAGGTCTTGATGTCTTCCCTGTATAAGCTTTTCCCCATATATGCAGGGAATATTGTGAACACAATTTTTATATTTTTGTTTCTCATTCATTGGTTTCGTCCTGGTTAGAATGGATCTCAAATCATTTTGTGGTTTGAAAACAGTTCTTATGTTGAATTTGGAACCAATTTTTCTAATTTTTTCTAAAAGGCCAGGAATTTAAGGAATGACGTTCAACAAATTTGGTTGTTCATGACAGTTTTCTGTTTGTACTTCATCATCATTAGAATTTGGACCTGTTATTAGTTGGAAGGTTGACGTTCTAACTAATAACAGGTCCAAATTCTGACACATCGCTTAAACCGCCTGAACACTTATGCCGTTTTTCCTTCCAAAATCCATGACAATTCAGGCGAATAAGTTAATAAAAAAAGTTCAACACTTATGTCTATACTATTGAATGTCTTGCAACACCAGGTCGCAAGGATCTCATCAGGAGCAGCTACAAGAATGATCAACAGTTTCACTTCACTTCCAAATTTAACTTTTCCTATTTAGAACGACTCCTACATTGATTACACACCGTTTTGTTTTCGCACCGATAAATACTTCGGTAACAGTCGATGAAGATGGAAGAGCAGCATGTTGTCATCAAATAAGAGCCCCCTGTGAAGTGTTCAAAGTGTATATTTTCAATTCAGAACTTTCCGCGCCTCGAACGGGCGGTTCACGAAATTATGCGAAAACAATTGAAATTCTATCCATACAAGCTGCAAATCTTCGAGGAATTGAAAGAAGATGACTACATGCGAAGCTTGAATTATGTAGGAGTTGTTCTGGAAGGATTTCTTTACGCCTACGTGTTTAGATAATAGCTTTTTTGTGACAAGGTACACCTTTATGTTTCTGCCAGCCGAACAAAGAGTATATGCTTTATTGGGTGGTAGAACTCGAAAGCAACTAGGTAAAGCTTTCCATGGTTAAGGAGAATGTGAAGCTTCATTGCGATGTCACGTCTGGTATTTTTAATTACTAATCAGAGATGTTTCAGAACAAAAAACGGAAACTGTTCTCCACGTGGTTGCAGGGAATCGAATATTCCAGATGAAATGAGGCGATTAAATTTCGATTCTGCACCACTTTGCGATGAAAAGTTGTGTGACAACTCTCAGCCAGAGCCAATCGGTTCTGAAACACTCATAAACATTTCTTGGAACGTACCAAAAAATAAACAAGTACCATGAAAGCCTTTGACTTACTCAAAACGAATATGGAAATGCCAAAGAAAATTCAATGCAGTAGTCAAGTCTGGGTTCATGTTCACTCAGGAATCAAAGGAAATGAAGAGGCTAACACAATAGCAAAAATGGGAGCACAAACGCCTCTTACTGACCCAAATTCTTTCGTGGTATTGACAAATATACCTAAAAGAAAGAGTACTTGGACAGGGAAGAAACTGAAAAAGAATCACTCTGGGGGAATCTTCGGGAATGGATCTCTCCAAAAAGTCCCAACTTCAAAATTATAAAAGGTATCTGGATCTACTGACTCACTTTCTAACAGGACATTAACGCCTTAGGAAGCATATGATGAGAATTGGCTTAAAAGAAACTGACGAGCGTGGATTCTATGAGGAAAGGAGGAATCTCCTGTTCACTTAGTTACAGAATGCTTCATCGTTAGGAACCTGCCTAAAGAATGTCTTGGACAGGAGAATTATAGAAGAAACGCCTCCTTGAAGCTCTCTCAGACACTAGGCGGTGAGCTGTAGCGCAGCTGCAAAGACAGCTTCGGTAGGGGGCTCTACAGACTTTAAGGTCGCAGTGGAATGTAACCCCCCCAGAAACCACAATCGACAAGCATCTGACTGCACGCTGGGGCTTTTCTGAATTTTTTGTTTGAACCCTCCAGTGTTTACTCCAGAGACTGGTTTTATTTGATATTTTCTGTTTCAGTCAAATATTCACAAAAGCAATCACAAAACGACCAAATGCATTTCTTAATAAAGAAATAAAAGTAGAGATAGCAGCAATTTCTATTTTAATTTTTTCTATTTTCGAAAATAATAAACCAAAACCCATTTCTCGAATTGTTGAATCATTGAAGATCCTGCAATTGACAGGATATTATCGTAATAGTCCTTTTGAAGGGATACATGAATTAATTAACAGTCACTTTTCGTAGCTATTATTTCTGCACATAAAGCAACAAATTCCAAATCATGATCATTTCTAACTCCTTCAACTTTAATGAACGATCAAAATTTGTTCAGAACATACAATTCGTTAAGATCCCGAAATATGAACAAGCGCCTCAAAGCTTCTGAATTAACCTCAGGCCTTTTTGAATGTTTTCTTGTGGCATATTGAGAATTTATACCCAACAGACGGTTCAATTTGAAAGTTTTTGTTTCAAACAAATGTTGCAGCAATCACAAAACGATAAAATACATTGAAAACTTCTGAAGAAAGAAATAGAAAGGTTAAAATTTTCATAACAACTTCAAAGAATTATTATTCGAAAATAATAAACCCAATGCTATTTAGTCATTTCGAATTGTTCCACATTCTTATCTCCTCCCCATTGAAGATTCTGCAATTGACAGGATATTATCGTGATAGCTCTTTTGAAAGGATCCATGAATTATTGAACAGTCGCTTTTCGTAGCTATTATTTCTCCATATAAAGCAACAAATTCCAAATCATCGTCGTTTCTAACTACCTCAACCTTATTATACGATCAAAGGAAAACCTTGCTTCTATCCTAGAGTCCCATTAATTGGTTGATTGAAAATTTCTTTGTTCCTTTTGGAATCGGTTGAACAAAATCTGTTCAGCTTTACGAAATAGCACGAACAATTTACACCGTCACTTCCTTCAACAATGGCGGAGAAATGTTGCTATTATGAATCATCTCAAAAATTTTCTTGGAGCGTTCATTACGAAAATACCTTTTTCGTTTGGAATCTTGAGGGATTAAGCCCAACGGACTATATCAGAGGGTTTCTGCTTCAATCAAATGATGCAGCAATCACAAAAAGGCAAAATGCTTTGGAAACTTCTGAAAAAGAAATCAAGTGGTAGAAATTTCCCTTACAACTGCAATGATTATTATTCGAAAATAATAAACCAAAACCCATTCAGTCATTTCGAATTGTCCCACATTCTTATCTCCCCCCCATTGAAGATTCGCTGCAATTGACAGGATATTATCGTAATAGCTCTTTTGAAAGGATCCATGAATTATTGAACAGTCGCTTTTCGTAGCTATTATTTCTCCATATAAAGCAACAAATTCCAAATCATCGTCGTTTCTAACTACCTCAACCTTATTATACGATCAAAGGAAAACCTTGCTCCTATCCTAGAGTCCCATTAATTGGTTGATTGAAAATTTCATTGTTCCTTTTGGAATCGGTTGAACTAAATCTGTTCAGCTTTACGAAATAGCACGAACAATTTACACCGTCACTTCCTACAACAATAGCGGAGAAATGTTGCTATTATGAATCATCTCAAAAATTTTCTTGGAGCGTTCATTACGAAAATATCTTTTTCGTTTGGAATCTCGAAGGATTAAGCACAACGGACTTTGTTTGAGAGTTTCTGTTTCAATCAAATGATGCAGCAATCATAAAACGACAAAATGCTTTGAAAACTTCTGAAAAAGAAATCAAGTGATAGAAATTCCCCTTACAACTGCAATGATTATTAGTAGAGATAATGAACCAAAACCCATTCAGTCATTTCGAATTGTTCCACATTCTTATCTCCTCCCCATTGAAGATTCTGCAATTTACAGGATATTATCGTAATAGTCCTTTTGAAAGGATCCATGAATTATTGAACAGTCGCTTTTCGTAGCTATTATTTCTCCATATAAAGCAACAAATTCCAAATCATCGTCGTTTCTAACTACCTCAACCTTATTATACGATCAAAGGAAAACCTTGCTCCTATCCTAGAGTCCCATTAATTGGTTGATTGAAAATTTCATTGTTCCCTTTGGAATCGGTTGAACTAAATCTGTTCAGCTTTACGAAATAGCACGAACAATTTACACCATCACTTCCTTCAACAATGGCGGAGAAATGTTGCTATTATGAATCATCTCATAAATTTTCTTGGAGCGTTCATTACGAAAATACCTTTTTCGTTTGGAATCTTGAGGGATTAAGCCCAACGGACTATATCAGAGGGTTTCTGCTTCAATCAAATGATGCAGCAATCACAAAAAGGCAAAATGCTTTGGAAACTTCTGAAAAAGAAATCAAGTGGTAGAAATTTCCCTTACAACTGCAATGATTATTATTCGAAAATAATAAACCAAAACCCATTCAGTCATTTCGAATTGTCCCACATTCTTATCTCCCCCCCATTGAAGATTCGCTGCAATTGACAGGATATTATCGTAATAGCTCTTTTGAAAGGATCCATGAATTATTGAACAGTCGCTTTTCGTAGCTATTATTTCTCCATATAAAGCAACAAATTCCAAATCATCGTCGTTTCTAACTACCTCAACCTTATTATACGATCAAAGGAAAACCTTGCTCCTATCCTAGAGTCCCATTAATTGGTTGATTGAAAATTTCATTGTTCCTTTTGGAATCGGATGAAATAAATCTGTTCAATTTTACGAAATAGCACGAACAATTTACATCGTCACTTCCTTCAACAATCGCGGAGAAATGTTGCGATTATGAATCATTTCAAAAATTTTCTTGTAGCGTTCATTACGAAAATATCTTTTTCGTTTGGAATCCTGAGGGATTAAGCCCGATGGACTATATTAGATGGACTTCTGTTTCAATCAAATGGTGCAGTAATCACAAAACGGCAAAATGCTTTGAAAACTTCTGAAAAAGAAATCAAATGATAGAAATTCCCCTTACAACTGCAATGATTATTATTCGAAAATGATAAACCAAAACACATTTAGTCATTTCGAATTGTTCCACATTCTTATCTCCTCCCCATTGAAGATTCTGCAATTGACAGGATATTATCGTAATAGTCCTTTAGAAAGGATCCATGAATTATTGAACAGTCGCTTTTCGTAGCTATTATTTCTCCATATAAAGCAACAAATTCCAAAATATCGTCGTTTCTATCTACCTCAACCTTATTAAACGATCAAAGGAAAACCTCGCTCCTATCCTAGTCCCGTTAATTGGTTGATTGAAAATTTCATTGTTCCTTTTGGAATCGGTTGAGCTAAATCTGTTCAGCTTTACGAAATAGCACGAACAATTTACACCATCACTTCCTACAACAATAGCGCAGAAATGTTGCTATTATGAATCATCTCAAAAATTTTCCTCGAGCGTTCATTACGAAAAGATCTTGAGTGATTAAGTCCAACGGATGCCTATATTTGAGAGTTTCTGTTTCAATCAAAAGATACATCAATCACAAAACGGCAAAATGCTTTGAAACTTCTGAAGAAGAAATCGAGTTGTAGAAATTTCCCTTACAACTGCAATGATTATTATTCGAAAATAATATACCAAAACCCATTCAGTCATTTCGAATTGTTCCACATTCTTATCTCCTCCCCATTGAAGATCCTGCAATTGACAGGATATTATCGTAATAGTCCTTTTGAAAGGATACGTGAATTATTGAACAGTCGCTTTTCGTAGCTATTATTTCTCCATATAAAGCAACAAATTCCAAATCATCGTCGTTTCTAACTACCTCAACCTTATTATACGATCAAAGGAAAACCTTGCTTCTATTCTAGAGTCCCATTAATTGGTTGATTGAAAATTTCATTGTTCCTTTTGGAATCGGTTGAACTAAATCTGTTCAGCTTTACGAAATAGCACGAACAATTTACACCGTCACTTCCTTCAACAATGGCGGAGAAATGTTGCTATTATGAATCATCTCATAAATTTTCTTGGAGCGTTCATTACGAAAATATCTTCTTCGTTTGGAATCTTGAGGGATTAAGCCCGACGGACTATATTTGAGAGTTTCTGTTTCAAACAAATGATACAGCAATCACAAAACGGCAAAATGCTTTGAAAACTTCTGAAAAAGAAATCAAGTGATAGAAATTCCCCTTACAACTGCTATGATTATCAGTAGAAAATAATTAACCAAAACCCATTTAGTCATTTCGAATTGTTCCACACTCTTATCTCCTCTCCATTGAAGACTCTGCAATTGACAGGATATTATCGTAATAGCTCTTTTGAAAGGATCCATGAATTATTGCACAGTCGCTTTTCGTAGCTATTATTTCTCCATATAGAGCAACAAATTCCAAATCATCGTCGTTTCTAACTACCTCAACCTTATTATACGATCACAGGAAAACCTTGTTCCTATCCTAGAGTCCCATTATTGGTTGATTGATAATTTCATTGTTTCTTTTGGAATCGGTTGAACTAAATCTGTTCAATTTTACGAAATAGCACGAAAAATTTACACCGTCATTTCCTTCATCAATGGCGAAGAAATGTTGCGATTATGAATCATTTAAAAAAATTTCTTGGAGCGTTCATTACGAAAATATCTTTGTCGTTTGGAATCTTGAGGGATTAAGCCCAACGGACGCTCATATTTGATAGTTTCTGTTTCAATCAAATGATGCAGCAATCACAAAACGGCAAAATGCTTTGAAAACTTCTGAAAAAGAAATCAAGTGATAGAAATTCCCCTTATAATTTCAATGATTATTAGTAGAAAATAATGATCCAAAACCCATTTAGTCAATACGAATTGTTCCACAATCTTATCTCCTCCCCATGGAAGATTCTGCAATTGACACGATATTATCGTAATAGTCCTTTTGAAAGGATCCATGAATTATTGAACAGTCGCTTTTCGCAGCTATTATTTCTCCATATAAAGCAACAAATTCCAAATCATCGTCGTTTCTAACTACCTCAACCTTATTATACGATCAAAGGAAAACCTTGCTCCTATCCTAAAGTCCCATTAATTGGTTGATTGAAAATTTCATTGTTCCTTTTGGAATCGGTTGAACTAAATCTGTTCAGCTTTACGAAATAGCACGAACAATTTACACCGTCACTTCCTACAACAATGGCGGAGAAATGTTGCGATTATGAATCACGTACAGATCTCCCATTACAAAGGCATAATGACTCAGTTAAAGTTCAAATGGTTTTTCTGTGCATGTTTTATTTACCGGGCAACTGAATGGGTGTAAAATGTGGAGCATTTCATGGGCGTAGGCGAGAATGGATTAGGCAGAATTTGATGAACGAATCAAATCTTTGGAGCAACTTTAAATTGAGTGGCCGTGCAGTATGAGCATAACGTTTTTAGGAATGACATCTTCCTAAAATTTACTGTATTTTTGTAATAAAAGATTTTCCAATAAGATTTTTCATTTTGAAAAGCCCGCTATTTCGGTTTTTGTCACGTATGAAACTGTCATTTTTTGACATTTGACCAGTAGAAACTACGTCATTAATAAAAATGGAAAGATACACGCTTGAAAAACGCATTAAAATCATTAAAATTCACTATAAGAGACGGTTCGTACAACTCGAACATTTTTGAGTCGTCGTGGAGCACCTTGTCGGAGCGCAATAAAGAAATTGGTGGAAAAATTCCAGCTGTTGTGACAAGTTAGTGATGTAAAAAAAAACCGTGCACGTTGTTCAAGAACAGCTGAGAATATTGCTGCTGTGGCCGAAAGTGTTGAAGAAAAGCCAGATTTGCCCATTCCTCGTCGTTCTTTGGGATAAGGCATTCCACAAACGTCATTACACCGTATTTTTCATAAAGATTTGGGTCTTAAGGCTTATAAAGTTCAGTTAACACAAGAACTCGCGCCGGCCGATCATCAACGGTGTCTTTGCTGATTGGGTCATTGAAATGCATGAAAATGCTCCAGAATTCCATCGAAAAATCATCTTGAGTTATGAGGCCCATTTCCACCTCGGTGGCTTCGTCAACAAGCAACTATGTCGCATCTGAGGCTCGAAAAACCCAAAAGTTATTGTTGAAAAACCTCTCTATCCTCAACGTGTGACTGTTTGGTGCGGTTTGTGGTCCGGCGGAGTCATTGGACCTTAGTTTTTCGAAAATGAGGCTGGAGCAACAGTTACGGTGAATGTATTGCGCTATCGAAAGATATTTATGATATTTTTACGTGCTAAACAAGCAACGAAACCATTGATCTTTTGCGGGAAAAGTTTCCGGACCGTGTTATCTCTCGAAGTGGTGATCACAATTGGCCACCGACATCTGGTGATTTAACACCTTGCGACTTGTTCCTTTGGGGCCACTTTGAAGAGGTGTTCAATTTAGCCCAGCGTCGATTCAAGACCTAAAAGATGGCAGCCACTTTGCGATTTGGTTATGAAAAATTTCATTAAAAGCATATGGTCCTGTAAGCGTGGTAGTCATTTGCCCAATGTAATTTTCCACTATTAACGGCATAGCTTCTTCCTTATTATTTAAGATTTGGATAGAAAGATGAATTTATAAATGAATACAATGAAACCAATAGCTCTGCGGATAATAAAATTCATCTGATAAATAGCTCGCGAAAGATTCTGACTTGACATCATACAGCGTGCCTTAAGAGTAACGTATTATCCTAAGATTGTTTGAATTTGATATTTCTCACCCCTACGCCACTTTTTTTAAAATGATTTTTGACATATCAAATGAAATAAGTAGGTTCTCCAATTACCTTTTATTTGATGATTCACAATTCATACAGTGCTCGTCAAAATTATGGAACAAATTCATTTTCTCAGAAGAAACATATTTGGCTACAAATCCTGAAACAAGTCAACTTTTGTTAAACTTTTACCAAATTTCTACGCATATTTGAAGACTTTTTGTTGTATCCTGTGCCATCTCCATCAACCCTCCATATCTTTTTAATAGTGAAGGTGGATCATGTGGTACTTTTTTTAGGCTAGGTGTTTGTATTTTCTTTACAGGCGTGCAGAACATTTCAGGAGAATTTTTTTTAAATAAGTCAAAGTTCGAAGAGGTTTTCAGTATGTTCACTTTGTCATGGCTCATTTTATTTTTAGACGATGGTACCTGATGAAATCTGTCACCGAATGAAAGTCGACCATTACAGTTTTTTTTGTTTATGCACATTTTTCAACCCCCTCACAGGAAAAATTAGAATTTGTGAAACACTTCGCATCAATTGTGATCTTAAGTAGGGGTGTAATTAGTACGTCTCAACTTCAGTAGGTAGGAACACTTATCGATAATGAAATAGTTCAGTAGTATTTCAAGATGGAATTATTCCTTCAATGCATCAGATCTGAAAGCAATTCGATTTTCTTATGATCAAAAAAAAACCTAAAATTGCCTACGCCCATGGAGCTTGCCAACTCGCCGATACTTAATGGCCATTGCTATAAACCATAGCACAGGCGTTATTATAAAGGTTCCTATTGAGCAAGGCAGGCCATAAAGAAGTATAGTAAGTTAAAAATCATAATTACTATGACGTGAAAGTAGGAGCACATTTTAGAAAACAAGCGTTCGTTGAAGCGTGCTCTTGCCACAATAACTCCGGTTGAATGATCTTGAAAACGTGCTGTTGGTATTAGCCAAAGAGTTAGGCACAAAAGTTTATGAGCTCGGAATTAGGAGAATGAATCAATTAACCATGAACGATCATTAAGAAAGACGAAGCTGTTCCGTTATTTTGCATTTTTTTAATTTCAGCGAACTTGCTACTAGTAATTAAGTGAGAAGTAATTGAAAAGCCGAGATATTTATGTGCAATACGACAAAGAACGAATAAACAAATGGGATTAACGGATAGCATCGCCATGCGAATATAGACAATGAAAGCAGAAAATAATATTAAGAGATTGAAATCAATCAATATTGAACTTATACTTTGGAGCTAAGCTCTTCCTCCTTCAAAGTAAATACAAGGAGGCGATATCATCCAGAGCACCCATAGATTGCTATTTCGCCCTGTCGGAGCTTATCAGTATCATAATAACTGTGACGTGAATTAAGGAAGGAGCACATTTGAGGAAACAAGCGTTCGTTGAAACGTGCTCTGTACACAATAACTCCGGTTGAATGATCTTGAAAACGTGCTGTTGGTATTAGCCAAAGAGTTAGGCACAAAAGTTTATGAGCTCGGAATTAGGAGAATGAATCAATTAACCATGAACGATCATTAAGAAAGACTAAGCTGTTCCGTTATTTTGCATTTTTTTAATTTCAGCGAACTTGCTACTAGTAATTAAGTGAGAAGTAATTGGAAAGCCGCGAAATTTATGTGCAATACGACAAAAAACGAATAAACAAATGGGATTAACGCATAGCATCGCCATGAGAATATAGGCAATGAAAGCAGAGAATAATATTGAGCGATTGAAATCAATCAATATTGAACTCATACTTTGAAGCAAAGCTCGTCTTCGTTCAAAGTAAATACAAGGAGGTGATATCATCCAGACCATTCATAGATTTCTATTTCGCCCTGTCGGAGCTTATCAGTTTCATAATTTCTATGACGTGAAAGTAGAAATACATTTGAGGAAACAAGCGTTCGTTGAAGCGTGCTCTGGCCTCGCTGCACCTCGGTAAGGCTATCAGAACCAACTCAGAAATTGTTGATAATAATTTGGAACTAATTAAACAGTAATTTAGTACCCTATTTTTAGAATTTGCACCCTTCTGTAAACCGAGAAAACTTGGGTTCTGCTAGCTTGACGTCAAGCCAGCAGAACTCACCTAGTAATAATTATGTCATTGAAGAAAAAATATGCCAAAATAAAGCTCTAAAACTAACCTAACCTTATCAATTGAAGTCCAATTTTATATTTGAATAAGGTTAGAATAAGTCTTCTACTCTTTCCTCATTGGTAATTCCATATATAATATTCTATTATCTTGTAATTTGTGGTTGCTTTATTGGTACCTAGGTACTGTTTGCAACCTGAATCTCTAAATAAATAAATAAATAAACAAATGAATAATAAATAAATGAATAAATGAATAAATGAATAAATAAATAAATAAATAAATAAATAAATAAATGAATAAATAAATAAATAAATAAATAAATAAATAAATAAATAAATAAATGAATAAAAAAATAAATAAATGAATAAAAATTTTGGAAAATGTAAAATGTGTAGTTTTATGAGCCGAGAAAATAATGTGTAGCATCTTCTTTGTATGCAGATCTTTCTGTGTTTTAAGCTAAAGCCTTCTTTACCTTTTTAACACTCAAAGACAACATTGAACATGCGAGGGCACACTAGAAATTTTAAGAATAATTTCACAGAAGCCAATAAATCCAAGCAAAGCTAGTGAAGTCAGTGAATGAACTGGAACTGAAAAAATAAATTGTCTACTTCTTCAACATAGGTGCTCAAAAATAACATTAAACATGGAAGGGCACAACAGAAAGTATAAGAAATATTTTACAAAGGCCAATGAATGCAAGTAAAGCTAGATACAGTCCGAAAATGAACTGGGACAGAAAAAATAAATTCATAAAATATTTGGTGTTATTGATAATAGTGTCACTTCAAAACCTAAACCTGATGTGTTCGTATACTTAGAACCCGAGTCCACTAATTTCGAAATAATTGTCATTCAAGGACACAAACTGGAGAAAAATCGAAGAGAGAAAAACATTTTTGCCTTCCCTTATTGCAGTACAATTTGATTCTTATACCCCATCGGATATCATAGAATAATCGTTATCTCAAGTGGTTCTCCCATTTGGGGTAATACAAACATTGCTAAGTATCAGGGCTCCGCATTATCTCACGATGTGTGAGGCATAAAGAAGTGTGTGCTCCAATTCTATACTTGAAAGTTGCTAGAGATATATCGAAACGTACTTACTGCTTGATTTTCCGAGCATGACCTGAATTCCTAGCCGCTTCCTCTGTTAAGATTTTCAATAACTAACCTAACCTTACCTAACCTAACCTTACCAATTGCTGTTTAATTTTGTATTTGAATAAGCCGGAAATAAGTATTCTACTCTTTCCCCATTAGTTCCATATATTCTATTCCTAAATAATATGGAAAAAGCAGAGAATTTGGCTCAGTGTAAAATGTGTGGTTCCATGAGCCGAGAAAATTATGTGAAACATCTTCTTCATAACTTTATATGCAGATCTTTCTGCGTTTAAGCTAAAGCCTTCTTTAATTCTTCTACATAGATTCTCAAAGATAACATTGAACAAGCGAGGGCACACCAGAAATTATAAGAAAGATTTCACAGAAGCCAATAAATCCAGGCAAAGCTAGAGACAATCAGTAAATAAACTGGAACTAAAAAAATCAATTCTCTCCTTTTTTAACAAAGGTACTCAAAAATAACATTAAACATGCAAGGCACACTAGAAATTATAAGAAATATTTTACCAAAGCCAATAAATGCAAGCAAAGCTAGATATACAATCCAAAAATAAACTGGGACTGAAAAAATAAATCGTTAAAATATTTGGTTATGTTATTGATACTAGTGTATCATCCTAAACCGATGTTTTCGTGAATTAAGAACCCGGGTCCGCTAATTCCAAAATAATTGTCATTCAAGGACACAAACCGGAGAAAAATCAAAGAGAGAAAAACATTTTTTCTTCCCTGATGTCACTACAATTTGACTTCGAAATCGAGTATAAACCCCCTTCAATTCTTACAATACCCCATCGGATATCATCGAATAATCGTTATCTCAAGCAGTTTCCCCATTTGGGGTAATACAAACATAAGTTGTGGAAAATTGAAGTAAAATTTTTATTCCATTATTTGTATTTATTGCTAAGTATCAGAGCTCCGCATTATCTCACGATGTGTGGGGCATAAAGAAGTGTGTGCTCCAATTCTATACTTGAAAGATGCTACAGATATATCGAACCGTACTTACTCCTTGATTTTCCGAACATGACCTGAATTCCTAGCCGCTTCCTCTGTTAAGATTTTCAATATCTTACCTAACCTCACCTAACCAATTGTAGTTCAATTTTGTATTTGAATAAGCCGTGAATATAAGTCTTCTACTCTTTCCTTAGTATAATTCCATAAATTTTCTTTTCCTAAAAATTATGGAAAGAGAAGAGAACTTGGCTCAGTGTAAAATGTGTGGTTCAATGACCCGAGAAAATAATATGAAACATCTTTATAATTTTCTTCTTTAACATAGGTACCTACTCAAAAATAACATTAAACATGGTAGGGCACACCAGAGATTATAAGAAATATTGTGTAAGCAAAGCTAGATACAGTCCGAAAATAAACTGGGACAGAAAAGATAAATCCAAAAAATATTTGGTTATGCTACTGAAACGAGTGTCACTTCAAATCCTAAAGCTGATGTGTTCGTAAACTTAGAACCTGGGTCCATGTATTTCAAAATAGTTGTCATTCAAGAACCGAAACCGGAGAAAAATCGAAAAGAAAAAAAGATTTTTTCTTCCCTGGTTTCAGTACAATTTGACTTCGAAATCGAGTACACATTAGCCGAAGCATTTGTACTCGATTTCGAAGTCAAATTGTACTGAAATAAGGGAAGGAAAAAATATTTTTCTTCCCTCGATTTTTCTCCGGTTTGCATCCTTGAAAGACAATTATTTTGAAATTAATGGACCTGGGTTCTAAGTTTACGAACACATCAGGTTTAGGATTTAAAGTGACACCTGTATCAATAACATAACCAAATATTTTATGGATTTATTTTTTCTGTCCTGGTTTATTTTTGGATCGTATCTAGCTTTGCTTGCATTCATTGGCTTTTGTAAAATATTTCTTATAATCTCTGGTGTGCCCTACCATGTTTAATGTTATTTTTGAGTAGGTACCTATGTTAAAGAAGTAAAGAAGGCTTCAGCTTTAACACAGAAAGATCTGCATACAAAGTTAAAAAGAAGATGTTTCGCATTATTTTCTCGGGTCTTGGAACCACACATTTTACACTGAGCCAAATTCTCTTCTCTTTCCATAATTTTTAGGAAAAGAATATATGGAATTACAAAGGAAAGAATAGAAGACTTATTCCCGGTTTATTCAAATACAAAATTGAACTACAATTGGTTAGGTTAGGATAGGTATGTTATTGAAAATCTTAACAGAGGAGGTGGCTAAGAATTCAGGTTATGCTCGGAAAATCAAGGGGTAAGTACGGTTCGATATATCTGTAGCATCTCTTAAGTATAGAATTGGAGCACACACTTCTTTATGCCTCACATATCGTGAGATAATGCGGAGCCCTGATACTTAGCAATAAATGCAAATAATGGAATCAAAATTTCACAATTTTCCATAACTTATGTTTGTATTACCCCAAATGGGAGAACAGCTTGAGATAACGATTATTCGATGAGTACACAAATTTTGATTCCATTATTTGTATTTATTGCTAAGTATCAGGGCTCCGCATTATCTCACGATGTGTGAGGCATAAAGAAGTGTGTGCTCCAATTCTATACTTGAAAGATGCTACAGATATATCGAACCGTACTTACTCCTTGATTTTCCGAGCATGACCTGAATTCCTAGCCGCTTCCTCTGTTAAGATTTTCAATAAAGTTTTCCTCTCTTGTGTTCCATCCCCCGAGAGCCTCAAGGCATAGTATTTGTTCGATAAATATATAACGTCTTTTCATTTGTATTCTAACGTATCAAAATGGGTTCTTAGGGTTAGAATAACATTGATATGCGGCCTATTGTTTTGTCTTTATTTTATTCTCTTGTTTTTCGATCCTTTGACTGCTGATCCGGAATGTTAACGTGCGTCTAGTCAAGTAGATGCTTTTGAACAACCTATCGGAAAAAATGTTTTTTTTAAGATCAACTGTTTACTTACTATTTATCGACAGGATGTTTTTTCGTGATATTTGTTCTTTGATTGTTGAAAAAAAATTGAGAAAAGCTCTGAGCGGAGCTTTTGTGCGCTCATTCATTGATGGAGCAATAAGACTATAAACTCGAAATTTTATATGAGATACCAAATATAAAAATTAAGGATCTCAGTAGAATCAGAATTATATTCTGGAAATTATCAGGAAAACGAAATACGAAAAACACATAGAAATATTGAATTCTATGGTTCTGATGATGCGATCGTCTTGAAATTATGCATGAAGCTTCAGTATATTAGTTTTCATTCTCAAAAGAAATTTAACTCGAATTTAATATTATGTTATGGAAATATAAAGATTTTTCTTTCAATATTCCAATTGAATTTTCTATAGATACTTCTTTTAACACTATTTCGCATGATGATCCAGTAGCTACAGTTATCAATCTTTATTCACATATTAAATTTCACTGAAATCGTATATCCTGTTACAGAAATATAATAGTATATTATTCAATGAGCGGTAATGCAGGTCAAAACACACGCAGATGAATTTTGCACCACGAGCCGTCAGGCGAGTGGTGTAATTCATCAAGTGTGTTTTGAGCATTACCGCGAATTGAATACTATACTTTATCCACGACTTCTTCAGTAAAATTCGAATTAATCTGCATTTAAAAAAATTTGAACAGTTGTCAAAAGCATTGACAACATTTCGTCCAACCGTCAAACCTCTGTACTCTGTGGTCGGGAATTAAATCAGAGTCTCTAACTAATCAAACCAAGTAATTTCGCGGGTGTTATGTGCGGGTGTTATTATAACACACGCTTTTCGGTTCATAGACATGTTATGACTACCATTACACATAGAAATTAGTTTGATGGAGTGGATAAAGGTTTTTTTCTTCAATATTCCATTTGAATTTTCTATGATTCTGTTGATGGTACGACGAAATTTTGGATGAAAATTCAGAATATCGATCTTTTTTCACAAAATAAATTTCACTCGAAACATATCTCTTTTCATGGAGATATAGTTTAATTTTTTCAATATTCCAATTGAATTTCCTATGGTTTTGTTCATACTATGACCACAAAATTTTGCATGAGGCTTCTTATGAACAGCTTGCATTTGGCCGTAACATTTAATTTCGCTTGGTTTCGTTTTGTCTGAGATATTTAGGGACGAAAATTTTGAGTGGCCATATTTAATGGAACACCCTGTACGATTTGGCTGGTTAACGAAATTAACCGAGGCATTTGGGGCCCGAACTCATCCTGAAAATTTCAAGTCTCTAGAACAATCCTTTCAAAAGTTATTGTGCTAACGGCTGGACGGCCCCACAGACAGAATTGAATTTGACAAAGAGTTCGTCATCAGGGAGTCTAACCCTATTGTTTGAGAACATTTTCGGTTCAAAATTAGAAAATAACAGACATTTGTGCAAAGCTATATAGCACATGTTTAAGTAGAATGAGCGCTCAAAAATAGAAAAAAATGTGTTCATTGCCGATACTTTCACTGAAAATGGTTTCAATTTCTTTGAGTAGAAAAATCTTCAACAAATGCGATAACTTCCTCACTATTAAATTCAAAGTTTTCAGAGGCTGGTCTATGAATTCAACATTTATTTTTAAAATGAATCTGATTTCCAGGATATTCAAAATCAAATTATCGTATTGCCAATATAAGCAAGTAACTACCTGACGCCCGAGATTTGAGCAAGTTTTTCACTTTTACATTTACATCAGAACGATGAGTGTGAGAAATAAATTGGGAGATTAATGAAATGAATGAATGAATTGAAAAAGTAATTGCTTGATGTATTGGCTCCATAAATAACACAATTACATTATTTGATTGCCAATAGAGAACATTTTTCATGTTATTCACTTAAATTAATGCATAAATGCGAATATATCTGTTTTTCAATTGATTAGGCTGAGTACCACATCCCATCATCTAATGCATTAACGATCACAAATTGAATACAAAAAAGTATGTAATCAAGTAATTTCATGTAAGTATACCTACAAGTTCATATTTTGCATAGTATCTGGTTACTCGAAGTAACATTATACACTTTCTCAAAAAGTAGTTAATCTTCCATCTCAATATTTTCCAAGAATCCTTGACAGCTCTGCATAAATATAAAACTTCTGAGCCAGTCCTGACCGCCTGCGGTTAGTCTTCAAAGTAGAACAACTACTGGACGTCGAAAAGGTAAATAAGGATGGACGATTCCAGTATTAGAGCACTGGAAATACTGGATCTTGATTATCGGAATTAATTGAATGGAATGGCATGCCGTCCAAGATGTATCTCGTTAAGGAATTCTCGATTATGAACTTCCATCGAGGATTACAAACTTGCCTTATTAGTTGCAGATACTTCTTAACTTGGGGTTGCCAGTGAACATTCAGTTAATTCCAGAAACGATCTTATGCTTTTTTATGGAAAGTTGAAAGTTCCAAATGAGAAAATTTCTGTTAAAGGGGACAGATAATTCGAATGGAAGATGAAGATCAAATGAAGGGGTTATAATCAGTTTTGAACTATTGTTTTTAGATGTCCAATAGCAATAAACAGTCTTATGTCTTCAACTTCCCAATTCATCGAATTGAAATAAGACAAATATTTTTGATTGATAGGTCTTAAATTCCAGAATCTTTCGGACTCCTAAAGAGGAATAAATTCAAAGAAGAAAAATAATCGGAATAGGTCGAAGGAATATGTATCGGCAAACTTTGGAAAACTCAAGGGAATTTTAACATAGAATGTCTTCATTTCGGTTATTATTTATTTTTTCACATTGGCTAATTTTTTTTGTAGCTCTTATATTATAATTTAATTCTTTTTTTCTGTTTTCTTATGCCGAAATATAAAAGGCAATTCTCGTACTTCTCAACTGCAGGTTAGAAGTGAGCATTCAGTTTTTATCAGCAAATAGCTTATGCTTTTTTATGGAAAGTTAAAGTTCAAAATGAGAAAATTTTTATTGAAGAGGACAAGTAATTCAAGTGGAAGATGGAGAGCAAATGAAGAGGTAAAAAACAGTTTTAAACTATTGTTTTAGACGTCCAATAACAATAAACAGTATTATGTCTTCAACTTCCCAATTCATCGAATTGAAATAAAGCAAATATTTTTGATTGAGAGGTCTGAAATTCCAGAATCATTTGGCCTTCTGAAGAAGAATAAATTCACCGAAGAAAAATAATCGGGATAGATTGAAGGAATATGTATACGCAAACTTTGGAAAACTGAAAGGAATTTTAACATAGAATGTCTTCATTTCGGTTACTATTTCTCCCTTGATTTAACGCTGTATATTTTTGCACTTTCATTTGTTTGTAGCTTTTTTTTTCTTGTTTTCTCATATCGTAATATAAAAGGCAATTCTAGTACTTCTTAACGTCAGGTTAAAAGTGAACTTTCAGTTTATTTTAGCAACGATCTTTTACTCTTTTCTGCAAAGTTTTGAATGAAAAAATGTTTGTTTGAAAGGCCCGATAAATCAAAGTGACAATGTAGATCGAATAGAGAGATTATAATCATTAAATCTACATGGCAATTAAATACCACGGAATTTTACGCTTGTCGCATACCATCAAGGAACTGGGCTGTGAACTGCTACAAATATGATGTGTCATTTAATGAGAAAGCACCGACGTAGAGTTAGAAACTTTATCGAACTTGTTCATCTGAACATTTTTAACACGAATCTACCTCAAAGGAATTATCAATACTTATTAAATAGCACTATTCATAAATTGGAATATTTGAGGTTTTTGAGCGACTTACTTATTTAGTTGACATTTTGTCCTACAAAGTAACATTACTTTTAATTCTGATGATGTGGTTGGCAATTCGAAACTATATCTGCTTGCTCGATTTCTGGAAGAATTCAATATCAGTCACATAAATTAGATATGATTTGATAACACGAATTCAAATTGTCGGGAAAAAAACATAATTACGAAAAAAAACATTTTGAACATATATTTGTTCAGCCAGTCATTTCGAGGGAATGTTGCCGAGCTCAGAATAGATTTTTTCACGACCTAATTGGCTGAAAAAATTATAGAATCAATCTCGAAGAAACTGACTGTAAAATCTTCTTAGTCCATATTTTATCATAATTTACAGTCGCTGAATAATTATTTTCCTTCGCGCCTGAAGGGTTATTTTGCCAGAGTCGATTCATCAAAACAATTTATTTTTAGCCTGTGTTTATTATTGAATTGAATATTAATTGGTCTAGTTTCATTTAAAAAAAAGCACACAAATATTTCCTATGGGCAGCGAATAACATCTTGAGGATCTCGAAAGCATAATTCTTGTATTCTGAACTCTTTCCGAAAGTTAGATGATAAAAAATTGTTATAAGAGTATTAAACTTTTTGTACGGACTGTTTTGTATAATGACATACAATTTATGAAATAAGCAAGTATAATTATTTGGTATGACGATTCACAACAGAGTAATCAGTTGGTATCGTTGTGAACAATGAAAAATGACAACTTTCATCGTGAAGAAAAATTTAAATTTTTTTTTGTGATATAATTTTGTGAGTGAAATTTTGCGAAATCCAAGAAATTCAAGTTCATTGCTGATTAAATTCAGCAAATTAATCACATATGCTTTCATAATTACCTACCCTTATCCCAATTCGGAATTCGTAACGATTAAAAGAGTAAGAGAGAAAATCAATTATGAGGACAAGAGGAAAACTCCAAGTGACGTATTCTCTCGTAGGAACAAGCCCATAAGTTTCTAGATGGAAGATCGATAGCCTAGTTGAAAATCTTGAGAGGAGGTTATTCCACCTATTCAAGTCGTAAAGATCTGCCTTTCTACGATGGAGCCGCTTTGTTCCTCGGTTGCAAAGATAAATAAATAGTTGAAAGTTAGAAATAGGCGGGTAGAACCTCGATTACATCTATCAGAGCCTTGAAAAGGTACAAAAGGAACTGATTCGGCCGACAAACAACCTGGCATTTTAACTTACGGGATAAATAGCTACACAAGTTTTTTTCACACCTCGTCGCACCTTGTCCCTAAATTTACGATTCTCTGGATCCAAATTACTTGTCTCTGTCCCTTTCTTAATTTTTCTTAATTTCCTTAGAAAGATGTCACACATATTAATTTGCACACGTGAGATGAGTTTAGTAATATGGCGTTTTGGCATAAAATGATGACAATTGACACTTTTGATTCAATATGTCAATCGAAGGATTCAATTTGTCGAAGGGCTGATTCGATCTGTGCATTTTTAGATTTAAACTGACAAAATTAAATTGACTGGTTGATGATGTGCTTCGAACATCTGATCAAATCGTTGATTTGGAATTTCAACATTGCTTTAAGTCAGAAATGAATTGATATTTGTTGGGAATTGATGAAATGATATGAATCAACGTGATTTCAGCTTCCTGAATCTCAACTTTAACCTGTCAACTCACACATTCAAACTGTCAAGTGTCTAGTTGAATTCAACAAATTATTCACATATGATTCCAAAATTACCCTTTTCCCAATTCAGAATTCGTAACTATTATTGGAGAAAAAGGGAAAACCAATTATAAGGACTAGATGAAAACTCCAAGTGACGTATTCTCTCGTAGGAACAAGCCCATAAGTTTCTAGATGGAAGATCGATATCCTAGTTGAAAATATTGAGAGGAGGTTATTCCACCTATTCAAACCGTATAGTAAAGATCTGCCTCTCTACGATGGAGCCGCTTTGTTCCTCGGCCGCAAAGATAAATAAATAGTTGAAAGTTAGAAATAGGCGGGTAGAACCTCGATTACATCTATCAGAGCCTTAAAAAAGGTACAAAAGCTATTACTAAAGGGACTGATTCGGCCGACAAACAACCTGGCATTTTAACTTACGGGATAAATAGCTACACAAGTTTTTTCACACCTCGTCGCACCTTGTTCCTAAATTTACGATTCTTTGGATCAAATTACTTTTCTTTTTTCCTTCATTAATTTCTTTAGAAGGATTACACACATATTGATTGGCACACGTGAGATGAGTTCAGTACGATAGAGTATTGGTGTGAAATGCTGACAGTTGACACTCTTGATTCAATCTGTCAATCGAAGGATTCAATTTGTCGAAAGACTGATTTGATCTGTGCATTGTTGGATTTAAACTGTCAAAAGTAAATTGACTGGTTAATGATGTGCTTCGAATATCTGATCGAATCGTTGATTTGGAGTTTTATCATTGCTTTAAGTCAGAAATGAATTGATTTTTGTTGGAAATTGATGAAATGATATGAATCAACGTGATTTCAGCTTTCTGAATCTCAACTTCAACCTGTCAACTCACACATTCAAACTGCCAAAGTGCCAAGTGTCTGGTTGAATTCAACGAATTAATCACATATGATTCCAAAATTACCCTTTTCCCAATTCAGAATTCGTAACTATTATAAGAGAAAAAGGGAAAACCAATTATAAGGACAAGAGGAAAACTCCAAGTGACGTATTCTCTCGTAGGAACAAGCCCATAAGTTTCTAGAAGGAAGATCGATAGCCTAGTTGAAAATCTTGAGAGGAGGTTATTCCACCTATTCAAGCCGTAAAGATCTGCCTTTCTACGATGGAGCCGCTTTGTTCCTCGGTCGCAAAGATAAATAAATAGTTGAAAGTTAGAAATAGGCGGGTAGAACCTCGATTACATCTATCAGAGCCTTGAAAAAGGTACAAAAGGTATTACTAAAGGGACTGATTCGGCCGACAAACAACCTGGCATTTTAACATACAGGATAAATAGCTACACAAGTTTTTTCACACCTCGTCGCACCTTGTTTCTAAATTTACGATTCTTTGGATCCAAATTACTTTTCTCTGTCCCTTCCTTAATTTCCTTAGAAGGATGTGACACATATTAATTTGCACACGTGAGATGAGTTTAGAACAGTGGCGTATTGGTATAAAATGCCGACAGTTGACACTTTTGATTCAATCTATCAATAGAAGGATTCAATTTGTCAAAGGACTGATTTGATCTGTGCATTTTTAGATTGAAACTGTCAAAATTAAATTGACTGGTTAATGGTGTACTTCGAACATCTTATCAAATCGTTGATTTGAAAATTTATCATCGCTTTAAGTCAGAAATTAATTGATATTTGTTTAGAAATAATGAAATGATATAAATCAACGTGATTTCAGCTTCCTGAATCTTAACTTTTACCTGTCAATTCATATATTCAAACTGTCAAGTGTCTGGTTGAATTTAACAAATTATTCAGATATGATTCCAAAACCACCCTTTTCCGAATTCAAAATTCGTAACTATTATAGGAGAAGAGGAGAAAACCAATTATAAGGACAAGATGAAAACTGCAAGTGACGTATTCTGTCGTAGGAACAAGCCCATAAGTGTCCAGAAGGAAGATCCAAAGCCTAGTTGAAAATCTTGAGAGGAGGTTATTCCACCTATTCAAGTCGTAAAGATCTGCCTTTCTACGATGGAGCCGCTTTGTTCCTCGTTCGCAAAGATAAATAAATAGTTGAAAGTTAGAAATAGGCGGGTAGAACCTCGATTACATCTATCAGAGCCTTTAAAAAGGTACAAAAGCTATTACTAAAGGGACTGATTCGGCCGACAAACAACCTGGCATTTTAACTTACGCGATAAATAGCTACACAAGTTTTTTCACACCTCGTCGCACCTTGTTCCTAAATTCACGATTATTTGGATCCAAATTACTTTTTTCTGTCCCTTTCTTAATCTCGTCAGAAGGATATCATAAGGTTGAATTTGCACACATGAGATGAGAATAGTACGAGCATAAAGGTGTAAAAGAGCTTTCATTTGACAATTTGGATTTAATCTGTCATTCGACAGATTTAATCTGTCAGTTGACGGTTGTATCTATCAATCGACGGATCTATTTTGTCAATTGACGGATTTGAAAAAAAATAATTCTATGGTTCTGATAATGCGATCCCCTTGAAATTTTGCATGAACAGTCAATATATCAATCTTCATTCACAAAATATATTTCACTTGAATCGGATATCTTGTCGAAAAAGTATGAGGGTTCTTCTTTTCTTTATTTCAATTGAATTTTTTATGGTTCTGTGTACACTATGGCGACAAAATTTTGAATAAAGCTTATTAAGAGCATCTTGCATGTGGCTGCAAAATTTCATTTCGATTCAAGTCGATCTTTGATGTGCACCTAACAACAGATATCTGTAATGTATTATAGTGCCCCGTGTATGAATTTGCCCCACTTTCCCCTATTTTATGGAACACCCTGTACGATTTGGCTGGTTAACGAACTCAACTGAGGCATTTGGGAACCGAACTCACCCTGAAAATCTCGAGGCTCTAGTACAATCCCTTCGACAGTTACCGTGCTAACGGCCGGTCCCACGGACACAATTTAATTTGATCACGGCTTAGGTCATTAGGTAGACGAACCCTATCGTTTGAGACCATTTTCGGCTCGAAATTCGTGAACAGTTGAAGCGCCTTTGAAAATGAAATAAGCTGTTGAAAAAAACCGATCATTTCTGTCTCGAATACACGAGGTAAGAAAATGTCGTTAGTAATATCAATTAATACCTATATTTCCACAATTATACAGTTATTCATCCTAATGAATTTTGCTGAATTTTATATCTGGTTATCATGAAAATAATACAGAGATAAATTTTCAAATGTATATAATGAATTGATAGACTTTCTAGAATTCTTATTGTAGACTAATAACTTAATTGAGTTTCTCTGGAATAAAGATTCTATTTAATATTCAAAGATACAAACATAGGTAATGGGAAAACCTTACCTGGAATAAAGAAACGACATTTAAAGCTATTAATTACAATTCTTTGAAAAACACGTTTATCTGACAAATTCCTAAAATATGTCATTGATAAACAAAATGAATAACATAGCAACGTAAAACTGATAATGCGATTTTAAAGGAAAAAGGTAATTTTTCCTTTACATGTATAAAACTTTTACTCATCCAGCTTCAAAAAGTTTATCGCTTTTGCGGTTAGTTGAATGATCAATAAAAGCAGTTCATTTCCACAAATAAAAATGAAAAATATATCACGAAACATCGATAAAAAGTTTGTTCGATTCATTTTCGCTTTCAGATTGAATGAAAAACGTAACACTAATGATACAATCATACAGGGTGGCCATTTGAAAACGAAACAGACGAGATTACAGACGAAATAAATTTTTTCGATAGAAATGCTCGGACAGGTCGATTTCTGTTTCGAGGGGGACAACTTAAGATGTAGGTTACGGACGCATAGCGCTTCAACCCTTGCTACTACAACCCTCACCCCCAATTTTTGAATAGGGAAGATGGGGTGAGTGATACCTCATTTGAAAGGTATTTTTATACTGATTTCAGCACAGTAATTGTTTTTTCATTTTATGCATTAGTTCTCGAAATATTCTTAACTAAGTATTTGAAAATGAAGTGGTGTTTTCCTGGCACTTGTAGTGTTTTTTTGTGAAAAATCGACATTTTGAGCTTCAGAACAACCATGTTCATCTAAAGTTCGTTGATTGAAGAATTCTGCGGTTTTATTCGCTCATTGATTGTTTGCAAAAAAAAGTGAAAATATTTCCACCCGCTCTACAATTGAATAAACCATGTCGAACAATGAATTATAACACATACAAGTCTCGATTCAAAACTAAGAATAATTCACATGTCAAAGAACCAGTAAGCCAACTTAACTTAATGATCTGTTCGTAATAAATGAAAAATTATCGATTCTCATTTTTTTGAAAAAGATATGAATTCAATAATCAACAAAATGAAAACATTATTGAAGCCAACTGAGAAAACACTTCATAATTAAGTCGGAAATCGTTTCACGAATTGGGACTGGAATATTTCTGTGGCATCATTAATGATTTGATTTTCTTACCTGGTAATCTGATTAGAGATATGTACGTATTTGGACTTTTTGGAGATTTCTATCGATCAAGTGTTACCGCATGTTATTGGAAATTCTGCAAATTATATCGAAGATAATTTAGATTGAGTTTCAGCAAGATTGAGCTCCTTCGCAATACGCTCTGTTTGTTCGACATCTTGATTAAAGATTTCTATGTCAGTGGATTGGAGGAAGGAAGCCACAGTCATGGTTGTTTTGAAGCTCATAATGTCGATTTTTCACAAAAAAACACTACAAGTGCCATGAAAACACCACTTCATTTTCAAATACTTAGTTAAGAATATTTCGAGAACTAATGCAAAAAATGAAAAAACAATTACTGTGCTGAAATCAGTATAAAAATACCTTTCAAATGAGGTATCACTCACCCCATCTTCCCTATTCAAAAATTGGGGGTGAGGGTTGTAGTAGCAAGGGTTGAAGCGCTATGCGTCCGTAACCTACATCTTAAGTTGTCCCCCTCGGAACAGAAATCGACCTGTCCGAGCATTTCTATCGAAAAAATTTATTTCGTCTGTAATCTCGTCTGTTTCGTTTTCAAACGGCCACCCTGTATTATTCGAATTTGTATAGCTGCGATAAATACCTTAGTTGAATCATCGAACAAAATAATAATGAACCAATACGGATTGTACATTCGAATTTAGAATTATAACCGTGTATCTATTTATGAATTCGGGGAATGAAAAGTCCATTGGAATGGAATACCTGGATTTTAACCAAAAATGGTTATCTGAAATGACAGTTTAATATATCCAAAATGTGAATGAATAATCATGATATTTAATAGTATTAAGAATATTAAAAATAGTCGATAAATCAGAATGGACGATGAGTACTTTACTTCTATCTCCAGTTTCATTTCATATATGGTATATTTTACGATTAAAAGAGAGTTTTGACCTGACAACTGTATCGAAATAATGTATTCTTGTTTTTCGAGAAACTTCGAGTGATTATCTTTGAATAAACCCTTAATCTACAGGCATTTTCATTTATCGTCTCCAACAAAAGTTATTTTTTTAATCAACTAGTTCATTAATCGCTAGATTGATAACCGAGTTTATTGCAAGATTTTTCAGTCATTCGCATTATGAATTGAGTAAAAATATTGATTGAAAAACATCTTAATTTTGCAGAAGACATATAATCCGTTCACGAAAGGTTGAGCCGTCGGTTGGCCTTGGAAATTTGGCATATTCCACTGTGTATATTAAAATTTAGGTTATGTTCTTGTCAGATTGATACGCAATGTTGTCAATATTGCATAGAGTTGTCTGATAACTCGTAATCTCGTCGAACGAGGCCGGTTACATTCGGCAACGTTGACTTTATTTTACGTTATGACAGCAAATACTGCCAACTTCAGATAAATAAAAAAAACGCCTACTATGTGCTCAACCTTTCGTGAACGGACTATACATTCGACAATATATACATTTCTATGATTCTATGTTTCAGTAGAGCTCTGATATTACTCATATATTTCCAGGCTATAACTTGTACTTCAAATTTCATAGGTTGGGGGATCTATTCCGCCAGATGAATAATTGGGAAAAAGGAAAAATATTTTCTTGTTCAATAATCATTCAGTTGAAAAATTCTTAATTGGTTGCTTTCGACTGCGCACTATTCCAAAGTTCTTCTCGAGAGAACTACAAGTATGTTTATTGGAGTGAAAACTTATGAAGAAGTTGATGCCATACGTATATTATCGGTCGATGTTATACAGTATTTATATTTATCCATACTCACTCCAGAGATTTTTCTATTAGTTTCTGGAGTTCAAAAATCATAACTTTACAGCAATTATGTTTGAAACCATTGTTGAATAGACCCGATCTTGATTTGATTGAAGAGATTAAAACAAAAATATTAATTCAAATCGCGGAATTATCCATGGAGTTCCTTGGCAGAAAATATAAGGCAAACTTGTACTGAAAAAGACCCCAGAAGTGCCTCAGTGAGTGGAAAGTTTGATTCAAATCCAAGACAAATTTCCGAGGTGGAAATTCTAACATTTTCTCCACCAATTATAATATCATCAAACTGATCGTGATGGAGTATTGCAGATGAAATTTTCAACGAACTAAAACATCAAAACTGAAAGGTAAATGAAGAAAACAGAAGAATTAAATCTGTCGGAAGATTTTATAATGGATTCGGGTTCGATGACGAATGAACAATTTAGGAGGAGACAGAAAGTCTAAAAACTTTTATGCCATTTAATTCTTGTTTATGCTTCGATTGATATCAGATAATAGGAACGATGGGACTGAAAAACAATAAATCTGGTACAGAAATAAATCAATAATTCTAAATGCGCTGCAAACCTACGGATATCACCTGGGGATTAGAGGGATTGAGATTAATACCGAAAATTGTGTCGTAAATAATAGATGAAATGTTTATTCCGATGAATTTCAACTGATTGAAACGGAACCTGTATAAAGTTTTCATCACTGCCTGCAAGTGTGGTTTGAAAATGGTTTCTATTTCGGTGTTTTACATAATAGACAAAATATAATCTGCTCTTTCTGCAGTGAATGTTATCACTGAGTAAAAGAAAAGTTTGATTCATCAATCCTATGATTGATGCTGTAGTTGTCGACACATTGGTGATAATAACCATCGAGACTTCTCATGCAATTAAAAAATAAAAATCGAAAAATGCAGAAAAAGTTGAATTCATAAATTCGCCACAGAATAATTTGGAGTAACAATATTTAATAATGAAATATAACCCTGAAGTCTTTGTGGAACTGATATATATTAGCAGGATTTTGTTCCATAAGGTTAGCAGAATTAATGGATTTACCACAGAATTAGGGAGAGTGCCTTTTTGTGTATCATTCTCATACATAAAACATAAAAGTTCAATTATTCACGAAACATTTAGGTAGCTACCATTTCACTTGAATTGTTCGCATAATTGTAAGATGTTTATCATTTTGAAGATGAAAGAAAAATAATAAATCCTTCATCTATACAGATAATTTCCTCAAGTTTCTAACAACCAAATGATAAGCAAGCTTCTAATTGAAATTTATAATGCAATCTTCCTCCATGGCTCAGATGAATGGTAAACATTATACAAATTGAGTTGCTTACATTGGGTAATTATTCGTTGCAGTGTTAATCTTGATGATGAAATATTTATTTTAACATTACTGCAGCCACAGTCTGTTCTATATGCTTGAGCTTTTTCGATGGGTTTTGGAATGCATTCGTTAACTAACTTGCAGAATCTTCTTACGAAATTTTTGTTCAGCTTTACATTTCATTCCAAAAATATAGTTTTCTGCTTTTGACGAAGAATACCTACACAAGGTTGGATTCTGAGAAACATAGGTAAACGAAATTAACGGAGAAGAAATGATTCGTTTGGACTGGAACGATTGTAGTAAAAATATTGAATTGCACTTGTTTACCTATATTGGGAAAACGAAAATACAAATTTGAATATACTAAGAGCTATTGATTTCCCTTTAGTCACTTATGAATTCAAATTTCCAATTCAAATTTTAAACGCAACATGAAAATTTCAAGTTTTGAATTGATTTCTTCAGTTCTTTCAAGTTATTGTGTTCACGTCCGAAACACGGTCAAACGTGAATACAATAAACGCGCAATTTTTTTCATTTTAAATAACAAATTTTGAATTGATCCGATAAGTTGTTTCGTGAATGTTGATAAGTAGTAAAAAATTTCTAGAGAGAGTAACTTCTAAACCACATTGATTCCAAACCTTTCCTTAAAATTTCCCTAACCTAACCTAACTTTATCAGTTCGAAAGCTATCGTGTTTACCTTCAACCTCAGTGAGTCCAACCGAGTCTTTCGAGACCATTTTGACTTTAAATTCGAAAAAATAAACATTTGGCGTACAAAAAAACTACTGAAATGTTCATTACCAATAAAATCCAAAAAAATATAGAGCGACCAACTTTTCGAAATCTATCAGCAGAAAAGTAATTGTTTCCCGAAGTAATTGAAGTTTAAATAGGTTCGAAGGAACTATTCTAAAATAAACAGTGATCGAAAAAATATCCCATCACCGTGGATTTGTCATCATCAACAACCCCTAAACTATATTGATTACATTCTGTCAATTCTATTCCAGCTCCGAAATGATAGCCTATTCATTGAAATACAAAATGAAATCCCCGTTCAATGGCCTGGTTTAATAATGAACACCAGTTGGAATGCTGTAATTAAGAACGAACACATTGAACAAAATGAACAAAGAAGCCATATTCGATACACACATGCAACTCATGGCACTTGAAGCATTGGTATTAGCCGAAATAGGCAGTAGACAATGCTAGACATAACCCAAATAGGATTCATCCTACAAAGCTATTTTCCAAATGCTACACACTTGTCTGGAGAACAGAATCTGGATAGAGTGTGGTGTTGCTGATTTCGCTGATGCATTCCAAATTAGCAGAATTGTTTCCTGAACTAATTGAAGTTGAAATCAGTTCAAAGAATAATTCATGTGATGTTGCAAAAACGAAATGAAGCAAATTTCCAAGGAGAAATAAAAAAATATTTCATCATCATGGATATGTCATCGACAAGACAACCCCTAAACTATATTATTTACATTCTCTCAATTCTAATCTGAATCCGAAATGATATCCGATTAATTGAAATATAAAACGAAATCCCAGTTCAATGGCCTACTTTAATAATGAACATCTGTTGGAATACTGCAATTAAGAACGAACATATTGGGCAAAATGAACAACGAAACCATATTCAATTAACACATGCAACTTACATATAGCACTTGAAGTGTTGGAATTAACCGAAAAAGGCAGTAGAGATAACCCAAATAATATTCATCCTACAAAGCCGTTTTCCAAATGCTACACTCTTGTCTAGAGAACAGAATCTGGATAGAGTGTGGTGTTGCTAATTTCGCTGATGCTTTCCAAATTAGGAGAATTGTTTGCTGAACTAACTTAAGTTGAAAAAAGTTCAAAGAAGAATTTAGGTGATGTTTCAAAAACGAGATAAAGCAAATTTTCAAATAGAAATAAACAAATATTTCATCATCATGGATATGTCATCGGCAATACAACCCCTAAACTATATAAATCACATTCTCCTAATTCTTTTCCATCTCCGAAATGATATCCTATTAATTGAAATATAAAACGAACTCCCAGTTCAATGGCCTAGTTTAATAATAAACATCAGTTGGAATACTGCAATTAAGAACGAACATATTGGGCAAACTGAACAACGAAACCATATTCGATTCACACATGCAACTTATAGCACTTGAAGTGTTGGAATTAACCGAAATGAGCAGTAGACATAACCCAAATAGGATTCATCCTACAAAGCCATTTTCAAATGCTGCACACTCGTCTAGAGAACAGAATCTGGATAGAGTGTGGTGTTGCTAATTTCGCTGATGCATTGCAAATTGGGTTATCTCAGAACTAAGTTGTTGCATTTAAGATCCGCCTTACCACTGAGTTGTGTAGGTATTCACATGATGAAATTATACCGACCCTGTTTACGACACTCTCTTGTTCATTCCACTCTAACCGCTCAACAAATAAGAAGAAAATTACAACAGATATACAAGCCCGAATTCGGAATAATTGTTAGTGAAGATATCCCTCACAATTAGGTCCATCAAGACATAAGGGAATTAGTGTATACGTTTAGATGTGCTCCTGGGGTATACTTGAGAAAATTACTCGGAAAATGGACCTCAAATGTTCCGTAAGGACTCGTAGGTAAGGAAGTAGTCCGTTCGTAAGATGTGCGAACTTGGTATTATATTCAGTAATAAGTAGATTCATATCCCTGTTATCTATAGGATGAAAAGGGTTTTCCATTAAGAGGTGTTATTTTGAATAGCCCGCTATTTCGGTAGATGTCACGTTTGAAGCTGTCATTTTTTGAAATTTAACGAGTAGAAACTACGCCATTAATAAAAATGGAACGATTCATGCTGCAAGAATACATTGAAATTATTAATATTCACTATAAAAATGGTGAAAATTTGGCAGAGACGGTTCATAAAACTCGAACATTTTTGGATCGTCGTGAAGCAACTTGTCGGACCGCGATAAAGAAATTGGTGGAAAAATTCGAGCTGTTGGAACAAGTAAGTGATGTGAAGAATAAAACTCGAACACGTCGCTCAAGAGCAGCAGAGAATATTGCTGCTGTTGCCGAAAGTGTTGAAGAAAATCCCGGTTTATCCATTCCTATTCGTTCTTTGGAATTTGGCATTCCACAAACGTCATTACACCGTATTTTGAACAAAGATTTGAGTCTTAAGGCAAGTTCAGTTAACACAAGAACTCAAGCCGGTCAATCATCAAGGAACGAAACCATTGATGCGGGATGAGGAAAAAGTTTTCGGATCGTGTTATCTCTCGAAGATGTGATCACAATTGGCCACCGAGATCTTTTGATTCAACACCTTGCGACTTCTTCCTTTGGGGGAACCTGAAAGAGAAGGTCTACGCTAATAGCGACTTTTTTCTTTGAGGCCACGTGAAAGAGAAGGACCACGCCAATAGCCCAGCTTTGATTCAAGACCTCGAAAGATGGAATTCGTGAGGCTATCGAGGACATAGGGCAGCCACTTTGCAATTTGGTAATGGAAAATTTCATTAAAAGGATATTAGATTAGATATAGTGGTCGATCGGCACGTTGATTACCCTTCTGCACTGCGACCAATAAGGTCTTTTATGCACTTTGTGATTTGGTTATGGAAAATTTCATTAAAAGGATATGATCCTGTGAGCGTGGTCGTGGTGGTCATTTGTCTGATGTTATTTTCCACCATTAACATATCTTCTTCTTTATAATGAAATAAACATTCGATCATTTATATTGAAAAATGGCATTTTTCTTCGAATATCAAAATTACATTAAGTTGATTTAGATCGCTATTATCTACATGATGTATTCGTAGGTTACATTTAGAAGATGGAATGGCTGTCATTAAGGTATTCTTATCTTTCGATTTGAATGAAACGAGACATGTGTGAGATATCATCGAAATTTCGTGTGAAAAGCCTTGATACCATTATGTATCGAATATAACACAGTGTGAATATCTACCGCAGCTTCAATGAGTAGAGTGTATCTGAAATGTAATGAGAATCTTTGCACGAATCTCTAAATTTGACAGGCTCTGGAAGAAAACTGTTTTACTGTACAAATTGCACCAAATTAATGATCTCTGAACTGCAACTTTGAAAATTTAGGATTAAGTAAAATGAGCGCCATATAGCGAAGGATTCTTTCGAGAAACTATGAATTCCGTCAACGTGAAAGGAGCGAAGATAATGGTCCAAGTTGAAGTTATCCCAAAGTCAATTGAAGCTTATTAAGTTGAGAACAAAAGAATATGAAGGCACACATGTGACAATGTTCTGAGTTTGTGGCAAGAGACCACCATAACGCACCATTTTCTCTTCTTTTTCTATAAAAGTAGAAAGTTGTTACTCAGTGATAACCAATTTGACCCAGCCTGTGCTTCATAACTGTTTTATCAACAATGTCCTTTTTAATTATTTCTATGATTATGTCACAAAATTTTTTCTCCAACCATCAAAAAATGTTGACATTTTTGTACTATTTTCAGGTGCAAAAGTCATAAATTTCCTTACCGTACAAAAATTCACTCGTTACTTAGCAACACTTTTAATCCTAGGATTAAAAACGCTACTTCAATTTTTATTTTATTTTCAATCCTTGGATTAAAAGTAAATGCATTTGAAGTCTACTTGACAATCACTGTCATGATTCTATGTTCAAATTCATAACCAAATTATGAACGATATTTCACTTAAACCAATTTTATTCTAATTTTGACTTGGTTGGAGAAAAAATAGTATATATTATTCGGATTAAAAGTGCCTATTTTAACTCGCAATTCTGCATTCGCTCGGCTGCGCCTCGCAACTGCAAATATTGCTCGTAAAAAAAATATGCACTTTTAATCCTTATAATATAATATACTATTTTCAGGTTTGGCTGTCGAAAAATAACTTCGCTCCTCTGAAAATGGCCTGTATTTTGAGTCATTGTTGAAGAACAACGGTATCAAAAGAAAAATCCACAATCACATCAACCGTTTTTCAGTATTTGTCGTTCATATAACCTCTTGTGAAGACAGAATTAATCGAATTGACGTTTTCCCGAAACCTTTCTGTAAATAATCCGATCAACTTTAGTTCTGATTGCGAAGATATTCCAGTCGTTGCGCTGCAAAAACGAAAACTACCATTTGAAATGTTGTCTCAGTCACTTACTTCAACGGAAAAATTACAAAAGGTCCCACCAAAGAATGATTACACTTGCGGGACACAAACCAGTCATTTAGTTTTTGCAAACTTGGCTTACTTGGCGTTCCTCTCCCGTAATATAAATTGCATTAGCAGGAGCAGCTTGGACTTAATCGAGTTACGGTGGGTCCACTGATCTTGTCTTGATTTTTTTATTACATTAGATAGTTTGAGAAATTAGAGTAATTTCAAAGAGAATTTCGTTACTGGTGCGGCTTTTAGATGCGCTTCGGTGAGAATGGGGACAGAAAATCGAATAGTTGAGTATGTCAGTAAGTTTTAACAGATGACTGAATCCTGGATCACATTCGAAATTTCAACCCAAATTATCTAATTTTTATGTTACAATCTCTTAACCCTCTGGTTCCTAATTTTCTATTGGTTCGACTATCAAACCATATACCACATAAATACATATTGGAGCCTAGATGTTTTTAATATCAATTTTTTAAGTCACAGTTTTTCTTTTGATATTGTGAAATGCCTCTTTAAAATGTTTTATCATACTGATTTTTTTAGTTAGACTAGCCCTATTGAAACAACTGTTACAAGATATTGTAACATATGCAAAGGAAGACCATTATACGGGCCGAAGCAAAATTTTTGGGGGGAGGGACAAAGTTTCGAAAATTTGCCAACTGTATATTGATGGCTTGAAAAACCGATGGTAGAAGAAGGTGATATTTTGGTTTGCGATTCAATTTTTTTTCTGAGAGCATTAAATATAATGATTTGAAACTCTGTGGTGATGCTATTTGAACTTTGTATTACCAGATCAACACACTATTTGTCCTCAAGATTCTGAAAAAATAAAATGATTCTTTCGATACGAAAAAAAGGGAAAAAACTTTTGACTCCTATATCATTTCAACAGAAATCCATTTGAAGATATCAACTAATAATCACATAGTAAGTTTTTAAATTATCAGAAGTTTAGATAGGTGTTCTGCAAACCATTTTTTCTCGAAAATCGTAAAAGTATTCCAGTTTCATGAAATTCAGCAGACATGAGCACCTCATGAATTCGCATTTTAATTCTGAATTTCATATCGATACGATAAGCAGTTATTTAGATAGGAAAAATATTCCAGTGACAATAACTTTGAAAGTACTGAACTGGCGATCTGGCCCGCTGCAGAACTTGAATGAGATATTTAGGTCCCACACCTATCGTGAAAATTTGAACTTTCAAACTTTTTCCTTCCGAAGGTTGTGTGTGTTTAATTCTAGACCAGCAATATATCCAGGGTTTTCATATTTTTCAAAATCTTTTGATGTTTCGGTTCTGACCAAATGTAGGACGACTATGCTCGTCACTTAGCCCTTAGGCCAGTCTCTGCCATTATATCGCAAATTTACTCGAAGGAATCGAACGGTATCTGAAACACTTCTAAGAAGTGACGCAGAAATATAACCCGTAGGTCTTTCAAATGAAAATGGATTCAGATTATATTTCATACTCAGCTTTTTCATTTCATTTTGGAATCGATCTTTTATTATCGAATTCATTCATTTTGTATTGTTCTGCCTGTATAAGACGTTTCATCACTCGATCTCTCAAATGATTGTATTGAAACTGCTGGTATCAGAAAAGGTCGAGGTGTACAATGCAATATGTCGTTTGCATTTTCTGTTTAAATTTAGTACATCATTGAGCTCCCACTAAAGAACTGCAATCAACATCTAGAGTACGTAAAAATTCGCTAAATTAGTGTAAGAACTCAAAATAAACATTCTCAATTCCAACTTTTCGAGGAATTTCAATAACCAGAGTTTCATACACTCACGTGTCCGCAGTGCGTGAAATCAATCAACGTCTAAACAGCCAAAAAGGCCTAAAAATACATCAGCAGATATCCAGATAACCAGTCGTTGTTCTAGTCAAAATTGCATCTCTGGTATCAGAAAGGTCGAGACTTTACTAGAGACTTTATTATTCAATATTATTGGTTGTGATTCTGTATATAATGCAATATGTCGCTTACATTTTCTGTTTTAATTTCGGACATCATTGAGCTCCCACTAACGAACTGCAACATCCAGAGTACGTAAAAATTTGCTAAATGAGTGAAAGAACTCAAAATAAACATTCTCAATTCCTTCTTGTTGAGGAATTTCAATAAACAGACTTACATACACTCACTTGTCCGGAGTTCGTGAAATCAATCAACGTCTAAACAGCCGAAAAGGCCTACAAATACATCAGCAGATACCTGAAGGGTTTTCAAATAAAAAGTCAAAAGGTGTTATTTGAGGTCGAATTTTTCCGCCAATATCTTCACTGCGGTCCGACAAGGTGCTTCACGACGACCCAAAAATTTTCTAGTTCTACGAACCGTCTCTGCCAAATTTTCCCCATTTTTATAGTGAATTTTGATTGTAATTTCATTGCGTTCTCGAAACGTGTATCGTTCCATTTTTATTGATGGCGTAGTTTCTACTCGTCAACAATGTCAAAAAATGACAGCTTCAAACATGACATCTACCGAAATAGCGCGCTATTCAAAATAACACCTCTTATTGGAAAACCCTTCAAATAACCAGTCAGTCGCTGTTCTAGTCAAAATTGCATCTTGAAACGACACGAAAAGATTGATCGAATAAGGAACCCGAAGACAACAGCTGCTGCCTGGACAAACGAACACCTTTTGATTTATAGATAGATGCAGCGCCATTAAGTGAGGCTAATATATCGATTTTGATATGGACCAGAGTACTGGAGTTACTGGAGTTTCGAACCAATAGTGAACAAGTCTCTCTGTTTCGAAAGCTCATGAGGATCAAATCAGATAAATCATTGCATGAAGTCTGAAAATACATCATCCTAATATGACAGGAGAGCAGAAGCTCCAACACTGAGAGATTTATCATCCGTTGTGCTGGAACGATAATAACAAAAAAAACTTGAAAGTTACTCCACAATAAAGGGACGTTTCAACAGACAGGATAACGGAAGAAATGGAGCTGACTGAGTGAATTGCAGGCGGCATTATTTGTTGAATGTCCACGCTTTATGTAAGATGGCATTGTTTGAGGCCAATCGATTCAACGGGGTGAAATTTTTTGTTCACGTTGAGTAACGAGTCATAAATATATTCTTTTGAAATCAAGAGCTAACATAATCCAATACATAATACAAAAATAAAAATTTGTTCGTATGATACCAGAGCTCAGGGAGAAAACTCAGTAAAAAAAACCCTGTCTCACAGTTCTTACAAAAATAAAACTTAAAGACTATTTGAATATTGAAGGATTTCTTCTTGATTGATTCCAACAAAATTTTTTCGGAATTCTGAAATCTGAAACATACAAAAGATCGAAGCAGAAAAAGGTACTGAAAACTAAAACGATTGAAACTCTTTTAAATCGATTTAAAATTAACAACCCAATTCAAAAACGAGTCATTGAGTAATTCAAGAAAAAAACTGAAGCTCTATGTTTTCATAATGGACGTTCTGAGAATACTTACACATGAGAATAACAAATTCGTGGTTGAATTGGTACTTTTCTTTTGGTGTTTCGGAAACCAAAAATATATCAGATTGTAGGTATTAGATCGTTCAGGGGGGTAAGTTACACTGAGATTTTTCAATCTACAGGGTGTTCACCTTGATTTTTTTATTGAATATCAAAATTTATGGAGGTGATTTTTGGGCCCATTTTAAGAAAGAACCTCATATAAACATATGTCCTAAAGGTCCTACCTTTCAAATAACAGGGTGGTGAAATTTTCGAGAATAAATAGTTTTTTATTAATATCTACATTACCACTTCAGATATTGATTGAAATTTGTCATACCTTCATGTATCAAGAGGCATTTTTAATATATAACGTTTTTTTAATTTCCTCCATTGGCGTTCGTACGTAATTGGCCACAACGTACTAGGATAAGGTCTTTCTTACATACATATATTACGTAATTTATTTCAATGCAGCGAAACGGTTTTTATTTTTTCAAGCGGTAACCGTGCATCGGATTGAAAAAAGTCAGGAGATAAAGTTTGGTCGAAAATGATTTAAAATTTCCAAAATAATTTTTATTTCAGAAAGAATCTGTGGCGTACCATCATCAATGTCTGCCAAAATAGGCAGGTCAAATTACGTACGAACACCACTGGTGGAAATGTGATACTTTAAAAAATGCCTCTTGATTCATAGTACATGCATGTATGACAAATTTTATTGAAATATCTGGAGTGGTATTGTAGATATCAATAAAGATTATTTATTTTATTTTTTTAAACATCACTCAAAAGGAAAGACGTTTAGGACATATATCAAATAACTCTTCGAAATATTATATCTACTCTGAAAAATTTGTTCACCACCATTTATGCGTTTATAATGGCCAAGGGAAAATACAAGATATACTTAGTTAGTTACTTAAATATCCCTTTCAAATAATGTATTCAACACAAATGTTTTTATTTTAAAGATAAGTTTCGTCAACCTTAATAACTATCAAAACATCCTTCAACAACATATTTGAATTCTTATAGGAATTTGTTGTGATTTTGAAAGATATTTTTTCAAATTTCAACATCTCATATTTTAAAATAGTTTCTGAATTATCTCTAGATTTCAATTGCTCATTCATTTAAGTATTTTTCCGCCGACCTCGAAATAAAAGGTGATTTTAATGGATACGAAATTGAGCATTAATGACCCATTTTAATGTTCAATTTTTTAGCCATTTTAATGTGCAATCCTCATGGCAACCGTACACAGAGTATTCAAAAGCACTACCAGAAATATCAAAACTCTAGTGGATCGTAGAAACATAAAAATTTATATTTGTCAAATGAATGTCTTGTGCAAAATATGAATGTATTTCAATCAAGTATTTATACACAATTCAAATTGAGATCGGCGGAAAAATCTTGTAATCAACTCGGTTATTAATCTAGCGACTAATGGTCTCGAACTATTAAAGCGTTCGCTCCGCTCACGCTTTAAAATATCTTGACCATTAATCGCTGTCTTTAATAACCTAGTTGATTAAATAACTATTATTGAGTTTCACCCTAAAGTTATGTTTCAAATTCCTTAATGGTGACTAATGAAGTTTCTCATTTTTGAACAATTTATTTCTTTCCGCTTATTATTACCAAACTTTGAAGATTTTTCATTTTTAAGATAAACTAGGAGATACAAAAACTTGGACCTACAGCTTTATTGCTTTCTTCAACCACTACTGAAACATGTCGCAAAATTGAGCATTTTCATACAAAATTCGAGATTGTCTTGTAGAATATTTCTCCACTCCTTTAACTTAGACTTCCCCATATGTATTTTTAGGAGCATAGATTTACATTATTAATACATGATGCATGTTCGATATACTGATCTCTTTAAAGATTTATTCACCAAATAATCAACAACCTAAAGCCTCGCGATAGCCCCAGCATAAACGATGTCAAATCTTTTCTGAAATACTGGTCACTCACTTCGATAACACACTCAGTACAAATTTTAAAGATAACATTTATCGAGTCCAGATGAAGTATGTTACCTCCTACACAATATATTTTACCGCTTTATGGGTGTAGGTGGTACAGCTAGACTCATATTTTATGACTGAACTAGTTTGTTATTACGTCCTGCAATATACCAAGTTCAGGCTTCAACATACTTCAACTATACAAGAGTTGTGGCCCTCGTATATCATGACGTCTAATCAACTGCTGTCGAATCCGAAATTCAGTACAATCGTTTGTCAAAATGATACCCTATCCGCATATAATTTTCCATCAATATTTGATCTGAAAGTACAATTTGGAATCAATAGCAATGTCACCGCGAGTGGAAAGTTCAATGGCCAGTTTTATAAATATTTCAGTATTATATTGTGACAGTCTGCTCTGTATTTGAAAACAAATTTTCAGCGGTTAGGGCACGTCAAATAAATATAGTAATTCTTGAATGGTGATTATAGTTTCAATGAAGTTATGCTCGTAAAAATATTCAAATTGAATCTGGCAGATACAGGGTATTTCAGGCTTACGAGTGCTTTCAGGCTTTGGCTTTTCGTGTTGGCAGATACAGGGTGATTTATCGAAGTGACAAGGTTTTGCTTGAACAAAGTTAAGAATAACCCTTCTTTGTGTGGGAGTGTACAAAATTATTCAAATACTTCCATTTATATCGTTGATATTTTCTGCATGAAACATTGAATTGGAAGAATGGATCACAAACCTTTTATCTTGAACGGTTTGTTCATCAACTCATGTTATTTATGTTATGTATACCGGGTGTTAGTGAATTGATGAGAAATATTTATGGAAGTATTTCCTCAGAGCATTTCATGAGTTCCTGAAAAAGTTGGTCCGCAAATGCATTCTATCCGAAATACTAGGCTGTTGAACTTTTACTCAAAACTGACTAAAAAAGTGGTACGCTATTGAGATATTTCAAACTTACACCTAGATTTGAATTTTCTGTTTAATTTGTGACGAAAATCTCTTCCGCATTTTTTGTTTGGGGCCTTTTCCATGTAAATAAATAAAACATCTTAACGTAGAGTCTAAACTACATAATAATGTGTTGGAGTTACGACTAATACGCAATTTTTCATCTTCCTGCATGAAAACGGTACCCTACAAGAAAAAAAAAAAAATAAATTTTTTGTCACATTTTGAACGGAGTAGGTATTGAAAAATAAATGTTTTTTTGAAATATGTCTGTGATGTAACACTTCTTTTCGTGCTATCAAGTATGTAAAAGTTCAACATCCTATATCTTGATAGCAATGCATTTATGGAGACTTTATCTCACAAAATGATCTGAGGATGCATCCCGTAAATCTTTTGCATCAATTCAGAAACAACCTGTATAATATGTACCTATATCTACTGCCTAATGTACGGGGTTGCCAGAATCGGTGCTCCCTGAACTACAACTTTTCAACCCTAAAATATTGAGAAATGCATGGCACATTGTCGTCATCTTTTTCGAGAAACTTCCTTTGTTTTTGTTTACTCATGGTAGACATCACAATAGTATATTATGCAACGAGTGTATAATGACAGCTAACTATTATACGCGGTTAGCATACTATACTTTATCCACGACTACTGAATATATTTCTTGAAGATTTTAACATTTTGCGACCGCGACAAGACTATCCTATGACAACGTGGAAAAAGTCAAGTTGACACATGAAAAGTTTTTGGAGAACTGGTCATTGTATATTTTGTAATAAAAAAAGCTTTAATTGATATAATAAAAGTAGATTTGGCCCTTGATTCACAAGATAGTATGACCATATTTGAATACCGAATAAATAACAATTTAAAAATATTATATCAAAGCTGAATCTATGAAGCATCTGACAGCAGTGACATATAATCACATTATTCCCTTGTGATTAATAGGTATTATTAAGGCCCAGCCCAGCACAGAGACATACAATGGACGGATTTTACGACAGTCGTGGATAAAAAATTTAAATACATTAAATTCTATAATTTTTCGGATCTATATCTGACTAAAAACAGTACAGTATTTCGGTCCAAGTTAATCCATTCAAATATCCTGCTGATGATATTTCCGCAGCAAGGGTAGAATGAACCGAAAAAAAACTAAACTAATTACCTAATTCAGCAGTAACAGTAATTACATTATTGATATATTCCGATGGAAAGTGCTCCACGTTCAGAGCCGCATGAGAGGTCCCACATCGATCACATAAAAAATTCAAATATACTGTTATCCATGAGGTAGACAGCCTCGCCACATTTCCAGGTCGTTATCCTGCCTTTCTTTTCTCAAGATATTCCGTAAAAATGAAACATAATTCATAATGAGTCATTCTTGTCCTTTGTTTGTGGGAAAACTGGTAAATAAACAATACCGGAGAACAATAGTTTTCACTAAATCGACTGGATGTGGGAATGCACAATGGCTGTAATCTGATGTGATATTTCTTTTACTGTTCGGAGCTCTGATTTTCATCACTTTTTCATTGTTTTCATTTGAAATGAAATCGAACGTTTGTCAGCAATATTTTCCTGGTCATTTCAAATCAGATTGTGTTGAAAGGAAGGCTTGTCTTTCCAGTGGTAATAAATTACAGTGGAATTCCCCTATAACGAACTCCGGTATAATGGATTTCTCTATATAACGATTTTCGTACAAGACCTCGAATCCAAATTCCATGTTAAAAACACCCTCTAAAAGGAAGTAAATTCTCTCTATAACGAAATATTCAAAGAACATCACACTTTGAATGGTTATTGATTGGTAAGAAGGTATAAGGGTGGGTTTTTTCCCAAAATTTTCCGGAAGTACTTAATAAATCCTGACCTTAAACTAAAGGCAGAGAGATCCTTCTGAAACAGTTTTTAATACACCCCTGGCTGTTTGGTTTCAATCTAACCATTACGCTAGTGTGAAAATTGTGCGAAAATGTCGAAAAGGAAGTGCTTAAGTTTGAATAATGAACTTAAATTTACAGTGAAGTCGACCTCCAATTGCCGAAAAAAATTTTCTGTATAACAAAATTTCTTTATTACGATTTTTTTGCGGATTTAGCGCTTTCGTTGAAGGGAAGTTCTACTGTTTCATGACCTGAATGATATGTCCCCTGAAAGCAATTTGAAAACTTTCGATTTTCATGGGAAGTTTATTAAGATTTTCGAGATTTTCTTTACGTATGATCTTCACGAAATTTTGCGTAAATTTTCGGGTTTGAATCAAATTAACGCTCGATCGGGTTTCCAATTTGGAAAATATTCAAAAAAAACAAAAATACCTACATTATAGCTATTCTACAGATCTCGATTATAATCGAACTTGGCTGAAACTTTCAGACTCTTTTTCTCAGGAAATTTCAAATTTTTTGGGAGGTTCAATTATTTAGGGACGGACAGACAGAATTCTTTTAGACCTCTGAATTAATGGAACTCAAAATATCATGATTTCGAATACTTTCCGAAAACCAGTCAACTGACAACTGATAAACCGCTATCAGTGTCAAACTCAATGGGTTCATATATAACATCTGGATAAAATGACTAATTCTCGAAATCTACAAAACATCTGCTTCACCAACTCCGAAAATAGCATCATTGGTACATAAATATCTTCCCGAGCAACTGTACTATTTTTCAATACCATTACCTAATCGCTTCTGTGCGAGGGTGTCTGTCAATGAAAATTGCATTATTTTGACCTGTCTTGCGCAGACAATTTCAAGTTAATTTCCCACGTAGTACGTGAGGACACGTTGATAAATTGCAAAATCGAAGGGGAGAGGCCACCCTGTATTTCCCATTCACATGGTCTCTGTGGAAAAGCCTTTGTTCGAGTCCTCTGGGATATTTGGGAAAAGAAGGGTCGAAACAGTCAGTAAAACATCAAGGAACTCCCTAAACAGTTATCAATCATCCATGTGTGTTGAGGATGGAGAGAAAATGAAATTGAAAATTCCATTTCTTAGCTGATGTGAAAATGTTTGCGGAAAATGAATATGGAAGAGACAGAGGAGTTTTAGTAGTACAGACATATCGATGTTCAATCAAGATTTTTCGTGATATATGTGGATGTCTCATAAATGTAAAGGTATAGCATGTGTGGAAAATTCGGTTTCGCGAGTTTTTCCACATGCCTTCGCCATGGACAGTACGAGGAGAAAACAATCATAGTAATATTCTACGGAGTTTTTCATTGAAGGGTTACATTTTGATGTAAGAATAACCCAAAAACAACTGAAAAAGTAAAATCAGACAACAGTGATTATTTTTTCGAAAAATAACAAGCCAGGAAATTTTTTCTGCAAACTCTGCTCTGCTCGTAATTTTCTAAACTAAAAACTCCATGAGCGGTTTGATAAACTATTAGGTATCGGAAAAAAAGACACACTTATTTCAATAATTATATACTTTGACTATGCTTTCAATTAGAACAGCTTCAGTACTTGCATTAACTTTAACTTTTGAAACCTGAAGAACTAAGTAAAAATGAAAATTCGATGCAATGCTCCTAAACAGTTATCAATCCTCCATGTTGAGGACGGAGAGAAAATGAAATTGGAAATTGCATTTCTTAGCTGGTGCGAAAATTAATATGGAAGAGATAGATTAGTTTTAGTGGTACAGACTTATCGATGCTATTTTCAATCTCAACTTTTCATGATTTACATATAGGGTTGGGATAAAGTTTGGCACCAAATTAATATCTTTAAAACGAAAGGGGCGATATTTTTGAAATTTGGCAGCTGAGTGTAATGGACCACAATGCATCTGATGAGCATATTTTCATTAATGAGATACTTCCGGTTTAACCGAAAATGACCAAAATTTTTTTTATTTAAATTGGGACACCCTGTATATTTCTGCAGATTCTGAAAGAGCACTTTGTTTCGGATCTGTCCATACCAGGTTCCATGTAAAAATTATCTGTAAAAAGAAGAAATACAGTTTTTTTTTGTCCAATTGAGGAAAAAGTCGTATAGAGTGGCCTGCTCGTTCTCCAGATCTCAGCCCATTAGACTTTTTTCTTCGGGGTTATCTAAAATCACGTGTTTATGTTAATCGACCAGCATGCTTGCAGGAATTGAGACAACGGATTCTTGATGAATGTGCATTAATACATGGAGAAGTCTTGAGAAAAGTTACTCAAAAATTTTTTAATAGACTGGTATATTGTCAGGAGGTGAATAGCAAGCACTTCAAACATTTAAAATGATTTTTTTTTGAAAATTATTTTTAATAAATTTTTTCTACTAGTAAAAGCCCTGTATTTCTTCTTTTTATAGATTTTCATAAAAAATACGTCATGAAAGCAGAAAGAGTTATCTACTACAAAGTATTTCGTTTAATTTCTCACTATTGATACAAATGAAAACGATTTATTTATTTGAATGGATTTCTTCTCAAATGTACAAAAAGACTGAATTTCTCCTTTTTACAGAGAATTTATACACGGAACCCGATATGGACAGATCCGAAACAAGGTGCACTTTCAGAATCTGCAGAATACAGGGTATCCCATTTAAATAAAAAAATTTTTGGTCATTTCCGGTTAAACCGGAAGTATCTCATTAATGAAAATATGCTCATCAGACGCATTGTGGTCCATTACACTCAGCTACCAAATTTCAAAAATATCACCTGTTTCATTTTAAAGATATTAATTTGGTGCCAAACTTTATCCCAACCTGTATATGCATTTCATGTGTGAAAAGTTCTGGTTTCTTGAGTTTTCTACATATATTCGCCATAGAGTTTCGATTGAGGAGTTCAATTTTGATATTGAGAAGAATTTAAGAAAGATTTGGAGTGAAGTCTAAAGCACTTTCGTGGTTGCTCGTAATGAGACAAACTCTAATGTGGTAATTAGGAAATAAGACAAAACTTTTCATTTCTAGGACGCTGGATTGAACAATGCTGTACAATTGAATAGCCTCCAAGATCCCCTGACTTAACGTCACTAGAATACTTCCTCTGGGGATGTCTCGAAGACAAAGTTTATCAAAACAAGCAGGATGATATTGAAGATCTGAAAAATAGGATTTGTAAGGAAAAAAATAACATATTAGCTGAGACCATTCGGATATTTGGGTTTAACCATCACCTGGAAGCTGGAAGAATGCCAAGTAGAAAGTGGAGGACTTTTCAGCATCTTCAATTTCAAATTCACTAGAGACAGCACTTAGAAAGAATAGAATTTTTTTGTTTTTCAAAGAGTCAAGTCTTATTTCCTAATAATGACAGAGGTAAAATAAAAATAATATGGTAAGATTCCACCTGTCACGAGCTCTTCAACAAACCTATACATGATTTATATTTATTCATTTGATAAAAAAAGTTGAGTGGGTTGGAGCTAAGAGGTTGACTGAAAATATTTCTTTTTATTGCCAAAAATACATTTGAATCTAGATCAGTTCAAATTTTCTAGTTAATTTCCAAGTCACTGATTCGAAAGACATTAATTTTCCTAAGAACTTAATTTTATTCTATTTAATTTTTCATGAATCCCTGTGGGTTTTATAAACACTACTGACGGGACTAGCTGCGAATATGAGAATGATATTATTATCATTCTATATTTGCGAATTATGGTTTCGATATGCTGAAATGAATATAAAAATTGACATTCTTTACAAAAAAACAGGTTCCCTATTAACATTCATAATCTATTCTACGACCTATACTTGTAAAAAAGTTATAGTGAAAAGTTAAGCTTTAGTTCATTTATACAACATTTGTCATGAAGTTGAAATATTTTTTCCATCCCCAATAACTGAGTCATTGTTTGAGGGAAAACAATGCTCCAGTCAAGATGATCCGGCAAAATTTTAAGAAAAAACTGACAGTTGTTTACCCGTAGGTACATTAAAACACGAAAAAAGGCAAGCCTGAGATGGTGGGACACCTGTATATGCATGGTATTATCTACATAAAGGAGCTTAGGGAACGTATTAAAAAGCAAATTTTTTATGAGTTCGAGACTTACAGAATGTGCCTTTGAGGTGAGGCTCAGAATATCCCTCCATGGTTCGACAAAAGGCTCACCTGAAAAAAAGCATAAATTTTATCTAATGAAAACTCCAGTAAACTAACGTGAATGAAAATCTCCCATTTCCACGACGTATCATAAAAATTCTGTGCTCCCTTGCAGGCTCGCTTTTTCCCTTGAATTCCGTGGTTTCCGCCACTAAAACGAGGAGATAAAATTTACGGAAATCATTAAAAATTATTTAAGGGATGCCTACCGCAAATTATTGTAGTACAAGATTAATGAAATAGATTCATGTTGAGATTGTTAGTGCTGACGAGATCCTAACAAACTTTAATGTTCTAGTAGTAAAAATATGACTAGAATGATATGAAAGATTCCTGTTGGTATTTTTCTGCTGTTATTATTTTTTAAGACTATTTTATGCGTTTGAAGCAGAACCTAACAACATGGTTTTTTCCAGCGACAAAATATCGAGAGTTCTCAAATTAGATGATTTTGTGTCCCACTTATATCAAATAAATATTACTACATATTTGATTAACTTCTTCTTTAGGCTATAACAGTCAGACGGATATATCTATAATATTTATTCATTATGAATAACATTCATAATTTGAAGTCTTATTAAGAAACTGACTTAAAAAAGTGGTACGACACTGAGATATTTCAAACTGGCAATTATTTTCAAATTCATCATTCCATTTGTGACAAAAACCTCTTTTTTTATATTACTCGTGAGAGGCACCGTCTTTAAGTAAAAAAATATAACAATAATTGAAGTAAAGAATAATAATTATCGATTTAAATCAACCAATATCAAACTCATACTTCAGAGCTAATCTCGTCCTCGTTCAAGGCAAAATGCAAGGAAGTGATATCAAGCAGAGCACCTATGATGGTCATTTCGTCCTTATAAGGACTCTTCAGCATTCGAGCTATCCTGGGCTGATGTTGCATTTCGTTTTAAGTTCCAAGAAGACCTTGCATCATTCAGAGCTATCCTGTGCTGATGAGTCCTAATAAAGACGAAATGGCCATAATAGGTGCTCTGTTTGATACCCCTTTTTGCATTTTGCCTTGAACGAGGATGAGATTAGGTACGAAGTATGAGTTTGATATTGATTGATTTCAATCGATTAATATTATTCTCTGCTTTGATTATTTTTGTATTCATAACTTTGTTATGCGTTTAACCTCTGCTTAAAAAATATAACATTTTAACATAACGTTCTACTACAAATACGCCTTAAGATGTGTCATTATTTTACATAAAAACTGCGTCCCAAACCGAAAAATATGAGGAGAGATTTTTGTCACAAGATTAACGAAGAATTGAAAAATAATTGTGAGTTTAATATATCACATTAGTGTACCATATTTCTGGTCAGTTTTTGAGGATAACTTCAACACCCTGTATTTTGAAGATAATGCATTTTCGGGCCTACATTTATGGTAACCTTTTTCCATAAAATGATCTGAGGAATCACTCCTCCTTAGTGTTATTCGGATATATATATCCTATTCTATTCGTATTTTCATTCATTATAAATGATTTTCGTGATTTTATACCGATCATATCGATATCTTTGAAATGTTAAAAATTAAATTCTATATTTTTTTTTGAGGATTCAACTTGTTTGTTTCGAAAAAAGAAATACGAAAAACATTATTGTGGCTTATGGTCATTATTCAAATATTATACCTACTGATGTTGAACCTTCACGTAAATATGATTGAAATTTTTCAAAGATGAATGAAAATATGATATGATTCTATCAATGAAAACATATTATATGTAGGTATATGGTATATTCAATATTTCTACAGAGTAAATTATAGATAAATCGGATATGAGATAGCATTATGCTATTGATATTTGATATTCGGTGATTCGGATGCAGTTCCAAAGCAAATATATACGTTCAGCTATAATATTTTTGCGGTAAAACATTTTATTCAAATATTTATGTTCTGTAATTTCCAGACTGGTCTCATGCGATTGTCCAATGAAAACATGGGTTGATTCTCGAATAACGAGCCATTTTGAAACTAGATATTTTCGAAAATAAATAATTATTTATAATTAAGGTTTAGGCATTTGCTCAGGCTTCAGTATTTATCGTTATATGCTTGGTATCTTCTTTTCGCATAGTTTTTCTGAACAAAAAATTTTGTTTCGAGATCATAAATGGTAAAAAAATGTTGAATTGAATTAAACTAAATTTGAATGTTTTAAATTTTCTATTTCAGAAATCTTTACGAGATTTCGCTGTCTTTGATCTTTATCAAGTAGCTCAATTTCAAATTTGGACCTATTGCATTTCAAATTTCGAAGTTCCTTCGATTTGAGTATCTCGTGTAATGTTTTCAACCTCTATATGTCATGTTGTCACAAAGTTTTTATAATAACCTGCTACGAAATTTTGCGCGAGTCTTCATCAACACCTCTCGAAGTTATCCATTTCGAGAGAAGAAATTAACCGAGATCTTTGGTTTTTTTTTCATTTATTTATAATCGAGGAATTCTAGATGAATGTATGGAAAATACTCGTCTCCATCGGCTTCAAAACAAAAAGTGAATTCAACATATACAAAACATAAGAAGTGGATAAAGTATTCATAAACTAGTTGACTAAATTTATTCTTTCACCTTTGAAAAAAGTCTTTTTGTACATTTGTAAGAAAAACTTGACTTTTGTTCATAACTATGGATGACTTTTTTCAACCACCAAAAAAAGTCCACAGATAAAAATCACTGAATGCATAGAAATATTGTATCGGAAGCATTATCTTCATTAATTATATTTCAAACGATGAAAATTCATATTCACTGTTGTACAAAAACTGTTGTTCGTATTCCTTGCGTATAAAATTAGTGTTTGTATGGCACATTCGAGTGAATTGACACTACCCAATGCCATGAGAAAAGCACTCATTTTACGCACTTAATACAAAAATACCTTTTTTTACAGAATAATTCGACAACCTCTGTTTCGTCGGAGTTGTGTGAATAATTGCCCCTGATAAAAAATAGAAATATTCTTTGATTATCTCAGGCATTTTCATGAACCTAAAAGAATTTCCCATCGTTTTCAACATCACCGAGTAAGTGGAAAAAATACGGCAGTCATTTTCGTCCATTATGCCACATCATTTGTGCTTATATTTCACGTTATTGTTCGCGTGAGTGTGTAACGTTGTACTTCGATGGAATTCCTATAATCGTAATTTTTCATTCATTCCAGCAGTATCATTTTCATTATTCTGTGAAGGTAAAAACAATTTCGTTGAAACCTTTCACTAATATTTCTTTTGTTATTTTCTTCGGTCAATTTTCCTATCGAAATCATGAATATATTACATCTTATATGCATTGCATATTAGATATTATTGAATGAAATATGGGAAAACTACATAATTCAGAGGATTGTGTTGCTTTTTATATCAATATATTACTACAGTGTGTACAGGGAAATTTTACTAGGAAACTAGTTTTATTAGGATGTCATTATTAGGCAGTTAAAATTAGACTATATTTTGATATTTATTGGATTCAGAGTATTTTCCGTTCCAAATAAAAAATGATCAATAATGACCTATTCTATTGCTCAATTTCCACTATTTTAATATGCAATTGTCATTGGAAACCATACACAAAGTATTCAGAAGCAATACGGGTATTGTCCCAACTTTACTGCAACACAGAAACATTGAATTCATATTATGTCAAATGAATATTTCAATCTGTATTTCAATCCACAATTTATACCTACTCAATTCATAATGCGGTCGACGGGAAATCTTGTTCTCAACTAGATTATTTATGAAAGCGATTACCTAATGAACTCGTTGATTAAGGAACTATTAAGTATTTGATTTTTTTCTACATTACAGAAAAAGACAGTTATGTCTGTAACTTTCGATTGGAAATAGCTAGGACACTATAAAACTTTCAGAGAAGGCTGAGTTTGTTAATGGCCTTCCCTAATCGTTCGAATTGTTTCTGAGTTATAATATATGTACCGGATGTCCTAAATTCGTTGTCTAGTGAGGGGATCTCAAAAACCCGATGAGCTAAAACAAAATGTAAAAAAAGAAAATTGATAACTTCAATTAATTCTACTAAAAAAAGTGCCTTATAATGTTTCGGTTTAATGTTTCTAACACCAGTAATAAAGAAGTTATAAGAATTTTTCATTTGACTCCATTTTCCAATTTTCTCTAATAGCTCGAAAACGGTTTGACTTAGAAGATTGCGGTTCTCACCATATGAATCTTCTCAAGAATCGAGTCCAAAAATGTGCCACTCATTTTGTTCTAGCTCATCGGCCATCACTAGACAACGAGTTTAGGACCATTCAAAATTTCTGTTCCTCAATATCTCAGACAAAACGATATCCTTCGAAATAAAATGTTGCGGCCATATGGAAAATGGTCATAATGAGCTTCATGCAAAATTTTGTGGTCATAGTGCAAACAGAATCATAGAAAATTCAATTGGAAAATTGAAAAAATGAAACTTCATATTTCCATAAAAAGATATCCGAGTAAATTTTTTTTGAATGGAGAACGATATTCTGAATATTCTTCCAAAATTTTATGATCATAGTTTCAACAGAACCATAAAATTGAATTGGCATATTGAAAAGAAGAATCTGTATATTTCCATGACAGAATACCCGATTAGAATAAATTTCTTCTGTGAGAAAAAATTGATATACTGAATATTCATGATGAATTTTGTGGTCATACTGTTCACAAATCTATAGAAAATTCAATTGGAATATTGAAAGATGAATCTTTATATTTCCATAACAGATTCTAGTGAAATTTATTCGGACAATGAAAACTAATATACTATATTATGTTAATGCAAAACTTCAGGAGGATCGCATTGTCAGAACCATAGAATTTAATTTTTTTAATTTATATTTTTTTTATATTTCATTATCTGAATAATTTCCAAGATAAACTTGATTCCGATTCTAACGAGATTAGGCATTCATATATCAATCTCCAATCCAATATAAAATTTTCAGATCATAGTCTTATTGGTGCACTAAAGAACGAGCGCTCAAAAGCTCATGCTCAGGGCTTTTCTTGAGTCTTTTTAACATAGGTTGATGAGAAGTTTCCCGAAAAAATCAGCTCACAATGAATGAAGTCAGACGTCATTCCTGCCTAAAACTACGCGATTTCAAAGTACCTACATCGGCATGTAGCGTATTGTTTTACTTGAAATTGCGTTCTAAAATATTCTTCTTCTTTGAATGACCTTGCAATATTGCTATATTTCGAACGAAATACAACAAAAGTGACATACCAGACACAAACGTAGGAATTCGCTATAAAATCTAAAGTCGAAATCAACATAGTGACTCCGTACTCTGAACTTCGTTCATCCTTCCAATACAACTTACTGAGAATGCATTTTTCTCGGTTGTCAATAAGATCCCTGTTCTATCTGTTCAAATTCTATCAAATTTCCTTTCGCTCAAAGACTGGAAGACGCAACCGAATATTATGCTTTCTGCGAAAAATATGGATTTGTTGTGAGCGCCCTAGTGAGGGCCAGGGGCATGTTCGCAATCTGACGAATATGTTAACAAACGTCTAGAGACATGCAAGCTCACTGGGCCTCTGCTGCCAATCGAAGCCCTTTACTTTACGTAAGCAGTTGCCCTTTGACCATGTAGGTGGATGTCAGAAGTTCTATTACAGTGTTCTGAAAGTAGACAGCTGTCTTGTTCAGATTTTGATTGTTATTGTGTTGGGTGTATATAAGGTTGATGTATCAACTCAGAGTAAAAAGTAAACATAAAGATGCCTTCGCGCATTTGTTATGCATCCAAGTAAAATCTGTTTATACACGAGAACAATATTCCGGCGTTGCGAACTCGTGCCGTACGTTTTATTCCGTATTGGGATAATTGGTATACCGCTCCCCTATTCTGATACTAACGGCTTGAGTCTGTTACAGACAATTCTGGCAATTTGGCAACATCGTTTGTTAGTGTTAAGTTTCTAAATGCAATGTGTTCACATCTCAGAGCAAAAAGTAAACCTAGAGTTGCCTCCACGCATTTATTATGCAGCCAAGTAGAATCTGTTTATACGCGCGAACAAACTCCCGGCATTGCGAAGTCGTGCCTTATGTTTATTCCGTATTGGGATGATTGATTTACCGCTCCCATACTCTGATACTAACGGAACAAACAGAACCATAGAAAATTTAGTTGGAATATTGAAAAGAAGAAACTTCATATTTCCATAACAAGATAAATAATATAAGATATAAATGAAGATTGATATACTTAACGTTCATACGAATTTCAAGAAGATTGCATTATCTGAACAATAGAAAATTCAATTGGAATATTAAAAACAAGAATCTTATTCTCCTTTCATATTTTTCATGTTTTTAAAAAAAGTTTCAACCTAAAAAGCACCTGGTATAAAGCATAAACGAGACCAGCAATTTCATATTAATTCAATTATGCATATAATCCACCACCACATGTAATTCATTAAAATATGTTACATCTAATATCACTCTGAAGGGTGATAAATCTTTGATAAGGCCGTGGTTAGTCAAAATCTAAGTTCTGAGAGACCGTATCAGAATTATCCAGTTCGAATTCTGTAGGTAAAGTGTTGAAAGCGATACAGTTGGTGTAGAACACGGTACAGGGACATGACATTCAATTTTATCTCCGGCACGTCGTCGAAAGGGTTAGTGCCCTTTGCGGGTAGTTTCAACGTCCCTTGGGGTCACATTCAGCCTAAACGAGGTTAACGAGGTGAAATATATAAATACCCTTGTCAAGCTAGGCACAGTAATCAAAAGTTAGGATTAGCTCCGGCGTATTTCCCTGAGATAAATCTGGAGCTTTTTGTAATATATGATAATATTTGGGTACTGATTTTTTCCTTCGGTACTTCATTTAAATTTATGAAGTTGGTAGGTAGTCCCATGAACTATACATAATAGAGGCCTTATTTTTATTATTATTATCAATCAATCAAGTTCATTCATAAGGCCTCCTCAAATTTTCATTATTTACACTGGGTGTTTCTGAATTGATGCGAAGATTTCAAGGAGGATGATGCTTGAAATCATTTTATAAAAAAGGTTCTCATGGATGTAGGTTCGGAAAAGCATTGTTTGAAAGATACAAGTCAGTTTTACTCAAAAACCGACTAAAGAAGTAGTACGCCACTGAGATAATTCGAACTAACAATAATTTTTTTTCTGCCGACCTCAAAATAAAAAGTCATTTTAATGTGAACGAAATTGATAATTGAGGGCCCATTTTAATGCTCAATTTTTCAACCATTTTAATGTCCAATCCTCGTGGCAACCGTACACAAAGTAGTCAGAAACACTACGAGATATGTCAAAACTCTACTGGAACATAGAAACATAGGAATTCCATTATGTCAAATCTATGTCTTGTGGAAAATGAGAATGTATTTCCATCAAGAATTTATACACTATTCATGTGGAGATCGTCGAAAAAATCGTGTAATCAACACGGTAATTAATATAGCGACTGATGGTCTCGAACTATTAACGCGCACGCATTAAAATATCTTGACCATTAGTCGCTGTCTTTAATAATTTAGTTGATTAAATCATTAATTAGTGTCAAAAAATTTATGTACACCTTAAGTTTTATATTTCTTCAACACCTTGTATCTTGGAAAGAATGCATTTCTCAACCTCTATTTATGGGATTTTATTCTATAAAATGATCTGAGAATTCACTTCTTCAAATCTTTCACATCAATTCAGAAACATCCTGTATTCAATACATCTGAACGAAGGAAACAAAGTGTAAAGTATTTTTTTCGAGATACCAATTATCTGAAATCATGTCAGAAGTACCGGGTTTTTCACTATAATTTGACCCCCCCTTTAACTTTGTTACTGAAGGAGATACAAAAAAAATGTTTCGTATAAAAGTTTCACGAAATTAACTGAAGTTTTTTGATATGAGTCCAGAAACTGAAATATATACAGGGTGACCAACATATTGATGGCAACTTCATTTTTTCAAATGGAGCCCTGTATATTTTTCCATATTTGGTAAGCTCTTTTTGCCCTGCTTTCAAATATGTAACATATGTTGGTTCATCTTTCTTAATCTGAGCACCACAGAGTTTCAAATTTCAATAACCATCTGGCATAGCGTTTTGGAAGTTCGTGAATTTTTAAGTGGCCAATTTGAATTTGGATTGGTAATAGCGCACCCATTTTATGGCCAAGTAATTGTTAAGTATTCATCCTAAAATAATACTTTTAATAATACCACATATCTTTTTTATTCGGCGTCATCATGTTGGACACCCTGTATATATTTCAGTTTCTGGATTCATATCAAAAAACCTCAGTTGATTTCATGAAACTTTTATATATATATTGGCGGGGGTCCTACAGCCTATGCCGCATCCCGCATTTTGATCGCCACACCTCCCTATCCTCCACAATGGCTCGATCTCTCATATTTTTCTTAATCCCTTCTATCCACTGCGTTATCGGTCTTCCTCTTCTTCTCCTGTTCGCTGGTATGTACCTAAGAGCTCTCTTGGGCCATCTCGTCTCCTTCATTCTCATCACATGCCCGTACCATGATAGCTGCCTCGTTTCTACTCTTTCTGCTGTTGTTATTATCCGCCCAGTTTTCCTTCTAATATCTTCATTTCTAATATGTTGTAGTCTGGATATATTGCACGATCTCCTCAGGAAATCCATCTCCACCGTGTCTATCATCCTTCTCTCCCTCTCTGAGAGTTGCCAGCATTCACATCCGTACGTCAAAATTGGCTCTACAATTGATGCGTAGATAGTCATCTTTGTCTGAAGTTTCATTCTGGTTGACCAGAGTAACGAGTTTAACAATCGGATTGCCTTCTTTCCTAATTGTGTCCTGTTTTCTATATCCTTTTTCGATGTTCCATCTTTCGAAATGATGCTTCCTAAGTATTTGACTTGGCTACATTTTTTCAGATTACGGATTTGCAGATCTGGGTCTTCTTCTTGTTGGTCTCCTACTTTTAGATATTCAGATTTGTTCATGTTTATGGTCAGACCCCATGCTTCAAATTCTTCTTTTAACTTTCTGAACATATAGTCCGCATCGTTCTCGTCATTAGTTATGATAACTTGGTCGTCGGCGAATAGGAGTGTTGATAGTCATGAAACTTTTATACGAAACATTATTTTGTATCTCCTTTAGTAACAAAGTTAAAGGGGGGGTCAAATTAGGTATAATGAAAAACCCGGTACATTGAAATTACTGATTATTTTGCATGTCAGCGTATTGTCAAAAACTGCATGAGTTTATTTTCATTTTTGAAGAGAGAGCACGACACGGAAGGTTGAGGTCTCTTGCCCGAAAATTGTCGAAATTAGTTATAGAAGTTATGTTTCTTATAGTACCTGTATATCTCAGAAAAGAACAAATACGAATAAATCGTAGATAGAGAAAAGTGAATATACCGCACTTCCTTTCCTGCGGAAACTCATGTTCGAGCCAATGGCTATATTCAAAGATTTTTAAGAATTCTTACTATCCTTCGGTTATGTTATTCACAACTGATGGTAAGCAGATTATCGGCTTCCACTGCGTTTGTACCCTTAGTCTCATAGTAAGACAGTGACGGGGTAAAAAGAATATCTACTAGCAATAGTTAGCCACAAAATGTTAAATCTCCATGTCATCTCGTTAGGAACAAGCCCTCAAGTATAAAATACCTGCCAGCTCATTATTTCTACAAGATCATTAGTCACACTTATCAAGATTATCAAAGCGTTGCTCTATCTCAAAAAGGGCGCTAAAAGCTCCAATTTCGCAGAGAATGCGTCACAGAACTCAAACCCACCTCCGAGAAGATCTTCTGCGAAATTTTCTTAGTTGATTTCAATCAAACCTCAATCTTTCCGACAATTCCGTGAACTTCAGGTGGTTATCGTATTTCTATGAAGCGCTGAGAAACCGAGTCATAATTGAACCACACAAACATGCTGCTTTCAAAGCTACAGCGTTATATTTCAACATTAGTGGAATATATCCCACGTGGAAAACAAGAGTGCTGTTTCAGATTAGGTATTGTTCAGATGTTCCTTTTGCAATCAAAAGTATTACGTTACATGTCGACTCTGCTCATATTATTCCTATTTCGGATAACTGGCTACGTTTTCAATGAACGGACCTGAATGACTCAAAATGAATGAATCGTTCTGAGGCAATCTTTTATCGGAACACTATAATATTTGGCTTCTAAGTCTTCAATATTTGTGGTCTTATTTTGATGATATCCCCAAAGAAAGTACTTCAATTGTACTACGGCGGCTAATCGAGAGGAATGTGAGAGAGAGAGCTGTCTTGTTGTAACCAGATAGCTTCATTTGGTTCACCTTTATCTACCTTTTCACCTTTTCAAACCTGTAAGATGTTTTTCAAGAAAATAAGGCACAAAATACGATCGTGTATGATTCCTAAGAACGCCGCATATGAAGAGCTGATCGAAAGCTGCAGACTTCAAGCCAGAGCTGTCTACAGTTTCCATTTTTAGTTATTCGAATTATTGGAAAATTTGTCCAGCATCTAGGTCATTCGAGTCATTCAGTTGTGCCATGTCGGCAAATATTGCTCCAAACGATACATCTGAATCCAATTATTCTGAAAAAAGGATAAGGTTTGCACCAAGAAGTTCCAGTTGCGTTCCGCTGTGAGTTTTTTTAAAAAATGGCCCCAAAACCAGATTATGAAATGCCTGCACTTTTTGAGAACGCAGCCTATGAACAAGTGCCAAAAAGCTTCAGACTTCACTAGGGCTTTCTTCAATGTCCATTCATTAAACCGTTCAAAAACAGAATCGCATAATTGATCTTCTCCACCTTCAATAGATGTTAATTATTATTTTCCTGAAAGTTTTTTCTAATTGTTTGACAAATCTGCTACCTAATTATAACTCGAATGGATTGTATAACAAGATGTAATGAAGATGTTGCAATGGGCCCGTGAGGAGTGATGGCAGGAGCCATTTGTTTATCCATTATAGCATCGAGCATTCAGGTTCGAAATCAGTCGGCACATTTGTCCAGCATCTAGGTCATTCGGTTCCTTTTCTACAACGAAGTGTCATATTGCTTCATTTGGTTCATCTGGATCTACCTAATTCAAAAACCTATTCAAATCTGTAAGGTGTTCTTCAAGAAACAAGGCACAACATCCGATCGTGTGTGTGATAGTAGATAAACAAAGAGACTTCTAGCGCAATTTTGAACATAACCTCAAATTCATAAACGTCGAATGCGCGCCGTTATGAGGGCCCCGCGCTACAGACGTTTTTTTGGGATAGTGAGAACGCTGCGTATGAAGAGCAGCTCAAAAGCTACGGACTTCAAGCCAGGGATTTCTACAGTTTTCCATTCAGAAAAAGTTATTCGAAAATGAAAAATCATTATAGATCTTGCGTCACTTTGTACAAACATTAATTATTATTTTCCTAAGCTCTCAAAGCCTTATCGAATTGTTGACAAATCTGCTCCCTAATTATTATTCGAATGGATTGTATAACAAGATGTAATGAAAGATGTTTGCAATGGAGCCCGCGAGGAGTGGTGGCAGGAGCCATTCGTTTATCCATTAGCATCGAGCATTCAGGTTCGAAATCAGTCGGGAAATTTGTCCAGCATCTAGGTAATTCGGGTCTTTCCCCAAAGCGGCGGAATGAATGGATCCGAGCTGTACGTATCCGATAAACCTACCGGAAATAATTAAACGAAAATGCTGTACCCACAGCCAGGATTAAACAGAGACGTCAGCGTTGAAGCTGTTACCCTAGATGAATGTATCATTGGGACAGATCGTTATGGAAAAAATTGTTATATCCGATCGTTTGACGTCTCTATCATGTATTCGAACAATGGAAGCAACATTGTTGAACCTATCAGGTCGCGAAATGTTGAATTTTTCATCGGGACGCCGCTTAATCGGAAGTTTTATCGGCGAAAAACAAAGCTATTCCATCGAAATTCATATTCGGGCGAAAATCGAACGCGGACGAGATTGTATTAGTCGGACGCACCGTGCTTATAATTTCGACATGGAGAGTGTAATTTCATCTGGAAAAATGTGTTACTATGCTCAGAGACATGTATTGTAATGTTATGTGACGTAGCTCGAATGTCAAAAGTTTTTACAGTTTAGTAATTTCAATTTGATATCGTCTTGTGTTTTCGAATTATGTGATGGATTGTACTAGAATGGTTCAAATATAAACATAAATATTTAAGTAAACGAGAGAAACATTCAGTGTCGTAGAAGTGGCTGCACTGGATGTTAGACTGGCCTGTAACGAAGCCAAAACAGCAGCCAGGATCACGTTACCCAGAGTTAGAGTGAGATGGAAAGCATTTCACTGTCGCTCTGGGGTGAAGTAAACAATAGGTTTAATTTTCATTTTTACAATTACTGAATATAATACAACATTGTCGTAATTTTGCCTTAGCTATATTTTCCGGAATACCCTGAAGCAACAATAAATTGCACCAAAGCAGTGAAATAATTCAGTTTATGAACGTCATCGAAATAAAAATGTAAACACATCGCATCAAGAAACTAAACACTAACAGATAATTTTGCCAAATTAACAGAATTATCTGTTACAGACGCAATCCGTTAGTATCAGAGTAGGGGAGCGGTAAATCAATTATCCTAATACGGAATAAACATAAGGCACAATTTCGCAACGCCTGGAGTTTGTTTGCGCGTATAAGCAGATTCTATTTGGCTGCATAACAAATGCGTGGAGGCAACTCTAGGTTTACTTTTGACTCTGAGATGTAACCACATAGCATTCAGAAACTAAACACCAAGAGACGATGTTGCCAAACTGTCAGAATTGTCTGTAACAGACGCAAGCCGTTACTATCAGAATAGGACCGCGGTAGATCAATTATCCCAATACGGAATGATACATGCGGCACGAGTTCGCTACACCGGAATATTGTTCGCGTGTAAAACAGATTTTACTTGCTTCATAAAAAATGCGCGAAGGCATCTCTATGTTTACTTTTTACTCTAAGTTGATACATCAACCTCATATACACCCAACACAATAACAATCAAAATCTGAACAAGACAGCTTTCTACTTTCAGAACACTGTAATAGAACTTCTGACATTCTCCCTACATGGTCAAAGAGCAACTGCTTACGTCAAGTAAAGAGCTTCGATTGGAAGCAGAAGCCCAGTGAGCTGCATGTCTCTAGACGTTTGTTAACATATTCGTCAGATTGCGAACATGCCTCCGGCCCTCACTAGGGTGCTCACAACAAATCCATATTTTTCGCAGAAAGCATAATATTCGTTTGCGACTTCCAGTCTTTGAGCGAAAGGAAATTTGAAAGAATTTGAACAGATAGAACAGGGATCTTAGTGACAACCAAGAAAAATGCATTCTCAGTAAGTTGTATTGGAAGGATGAACGAAGTTCAGAGTACGGAGTAACTATGTTGATTTCGACTTTCAAGTTTATAGCGAATTCCTACGTTTGTGCTTGGTATGTCGTTTTTGTTGTATTTCGTTCGAAATATAGCCATATTGCAAGGTCATTCAAAGAAGAATTCAATTATAAAGAAGAAGCTATGCCGTTAATAGTGGAAAATAACATCAGGCAAATGACCCCCACCACCACGCTTACAGTACCATTTACTTTCAATGAAATTTTTCCATAACCAAATCGCAAAGTGGCTGCCCTATGTCCTCGATAGCCTCACGAATTCCATGTTTAAGGTCTTGAATCGACGCTGGGCTATTGGCGTAGACCTTCTCTTTCACGTGGACCCAAAGGTAGAAGTCGTAAAGTGTTGAATCGCAAAATCTCGGTGGCTAATTGTTATCACCTCTTCGAGATATAACACGGTCCAGAAACTCTTCCCACATTGTTGATGATCGGCCGGCTTGAGTTCTTGTGTTAACTGAACGTTATAAGCCTTAAGACCCAAATCTTTATGCAAAATACGGTGTAATGACGTTTTTGGAATGCCCTATTCCAAAGAACGACGAGAAATGGACAAACCTGGGTTTATTCAACACTTTCGGCTATAGCAGCAATAATCTCGTCTGTTTTTGAGCGACGTGAACGGGTTCTATTCTTCACATCACTAACTTGTCCTTGTTCCAACAGCTCGAATTTCTTCATTGCGATCCGACATGGTGCTTGACGACGACCCAAAAATATTCGAGTTTCACGAACCGTCTCTGCCAAATTTTCACCATTTTTACAGTGATTATTTATCGTTTGATTTTAATTGATGGCGTAGTCTCTACTTGCCATATATCAAAAAATGACAGCTTCAAAAGTGACATCTACCGAAATAGCGAGCTATTCCAAACAAACCTCCTATTGGAAAACCCTTTATGTCTTGTGTTCTAACATTTCTGGTCGAAATAGATGCCCAACAAGAATACGAGGTCCATAAATGTTTTTTTTAAATTCAATATATCAACAGAAACAATAGTCAGTTTCTATTATTTTTATCGTTATTACTAGCCTCTCAGCCGACTTCAAGAATTTTAGTAGCCCTTTAGTACGGCTTACAATCCACCAATAACCGAGATTGCTCGGACTGCCAAAGAAAATAAGGACAAGGTTACAGTATGTAGGTAATAACTTTTTGAATGAACGAGTAAAGAAATGGCTAAGTTGGGCAGAGTTCACTGTTGGATCTTTCTGTTCCACTGAGCGTATGATAGGATCAGTTCTATCTTTATTAGAGAAAATGAATTGATCACAAGGCGACGTTGAGGAAGTTTACCGAACAAACTTTGGATTTCTCGTTCTCCTGTCTTTGTTCTCCGCTTGAATTCAGTTACTTAGGTTATCTATACCTATTAGTGGTTGCACTCTAGAAGACGATGATGGGTCGAACTGAATTGTAGCCTTAGAACTAAGGTCATGTCTCAGAAACGTCGGAAGGGGTCAGAATGGTCAGATGCTTCTGGTTGGAATCTTCGTTTGTATACTGAAATATCCGTACCTCTTTTGTAATGTAACACTCACTTACAAAAAGCAATTATAGCAAATATCGATTGAGTTGAAATTTGCATGCATTTCATAAAAGAAAATTGACAAAGCTTTGAATGCAAAAAAACTCCGAAGACTGAGAAACTCTAAAATTTTTCGGAACTGTTTCTAGCAGATATGTAAAGTTTATAATTTATTTGAAAAAACGTTGACAATAGTTATTTTCAAAACAACTTATAATAATTTCTTCTACAAGTTTAAAAGCAAGATACTTATAGACTAGTTTTCATTGAACGAGCCTCTTTTGCGAATATTATATAGGTACATGATTTTTGGAGAATATAGGCAAATAAAGCTGAGCGATGCGCTCTCTAGTGACGATCTGAGTAACCTTTAATATTGACATGATTCTTTCATGTTGCATTGTGTTGTCGTGATTTATGTGAATATTTAACATTATTAATAATTTTTTGAGTATAATTCATTCACACCGCTATTGTTCAGTTCCACAGTATTCTTCCTGAGAAGAAAAGAATATCTTTAGTTAAGAGTTTATAGGTTATGTAACCTCAACTCTGTTATCTGGTGTAATAATAATAATAATAATAATAATAATGGCGGTAAGGAAGTTTGTAGGTCACGATGGACACCAGGAACAACCATGGAGGGAAACATTGCAAAACCAACTACCACGACATCAACCGAGAGATCCAGGACCAAGCAACGAAGGACGAACAACCCAGGACCCAGGAGAAGAAGAACACCGAAGACCTCAGAGCTCAATCCCCCTGATACTTGCTATCCGGGATGAGTGAATGTTCCCCTTAGTAGGGAGTGTGATAGCCGATCGCTAGGGGGTGTGAAAATCACACCCTTTCTACGCTAATAGGCTCAAGTCGATAATAATAATAATATCCATGCTTAACTTAACTTAAGAAATTACTTTGTAGACAAGTCAAACACATCGGACTTACATAAGATACTGATTGAAGCAGATGGTTCAACACCTCTACTACTGAGCGAGCACCCTCATGAAAACACCACACAGACGGATAGTGATAAAATTCAAAGATGGAGAGCAAAAACCCCTACATGGAAGACACCTGAACGAGGTCACCCAGAAACATGTCGACATTCCTGCGTCGAACTACTGGCTGACATCTGGAAGATTGTTTCTTGAAATAGAAGGTTTTCTCCTTGCCATTCAAGACCAATTAGTGCAAACCAAAAACTATCAGAAATATATCATGAAGGATATAAGCCTCACAGACGATAAATGCCGCTACGGATGCCAAACATCAGAAACAATCCAACATATTACAGGAGGCTGTCAAATGTTTGCTGAAAATTAATATAAGAGTCGACATGATGCAGTTTGTAAAATACTTCATCAGGAACTCGCTATCCAATTGAAGATTCTGCAGTCCAAAACAGTTCCATATTAATACTGGAGAACCACCATTACATGCTATATTGGGATCGCACAGTACTTACAAATTTAACAGTTGCTAATAACAGGCCAGACATAATTTTAGTGGAGAAAAAAGAGAAGAAAGCAATACTTATAGACGTAGCTATCCCGAATAACAACAATCTACGTCAAAAATACGCTGAAAAAATATCGAAATATCGAGAGCTAGAACTTCAGATCAAAAGACAGTGGGGAATGCCTAGTAGCAGAGCCTCAAGTCCAACATAAAGGAGCTAGATTTGGATGAAAACCTTCACAAAATAATGCAAAAAGCAGTACTACTCGGTACAGCTAGAACGGTAAGGAAGTTTGTAGGTCACGATGGATACCAGGAACAACCATGGAGGGAAATATTGCAAGACCGACTAGCAGGACATCAAGCGAGAAATCCAGGACCAAGCAACGAAGGACGACCAACCCAGGGCCCAGTAGAAGAAGAACACCGAAGACCTCAGAGCTCAATCCCCCTGATACTTGCTATCCGGGATGAGTGAATGTTCCCCTTAGTAGGAAGTGTGATAGCCGATCGCTAGGGGGTGTGAAGAATTACACCCTTTCTATGCTAATAGGCTCAAGTCGATATCCATGCCTTTCCTCAAGCTAGGGATAAATTTGGTGTTTGGGTAGAAAGAAAATCGAGGAGTAGAGTGACAAAGTGTTGAAGGATCGAAGAAAATCCTGGCAACTGAAACTTAAAATCAGCAAACCACAGGAGAAATGAAAGTTTCCTCTTTGATGCATTATGTAGATGACGATAAACTTGTAGGTCAGATTAGATTCATGGAAATACTCGTTTACAGATCCAAGTTCATAACAGAGGTAGTTTTTGAAAAATACTGCTGTGCCTACCAGAAATCTCTTAGTTGGATTTACTACCAGAAAGGAGGAACAACAGGAATGTTCTAGTTTTGGTAGGAGAACTGAAAGGTTGAGACAAGGAAGTCTAAACAAAGAAAAACCCAGTGAAGAATGCTTTTGTGAAGAGTAAATTTACTGTTTGAATATAATAATATGAAGTTAATCCAACTGTTCAACAAAGAAAATTGTTCCCTCAACAGCCTTTCAACCTAATTAATCTTTTACTATGGCTGAAATAAATTGAAACAAATGATGACACCCACCGTCTTCACAAAAAATAAAAATATAATATATACACTTGTTCACTATAGATATCTGAAACTTTGATATATTAATGAAAAATTCAAATTTTAATGAAGCAGATATACACATAAACAGTACAGTCAAATCCTCCCATGTCGATATTAATTGTTCTACGAATGCTCACCGTGACGCTGCATTCTTATTTTCAGATGTCTATGGACGACAACGAAAGAAAGAATAATTTACTGACGATCTGAAGTGATGGTTTTGTTGATGTCCTGAAAATTTCAGGTTTTGAAGTCCATCGTTCCGTGTTTACGATAACTTTAAAACCTTATATTTCAATGAAGGATTAAGATTTTTTTTAGAGACTTAAATTCATAAATGAAAAGAATGGTCACATGTTATTAAACAATGATTTTCCAAATATGAGTAAACGTTCAAATACCTATGACTTTCATGATGTTTACAATAGAAATTGATTCGAAATATGTCATTCCATACATTGGTACCAGTATGTATGACACGCTGTTCCCTCACAAAAAGCGTGCGAAAATAAAGAACATAGCATTTTTCACAAGCGACCTTTTCGAACCATTTCAGTTCGCATAAAAAACCGATTCAATTTGGTTTTTGTTTTTCGCGATATATTCGACTGCTGACGCGCAGTACGTAACAATACCGGGATAATTTAATAACAAACCGAATTTCCCAGTTCACAACTGTCCGAATTCCTGGGCCAGACGAATTTTTCGATCCATCGTCAGGAGTATTAATTCTTCCACGTCCTAAGCAGCGAATGAAAATTATTTTCGCGGAAACAATAGGGTTTCATTTGTTTTGACGTATTCTAGTTATCAAAACGCAAATTTATTCAGACGTGGTGGCTATTTTGCTCCTCGTATTCATCGGGAAACAAAAACCGAACTGTTGTGATGTTGCAGTAACACCGTGCTTCATTATGAAGACATCGAAGGGTTAGGCCATTCATTTGATGCTGTTGGTTTTTTTTTGTTCCGACAATCACTTCCATTCCTTTCAACAGGAGTTATTTTTATGGTACTTAGTTGTGAAAACAATAGGTGGCCAACGCTGAAATGTGCTCTTTATTTTGCAACTTCCTTACTATTCGTTGATACTCAGGCCTGATCCTCACAATAAATTTGTAGATCTTCACGAAGATTTTATTTAAGGTGGCTCAATTGTGTATGCTGTTGAGTTTCTTCATTCCGTCAAGCCAACAGACTTGAAGGTTTTCCTGAATTGAGCAATCATTTCACAGATACATACGGATATAATGATATGGTTTGATTGGTTCGACGTGTTCTAGCTAGAAAAATGCAAATTTATTCAGACGTGGTGGCTATTTTGCTCCTTGTTTTCATCGGGAATCAAAAACCGAACACGAACTGTTGTGATGTTGCAGTATCACCGTGCTTCATTATGAAGACATCGAAGGGTTAGGCCATTCATTTGATGCAGTTGGTTTTTTTGTGTCGACAATCACTTCCATGCCCGTCAACAGGAGTTATTTTTATGGTACTTAGTCGTGAAAACAATAGGTGGCAAACACTGAATGTGCTCCTTTTTTGCAACTTTCTAAATGTTGTTACTAAGGCCTGGTTCTCACAATAATTTTCTAGATCTTCACAGAGATCTGATTTGATATTTCAAAACCATTAAATTTAGAGCATTTCTTTTCATTTTGAATCATGTTTCATCAGCAAACTTTCAAAATAATACATTCATTTATTTCATTAGCTTTTAATTTTTTATATATTTCATGATAAAGGGTTTTTTCAATAAGATATGTTATTTTGAATAGCCCGCTATTTCGGTAGATGTCACGTTTGAAGCGGTCATTTTCTGACATTCAACAAGTATAAACTACGCCATTAATAAAAATGGAACGATACACGCTTCAAGAACGCATTGAAATTATTAGAATTCACTATGAAAATGGTGAAAATGTGGCAGAGACAGCTCGTTAAACTCGAACATTTTTGGTCGTCGTGAAGCACCTTGTCGGACAGCAATAAAGAAATTAGTGGAAAAATTCGAGCTGTTGAGATAAGTTAGTGATGTGAAGAATAAAACCCGTTCGCGTCGCTCAAAAACAGCCGAGAATGTTGTGGATTGCGCTATCGAGAGATGATTAATGATCAATGGCCGAAATTGGATAGTATTGATCTGGACAACATTAACTTTCAACAAGACGGCGCTACGTGCCACACAAGCAACGAAACCATTGATCTTTTGCGGGAAAACTTTCCGGACCGTGTTATCTCTCGAAGAGGTTGTCACAATTAGCCACCGAGATCTTGTGATTTAACACCTTGCGACTTCTACTTTTGGGGCCACGTAAAAGAGAAGGTCTGCGCCAATAGCCCAGCGTCGATTCAATACCTCAAAGATGGAATCCGTGGGGCAATCGAGGACATAGGGTAGCCACTTTGCGATTTGGTTGTGAAAATTTCATTGAAAGGATATGGTCCTGAAAGCATGGTCGTGGTGGTCATTTGCCTGATGTTATTTTCCACTATTATCGGCATAGCTTCTTATTTATAATGAAATAAACATCCAATAATTTATACGGAAAAATGGCATTTTGCTTTGATTATCAAAAGATCACCTCTCATTGGAAAACTCTTTATTTCATGCTATATCGTTCAGTTCTCTATTCAATCCCTAAAAAATAGTTATCATTGCCATATTTTCAAAATATTCTAAGTAATATATCCTTAAGGATTCACAGATTGGTAGAGTCAGCAGAAAGCATAGCCCTCCTAGCTAATAAGGAGTTTCTGCTTGAATCAGCCTGTAGAATTCATTTGAAAAACCTCTAATCATCGTGACCACATTAACAGAAAGAATTAATGAACTGACTGACATGTTTAACTTCAAGGAATCATTATCCATTTCTGGAAGTTCCAATTAAAATCCTCATTTAACTTGAAGGCGTTACCACGAACCAAATCTGTTAGTTATTAAGAGATGTCAGCTTTGGGGTGATGGTGATGAGAAACCATACGGAGTGGTCTTGGAAGGCATTTTCGAAATTAATTAGAGTCAGGTATATAAGATGAGTACGAATGCTTTCCCTAGCAGCAAGCCATATCTGATCTCTGATTATTCGACAGATATATAAAAGGATATTAGTTCTAATTTTCTTCATATGAAATGGTGTGGAAAATCGAAAGGGAAATAAGCTGTCAAAGCATTTTTCTTGCATTGTTGAATTTCAAATGATAAACATATATCTACTCGTTCACGTTCAAGAGGAGACTTTTTTTATTATTTGTCGTTACATTCCCTAGTATCTCAGAACAACTGGATCAGTTAAAAAAATATTGATTTTTCTAATCGTAAAATAGTGAAGATTGGCTTCATTGTCAGCTACCAAATCTAGTTATGAATCTCCGTATTATATTCTCGATTCAAATATCCGATCATGTCCAATTTCTATGTTGAAATTCTCAATGATAAGAGTTCAAAGTTGAATTTCTCTAGTCAAAACTTCAATATTTTGATACCAATAGCGATTGAAAGATTGTACCAAATTTCATGAAAATCTTGTATATACAAATTTTCATAAAATTCGGAAAAATCCACAGGTCTGAAATTTCATTGTTGTATTATTGTATATAATTCAACTCTCTAGCTTGTTCTATAATTCGCAATGATTATGGTATAATACATATTGTATGGACAACTATAAATAATAGTATATTATTCAACGAGCGAATAATAGCCATTATATGCAAGTAGCATACTAAACTTTATCCACGACTACCGAATATATTTCTTGAAGATTTCAAAATTTGGCGACCGCGACGAGACCCTTCTATGACAAGTCAAGTTGATACATGAGAAATTTTTAGAGAACTGTTCATTGTATATTTAGTAATAAAAAATGCTTTAACTGATATAATAAGAGTAGATTTGGCCGTCGATTGACAATATATACCCATATTTGTTGTTTGTAGTTGAAGTACTTTAGAATACTGAAGAAATACCAATTTAAAGAATATTATACCAAAGCTAAATCTATGAAGCATCTGACAGCAGTGAATTATATCTCATTAATCACTCGTGATCAATGGATATTATTTTGTCCGAGCCCACAGACGTAAAATGGCCACATTATTTAGTGGTCGTGGAAAAAATTTTCATTTCATTCATAATTTCCGTTGATTTTTTTTTCACCAATTATATGAATATATCATCAAAGGTCTTTTTAGATGTTGAACGATGATTTTTCGTCTATAGAATCTTCACGATCTTATCACGAATTCTAGATAGAATTTTGTATAATCCTGGGTCTGCAAATAAACCGTTGTTCTCCTGTGTAATGTTTAATAACTGCATCTCTTAACTTCAATCTATCAAATCATAAATATAGTCCGTTCACGAAAGTTTGAGAGCATAGTAGGCGTTTGTTTATTTATCAGAAGTTGGCAGTTTTCGCTGTCATAACGTGAAATAAAGTCAACGCTGCCGAATGTACCCGACCTCGTCCGACGAGCTTGCGAGTTATCAGAGAACTTTAACAATATTGACAACATTGCGTATCAATCTGACAAGAAAATAATTAACATAACCTGAAATTTTAATATACACAGTGAAATATGCCAAATTTCCATGGCCAACCGACGGCTCAACCTTTCGTGAACGGAGTATATGTGACATTATGATTCGACTCAATAGACTCCTGCTGCCTAGATAAGTCAAGTTACCTTGGCTGAAATCATGCAGCCTAATATATTCAATCCTTAAACCACTCCTCTGTGCATGGAATGCAACTGATGACACAAAGAGTTCCACCAGCCAAAATTCCAATTTCGTATGCAAAACCGTTTCACCTTCGCCCCAACACTGCATAAATTTCGGATATAATGGCAACTTATTTATTTCGCAATAAAACATCTGAGTCGTCTTCCTCACTAAAGGCTTCGAGATAGACGAATCGAAATTTCTTATCTATTTATGATTTTCAAGTGACGTGACTGAAATATTCAAGGAAGCTGACTGAATTTCTATGGAGCATGAACGATAGCCTGAAGTTCTCTTGGAAACACGTCCCTATACAGAAGGTAAAATATGTATATTTCAGGGAAACTGAAAAATAGCTGAAAATCGATTTCATGGAAACGCAACCCGTTACGAATGATCTAAGGGTATTTATCTACTTATAACAGAAATTCCAATCGTTTTCGAGCTGGTCTGCGGTATTGATTTTAAAAATTATATTTCTTTCTGTGATTTTTCCTGGATGCATCAATTTTTAGTTTTTTTCATGTGGAGGTGATGAAAATATTAAAATATAAAATAACATGAATAGAGTAGAGAATTATACCTATTCACTTTGATACTTATCATATACATTAACGCAAGAATCTGTAGCTATTTTGAGTTTTTGACTCTTGGTAGTGCAGTACAACTCTAAATGACATGGTAGAGAATGATATTTTAGGATCGCATAATCCTGAAAGAATTCATGTCTGGTGAGTTTGCTGACCAGTTATTTCTCTGGATATTATTCTCGCGAAGACACAAAAAATGTCAGTTCACATTCAACAAGTTGGGGTAAGACGTTTGACAATGTGCGTATACTGAAAAGTTGTCTTTTAACACCATGTAAAGGGTTTTCTAATAAAAGGTGTTATTTTGAATTGCCCGCTATTTCGGTAGCTGTCACATTTAAAGCTGTAATTTTTTAACATTTGACAAGTAGAAACTACGCCATTATTAAAAATGGAACGACACAAGCTTCAAGAAATTGTGATTTAACACATTGCGAATTTTCCTTTGGTGCCACTCGAAAGGGAAGGTCTACGCCAATAGTCCAGCGTCCATTCAAGACCTCAAAGATGGAATTCGTTAAGCTATGGCTGCCACTTGGCGATTTGATTATGAAAAATTCCATCAAAAGGATATGGTCCTATAAGCGTGGTCGTGGTGGTCATTTGTCTGATGTTATTTTCCACTATTAACGGCATATTATCTTCTTCAAATGAAATAAACATCCGATCATTTATATTGAAAATGGCCTTTTCCTTTGAATATCAAAGTAATACCTCTTATTGGAAAACCCTTCACATGCCTACCCATCCCTAAACATCCACGATAATATAAAGAAAAATAGAGAATCAATTCGAAGTACTCAGAAATATATCACAATAAAAGTCCTTGTTTACAAACACACTGCGGAAAAGGCAACGGTGCCAAAGTTGGAACAGTTATTTTCTAGCAATATCACATTCGATTTCATCAGGCTGAAATCGAAGACAAAAAAGGGATAAACAAAACATGAAACTATAAAAGCTTATCGCCTATATCCGGCGATCTGTTATAATTCTGAATTAATGGCGCAACTTTAACACGAGAACCCTATTAAGCGGCATTGATATATTAAGAATAAATGTTCAAGATTAGCGATAGTTATTATTGTGTTTCCCAACTTCGAGATAAATGTGCTTTATTCAGACAACTGAACCCTTTCCCTTGTTTGTTTATAATTAGTTTCGAATTCTTATTGCACCGAATCATGGGATAATGGCAGAGTTCATTCGAAAAAGCTTCGATATCCTTCGGGTGGAATGAACAAAAGGATTACTGGGCTATGAGGACCTTGATATTTATAGCGCGAGAGTTTAACGCCAGATATACTCGATTTTCGAAAAATATTGTGAGTTGTTTCTCTAATTTGCTTGTGGACAGACGTTCATTAGCTATTCCACATATTCTGAAGCATACTATTACAGATTATAGCAGTTTTATTTTAATAATACACCTCCAGGGTGTTGAAATGCAAAGTTTAAATATGGGACCTGTTAACATGGTTTTTCTTCACTAAACCCAGTATGTGGGCATTCGAAATCTCAAGCTCTCGCAAATTTGCAAGAAGATATATTGGAGGTCCCAGATAAAATAAAAAAAGTTGAGGGTATTTCCAATTCAACCGAGAGTATATAATCAAAAACAATTTTATATTTTGCAGTCACCTGTAAAATTTAATAGATATTGTCCTTTTCGTTCAAAATATTGAGTTGGTTTCGTACGTCGTCCAAAACCTGTGTTTTCTTAATATAGCGGGTGTTAAAATATAAAGTTATGAATGAGCATGAAAAGAATGTTTCACCTAAAATTTCAAGTAATTTATTTTTAATCGAATATCGCAAAGCCGATCAAAAATGCAACCAATGAAATGAATGCTAACGCGTTCGTCACACTTAACCCCCAATTCTGATCATTTCAATTCACTATAGCTCATTTCGGTTATTTCAATATTTTTCTCGAAAACCTGAAAAGAAAACAAATAACAGCTTATCGCTTTGACCTTCTGGAGCTCCATCATTTCTTAAATATTTTTTGTGGAAATCACAAGAAATGATAATTGGAAAATACATAGAGTGTTGCCACATCTATGATAGAAGAGACCGGCGCATTCGCCATTTTGTGGCGATGTTTCGCAATAAATTTAAACTATTCACAATGGCTTCTTTTGAGAATTTTCGAGAAGTAAAGCTGTCTATTTCAACCTGGAAATGATATATACTTTTTTCTCTAACCTACTCTATTCTACTGAAATCAAAAAATCAAACTCATGTGTACCGGGTGTTCTAAATTCGTTGTCTAGTGAGGGTATCTCAGAAACCCGATGAGCTAGAACAAAATGAGTGGCAAATTTTCGGGATTCGATTTTTGAGAGAATTCATTTGGTGAAAACCGCAACCTTCTAAGTTAAACTGTTTTCGAGCTATTAGAGAAAATTGGAAAATGGCGTCAAATGAAAAGTTCTCACAAGTTCTTCATTACTGAAGTTAAAAACTAAAACATTATACAGGCAATACATGAAAATTCATGCGTTTAAGAGTAACGCGGGCATAATAAAAACAATAAAAGCGGAGAATAATATTAATCGATTTAAAATCAACCAATATTGAACCCACACTTCGGAACTAATCCCGTCAACGCACAAAGAACATGCATAGTGGTGATATCAAACAGAGCATCCATAGATAGCTATTTCGCTCCATTTGAGGCTCTTCAGTATGGAGGAGCTCCGTCTGAAAGGCATTGTAGGTTCCCTTATTTGAAGAAATGTCGCCTAGCTCTGAGAATAACAGAACCAAAACGCCATCTCTTGGGATCCTTACGAACACCTACCTCCGAGGTGTTCTGTTATTCTCAGAGCTGGGCGACATTTCTTCAAATAAGGGAACCTAGAATGCCTTTCAGACGGAGCTCCTCCATACTGAAGAGCCCCAAATAGGGCGAAATAGCTATCTATAGATGATCTGTTTGATATTACCACGAGTATTACCACTATGGATGTTCTTTGTTCGTTGACGGGATTAGTTCCGAAGTGTGGGTACAATATTGGTTGATCTTAATTCGATTAATATTATTCTCCGCTTTCATTGTTCATACAGGTACTTTATTCAGTAGAATTCATTGAAGTCATCAATTTTTCTTTATTACATTTCGTTCTATCTCTTCGGGTTTCTGAGATCCCCTCACTAAACAATGAACTTAGGACACCCGGTACACTATCTTAGAAGGACTGTTGGTATAAATTGATCGGTACTGGACATTTTTACATGTCTACATTTACAGCTAGAGGAACGTGAGTTCACACTGCTAGGATTATGTATTGGATCTTTATTGAGATGAACCTAAAACTATTCGAGTTGTTGTGATTGAAATTCCAGATACTCAGTTGTAACTATTTTCATTTGAACTATTACCAACTGAATACTCCGACAACTGCATCCCTGAGCTAGGCGGAATTACATTAGAACTAAAACTAATATTGTCGGTATTTCAGGCTTATGGATTGATGACATAATCTCTAAAGATAGTGTAAACAGATTATCCAGCTCCAACGTTAGGAAATTATTTCCTATAATTTATACTTCTGTCAACATTCGAACACGCTCTTCAACATTGGGAGCAATTAGTATTGCTCGTTTCTCATGTTTATTCTGTTACTTTGAAATAGAGGTCGGCGTTCAATCCATGTCCGTTTGTCTATGCTGAATACTAACAGAAACCGTAAAACAGTTACCGAAGATAGAGCGTAGTTCGAAACATGATACAAGGCCCATTGCATTCATTGAATGTTATTCGTGCAATTAGTACTGGAAATTCTTTCTAGACTTCAAATATTCATAAATGAGACAAACAATGACTTAGGAGTGGATTGGAGTGTCTATTAGATCACGGAATTTAATCACATGGTTTATCTGTGATCATAGCATCGTTAAAGGCAAGGGGAGAGGATAAATAAGCTAATAGATTTGAATATACAGGTTTGGAAATTCACATCTGAAATATACGATTTACAATGCATCAGACAGAGAATTCTTCCCTCCAGTTGCACAGATGAATAGTTGAGACAATCACTTGCTGTAACACACTGAATTCAGTTGTCTTACTTCATTATTCTAGTCTTGTCTCTCTCTTATCGTTTAGAGGAGCGTAATTCTTCAGTATGGTAGGCAACAGTAAATACTTGAATCGAGTATTACGGGCAGCCTGATAAATTAAAAATTCTATACGTGTAGTGCGGGTTCTCTACCATACTGGGATAAGAGAGAGACAAGACTAGATTATTGCAGTAAGACAGTTAAATTCATTCAGTTATCGCAGTTGATTATCTCGCCTATTCATCTGTGCAACTGGAGGAAAGAATTCTCTGTCTAATGCCTTGTATATCGTATGTTTTCGATGTGAATTTCCAAATCGGTATACACATCGTTGAGGGCCCTCCTAGTTTTCTCAAGAAATGATTTATTCAATGATATTTTCAGTGTAAATGGCATCGTTCAATGATGATAAGGGGGATACGGCGATCGAACATAAATTCCTGAAAGGACACAACTTTCCGAACGACTATCACTTCGTAAACCGAATTGTGACTTGTCCGAAAGTAGATGTATCATCGTGGTTAAAGCCAAATGGTACTCTAGGTCGCCCAGGCACTGGTTTCCAGGAAAAAACTCACTTATTGCCTTACTGAATTTCGTGGAATATTCGAAAGTTTCGCAATCTCGTGATTAGACCAAACTCAGGTTAATATTTCTTTTTTATTTTGGTGTGATTTTATTCATTTAATTTTCCTGAACAACATTAATGAAACCAACAGGTGGCAGTCTGTCTTAGTTTAGAAAATATGGACCGCCAAATTTCCAAAAATGTTCCAACGTCACTTCAATTTTTTCACTATAAAAACACAAATTTACTGTTCCAATTTAGTCCATAAATCACCTTCGAACATCCATATAACTATTCGATTAGTTTCGTTTCAGGTTATTCAATAATTAATACAGAAACATCGGATTTCTAGAGGCACCACATATCCACAAATTTTAAGGAAAGATTTAAATGCTATATTTGGCACTGCCGCAAATTCATTAGCGCGAATATGATACGATGCTTTCTCATAAATGCCGTCATCATTTAATGTCACTCGCCGAAGGACGGAGCAGTGGAGCCAAACTTACCATGAAGAACGGCGTGCTTTCCTTAGAATTTGTGAATATGTGGTACCTCTAGAATTTCGATGTTTCTGTATTCATTATTGAATATACCTGAAATGAACCTAATCGAATAGTTATTTGAAAGTTTGAAGGTGATTTATAGATTAAATTGGAGCAGTAAATTTGTGATTTCATTGTGAAAAAAGTTAGGTGAAAATGGAACATTTTTGGAACTTTCAGGGTCCATATTTTTCAAACTAAGACAGACGGTCTCAATAATGTTGTTCAGGAAGACTCAATGAATACAATGGCACCAAAATCTGGTCGATATCTGCTGGTCACCGAAATTTGATATTTACCCAAACTTTTTGATGTAGAGCTGCTATTCTTGACGGGCAAAACGAGAATATTCTGAAAATTAAAACTCTCGTTATTCACTGATTTCAAGCGGAAATCTTAGCTATTGAAAGGTGTCTAGATATAAATCTAGAAAGAAACTATCAGAAGTGTGATACAGCCATACACTCAGATAGTCAAGCTGCTATTAAAGCACTGAGCTCCTACGTCATCGACACTAAAATGATCTGGGAGTGCCGGAACAAACTCAACGAGGTAAGCAAGAAAAATAAGGTCTTTTTAATCTGGGTTCCCGGCCACTCGGAAATCAAAGGAAACGAAGAGGCCAATACACTTGCCAAAGAGGCCGCACAAATGTCACTCATTGGCCCAGAACCCTTCTGTGGTATATGTAAATGTACCTATGAGAAGGAGTTTCTGGAGAAGGAGAAAGCCGAGAGGGAAAAGCTCTGGCGGAATCTCCCAGGGATGGATCATTCCACTGAGTTCCTTCGGAACTTCGAGACAGCGGGATCCAAAAGATATCTGGATCTTGGTAAGAAGCAATTGCACCTCCTCACTGGCTTTCTTACAGGACATTGTCGCCTCAGGAAGCACCTGTTGAGGATGGGATTGTCGGACACTGACGAGTGTAGGTTCTGTGGGGAGGATGAAGAAACCCCCATTCACCTAGTCGCGGAATGTCTTCGCATCTAAGGAGAGAATGCCTTGGGCTAGAAACTTGTAAGAGTGAGGAACTAGCCTCGTTGAAGACTTCACAGTTATTATATTTGATTAGATCGCTGGAACTGGAACGCGAGCTGTGAAGGGTTTGGGCAGAACAGCTCTGTAAGGGCGCACAATAGACCTTGAGGTCGCAGTGAACTGTAAAACCTCTTTAAACTGAAACTACCTTCAGTCTTTTCTGTGATGATAATGTACGCACTATATTCACATTATTGAATACCTATAACTAACCTAGTCGAAATCTTAGTGAAACTAAACTGCGACGGACTAATTCACTCATATCTGCGTATCAGACAGTATTACGCCACCTGAGGGGATCTGAATTGCATAGTATTATGTGATTCTATACATAATCCATCGGAAATTTATATTATCTAGTTGAATTTTTCATAGGAATGTGTAAATTTACGTTTCCGCCGTTGTACCTTCGGATAAATACCTGAAATACAGTAGTTATACATAAATGTTTTTGTGAACACCCGGTTACTTACTTATTACATCAAAATAGCTGTAAAACTACATATATTTTTGTGTGAATCTTACGTAAAATTATCCCCATTTTTCGCAGTGTATGTCTATTCTTGTTGTAACGCAATAATGTAACTCTACTTACTGAAGGGAAAAAAATATTCCTTCAATTATATGACCCCCTCCCCGAAAATTCACGCAAACATGAGCATTATAATTCAACTCAGAAATGTCTAATTTTCCAATCCAGTGAATCCGAAACTGATAAATTCGCAAATAAGCCAATGAAAATAAAGAACGAATATTCATGGTCCTGTCAACCTTCTTCCACAGATTCATAACGAGGGAGTGAGGCGAAGTCCATTACCAACACCCCAATGGTAACATAATTTTATACCTAAATGTGTAATCGACTTGTCATTCGTAAATTCTAGAGAAAGGAAGTAGAATTTGATGGAGAACGGGAGAACCGTCTTCGCAAAGGGCCGGAAAGTTATCGAATATCTAAACATGCCTTACTTCGTGATGAGGGTGGCCAAACAATGGCTCATTATTCATGCCGAGAAAAGAGAATTGAGCATTATTTATGTGACAAAGTGGCTACTCACTCAGATGGAACCACAATAGAAGTAACCTAGAATACACAAATACTCTCCTTTACAGTTAACATCTTGCAAGTTTATGAACACAATTATATCAACTCATGTTTGCATTGAAGTTGTAGAATTGAATGAATTATTGAGTTTAGGCTTCGTTGCTGTTGTTTCAGTTAACAATTCTCTTTCAAAAGATCCCGAATTATGGGGGTTTAAATGGAACTTAGACGAACTTCGAGTGCTAGTTAGGAATGGGTAAAGTGAATGTTTTCACTCGTGGCCAGCCTCAAACGTCAAAATAAATTGAAACAGCTTAAATGTAGTCAGCGTTAAGGTTTGAAGCATTGACTAAATGACTAGCTTTTGAGTTCGTTTCATATTGAATAAGGGATAACTTTTGTCTCTCTTTGAAAATGATAGGCAGATTTGCCCGACTTGGGTTCTAGAAATCGTTGTTCTTTCGACACAGCATTTAGGATGATGCTTGTTGGCCTTTGTGGACAGTGTTCTCATTTTTCGTTGAAGACAAGCAAGATCTGTTTCACTCCATTTTACTATTCCGAAAGACTTTTATTATTACTAGCGATCTGCTATCACACTCCCTACTAAGGGAGTCCTGGGTTGTCTGTCCTTCGTAGCTTGGTCCTGGATTTCCCAGCTGACGTCCTTGTAGTCTGTCTTGCAATATTTCCCTCCATGGTTGTTCCTGGTGTCTATCGTGACCTACAAACTTCCTTACCGTTCTAGCAGTACCGAGAAGTACTGCTTTTGCATTACTTTGTAAAGGTTTTCATCTAAATCGAGCTCCTTGAGGTTGGACTTGAGGCTCTTAGGAATCATTCCTGTGGTTGTTATGAGAATGGAAATGGTTCTGATACTAGACATTTCCCAATGTCCTTTGATCTGAAGTTCAAGCTCTCGATAATTCGATATTTTTTTAGCGTATTTTTGACGTAGATTGTTGTTATTCAAGATGGTTACGTCTATAAGTATTGCTCTCTTTTCATTTTTCTTCACAAGAATTATGCCTGGCCTGTTATTAGCAACTGTTAAATTTGTAAGTACTGTGCGATCTCAGTATAGCTTGTAATGGTGGTTCTCCAGTATCACTTCAGGCTGATACTTATAATATGGAATTGTTTCGGATTGCAGCATCTTCACTTGGATGGCGAGCTCCTGATGTTGTATTTTACAAACTTCATCATGCCGACTCTTATATTCATTTCCAGCAAACATTTGGCAGCCTCCTGTAATATGTTGGATTGTTTCTGATGTTTGGCACCCAAAGCGGCATCTATCGTCGGTGAGGCTGCTATCCTCCATGAAATATTTCTGATAGTTTTTAGTTTGTACTACTTGATCTTAAATGGAAAGGAGGAAACCTTCTGTTTCAGGAAATAATCTCCCAGAAGTCAGCCAGTAGTTCGACGCAGGAATGCCGACATCTTCCTGGGTGACCTCGTTCAGGTGTCTTCCATGTAGGGGCTGCTCTCTCCATCTTTGAGTTTTATCACTATCCGTCTGTGTGGTGTTTTCATGAGGGTGCTCGCTTAGTAGTAGAGGTGTTGAATCATTTGCTCCAATCAGTATCTTATATGTCTGTGTTTGACTATCTACAAAGTAATTTCCTAAGTTGTTTATCTGTTCAGCCGCCATTTTATTTATGTCCACAAAGCTTTGCTCGCCTTTGGTTCTAGGAATGATTGTTCTTTCGACAAAGCATTTAGGAAAATGCTTGTTGGGCTTTGTGCAGGAAATCAAAATTTGTTTCACTCCACTTTACTATTTCGAAAAAGAAGGTGAGAATTGAGCAAGTGTAGGTGTTTGTTAACACCTACGCTGTTGCTTTAGTGAGATTTCTGCTATTCAGTTTCGTTTTCAGAACACTCCTCATTCCTCTGAAAAACTCTGCTGTTAGTTCGTCTTCATCACTCTTCGGTCTATCCTTTGACTTTGTTTCAAACCTAGGTATTTGTATAGATCACCTGCCAACATTGCCTTAATTTCTTCTTCGTTAGATGAGGTGAGAGTTGTCTGTTGGATTTTCTCCCTGCTATATTTAGGGAACAACATTTATCCAGTCCTAAGTTCATGCTGATGTCTTTCGAAAACTTCTCCAGTTGGTCTCTGTTTGCTGCAATTGGTTTCAAGTCATCGACGTATAAAAGATATGATTATTATTATTTTGAATATAATTAAAATAATACAATAGATACATTTTCAAACTCCTGTTATCTTTTAAAGCCATCAAAGAAGGGAAGATGGTTAATCAATGGATTTAAAGTGATTCTTGAATGAGCATTCACGAAGTCTCGCACTTTTTCCAGTTATACCAACATAACGAATTTTTTCTTCGCATTTTTTCGAGAATAATGTGCTCAAATACGCATAGAGTGGTGAGAATAATCTTCAGCACAGCCGGTGTTTCAAGCTTGCAAATGTTGGTCCCGTATTTCTTTCATATCTCGTGGACATTATGAAAATGGAGATGAATTGCACTCTAGATGTTTAAAATATTATACTAAAGAGGGCAGATATGGCGCGATTAATTCCAGTACATTTAGCGCCTAAATGCATACCCGTTACTGAGTTCTCGAAGGGAAACAAACAACTTTATCAGTATTTATGGAAATTTCAAGCGAAATCATGCGACCGCAATATATGGTCGATGTTGCTGAGAGACGGAAACATGATACAATCTGGACTGGAGGATTTTTTTAAATAGTCCTCCAACTCCTCTGCTGTCCTGCCGTGGAGGTTCAGAATAAACCAAGTGACGAAATTTTCACGCTTGGGTTAAAAATAGAAGCGTTGGGTAAATTTTGCGCGATTTTTTCTAGAAGAACAAACTATGAAATTTCAAAATTCTGAAAAGAAACTTGTCCCATACAAGATGACATATCAGCGATGAATATTTGAGTTCGATATTATATTCTATTCGATTGTGATTATTTTAATTAGCTAGTAAAATGACAGTTTCAATTTAGTGTTGTCAGTTTAGTTCGTTGCGGACATAATCCACCTTTTGCCATTTAATGTATTGAAATTGAATTGTTCTGGTATTCTTCAAATTTTTATTTCAGTTGATTCGAAGTTTTATGTTTAGTTACATTATGATTTTCGAGATTTAAAGATTAGGGTGAGAGGTTCTATTGTTCACAGCCTGATAGTGATTGACACTGTGCACATATACAGGGTATCCCGGAAAATGTGGGAAATCTCTCGGAATCAGATAAAACATAAAAAATAAAGATGACTAGTTCCCATAATTTCCTAGCGGCCCTCCCTACGAAGATATGACCTCGTAAATGATGCCATTGGACATCCATTTTAGTGGAATAAGTTTCAAACTATTCGCTATGATTTGATGAAAATTTGATATGATCAATAGTATTAAGGACATCTTAAATCACCTCCCTCAAATGTCAATTAGCTTGTTCAGTTTACCAGGAGCGGACTGGGTTGTATATTTTAATGCTTACATTTTTCACACCCTGTATGATAAGGTGCTAAAAAAACAAATTTGCATACCTTAAACATTGAGCTGAAGAAAAGGTACTCTTCTTCAGTGTCGATAAAATGAAACCTTTTCGAAAAAAAAATTATGAAAAAAGTAAGCTTAATTGAAATTCGTTCCACTAAAATAAAATTTCAGTGGGGTCATTTAGGAGGTCGCATCTTCGTAGGGAGGGCAGCTAGGAAAAAAAATTATGCGAACTTGTCATCTTATTTTTATATTCTATCTGAATCCGAGAGATTTCCTGCATTTTCCGGGACACCCTGTATACCGATGTAGGTATCAAACTATTGGTGCTATCTAAGGTTTTCTCATCTGAATCTACCTATTTCCTAAGGTTTCTATTCGGGTCAAGTTCAATTTCCTCAGGTTATTATCCTGAAAACGGCATCATTAGATATTGGCGTGAATTTTTGCAGAAGTGTCAATAAGTGTATATGTTAGAGTTTACTTAAGGATATAGCGACTGCATACAATTGCGTATATCTTCTGATTTTTTTATATTTTATATTCGTAAGAAATTTTCTATTGAATTCATAAATATTTAGATTAGAATCAGTTCTGATTTATATGATTTTTTAATAACAGAAATTGATTCAATTTATTTCAAAGGTAGGTATAAAATATTGTCATAGGAAGTTTGAATTAATCAAACAGTCAAATCGATCAAAATCAAAATTTAAGCCGATTTTCAATTACATTCTTGTTGAAACTAATTAAGGTATTTCAACACTAATAATTCTCATCAGTGTATCATTAAAGTGTAATCGTACACTATACATTTTTTTTAAACTTTTTAAGTTTTCACTCCCAGTCTCTGAAACAGAAATAATTGAAAAAAAATTATTAAGATGAAGTGCTCCATCGAAAATCTTTGCACTTATTTATCAGGAGGAAATTGGTTTTGAAAAAGTTGTCGCCTAACAGTAAAACTGTAACAGGAAATGAATGAAAAGGATAATGCAACGTTTCGGTGTCTATATCACACACCTTCTTCGGACAAACTTGTAAAATCCTCGGAATTGTGGGTTTTTTCATTTGCAGTCTGATTATTTTCATTTCAGGGACTGGGAGAGAAAACCTGAAAAGTTTTTCAGAAATAGATATAATTCTCTACTCTATTCATGTCATTTTATATCCTTAATATTTTCATGACCTCCAAGTGAAAACAACTGAAATGACTCTTGACATTTGCTTCTGACAAATAAGTGCAAAGATTTTCGAAGGAGCACTTCATTTCAAATGAAATTTTTTCAATTATTTCTGTTTCAGAGACTGAAAATGGAAACCTAAAAAGTATTTTTAAAAATGCAGAATCCTCCCAGATTATATTTCAATCGATATCTGAACACTATACTGTTTGTAGTCGCTTAGAATATTTCTCATTTAACTAACTGATCCTGTTGGATTAACTACATTGAGGCTAACCTTTCAGTCAGTCATTCGATCCACTCGGATTTGGAATCTAAAGAAAGCGTATCTGAGACAGGTTCAGGTCTCCTGCGTTTTGTATCTCTTCAGTCGTTTACAGCAATAGTCTTCAAAGATAACTTTTTTGTGCGAACCAGGGTTTTTAATTCATACCTATTTCAGATAGCGGCAGTTCAAAAGAGATTGAAATTGAATGGAACTTCAGTTCCGAACAGATTCAGTCAGGGATGAGCCCTCTAGAAGATAACGTAAGGAACCGATAGAAATCAAATTCCTGAGGGTGTTCATAATTAAATCGAATAGACGTCTATTCAAAAGTACTTGAAGGTTTGTCGTCCGAGATCAAAAGGAATTTTCTGAGGAAAGTGCCTGGAAAAGAATGATGTTCATCAAATTACGTTTCATCTGACTTGGTGAATCCAGGATGAAAGCACAGCTCTGAAAAAATTCGAAGTGATTGAAAAAGACTTTCAGATTTAGTTCATGCGAAGTCTCAACAATTCCAACAACGTTGAACTTTGCTTTTGAGGAATTTATGTCGAACATGTGCAAATACCAAGGATGAGAAGTTAAGCACACATGATGAAATTTCAACAAGATTATTGCAGTTTAGGAGGTGTTTTCAAATAATTTAGTCAGTTGTGACTGTAAATATAATCAATAAGAGCATTTTCCTTGATATGTGAATTCAATGGTTAAACCAAGGTGCGTTATGAATTTTTAGAAAATAAATTATATGATCTAGAAATTTTTGAGACGCACATTTCAACCGTCAATCTTTTCTAAACGAAATTGGTACTCCTGGTCATACGCTCTAAGGAAATAAACTTTTATGTTGTAAAACATGGTTAATTTTCTGACTATCAGTAAAGAAGTTTGAAATTTTTTTTTTAATTAACCAAGTTTTCCAACATTCAAGTTAATTTTTCTCTGAAACAATCTACTTTAGAGCTTATGACCAGTTTATTTTTTTTGTGTAGAAAACATTTGCGGTTCAAATGGATGTCTTGAAAACCGTACTTTTTTCCATAAGCGTAGAAGCTAGAATAAAAACGCACAGTTACCCCGCAAAAACAACCTCAAAATTTTGTACAAAACTTGAGATTCATGCTAAGTATATGAATACAAAATCTCAGCACGATCGGAATTATTATTTGAAAATTATCCCAAAAATGAAATGTGTTGAAAATCAATAATTAAAAAAAAATATTCAATGTTTCTGATGATGCCATCCTTTTGAAATTTTGCGTGAACATTCAGTATATCGAACTTCATTCACTCGAATCGGATATTTTGTTATGGAAATAAGAAGATTCTTCTTTTCAATGTTCCAATTGAATTTTTTATGGTTCTGTTACCACTATGGCCACAAAATTTTTCATGAGGCTTATCATGAGCATCTTGTATGTAGCCGCAAAATATCATTTCAATTAGTTTCGTTTTGTCTGAGATATTGAGGAACAAAAATTTTGAAGGCCATATTTGATGGAGCACCCTGTACGATTTGACTGGTTAACGAACTTAACCGGAGCATGTAGAAACTGAGCTCACCCTGAAAATCTCAAGTCTCTAGGACAATCCCTTCGACAGTTATCGTGCTTCCAGCCTGGCGTTCAAAAACAGTTTTGATATCGAAGTGAAAAAGTCAATGTTTTTCGGCGTAAATGATTTAGACAGTTATATTTTTTATCTATCTGAAATATATAAAGGAAATTTTCATGAATTAGTTGAAATGTCTACCTGAATTAAAATCAACCGACCTGACAAATGTATCAGCTAAATTTTTATTTAGTCCAATAAATAAATCTAAAGAAAATAATTATCTGATCCCACAAGTCCAAAAAACAATTCACCGAATTCACTAAATAAAAAACTTGGCGAAGAAAAAACCTTAACTACGTGCTATATCATGTGGCTCTAAAACTTTAAATTGTTCAAGAAAACTTTCACTCGAAGCCTGCAAGGCATAAAGATGTGAATTGAAAGTAAACGTTTAGAGCAAGGGGATACGCTACACGTATCTCCCTCTAGAGGGGAAATCGTTTAAAATTCAAGTGCAGGAAAATCATTTAGCGGTGCCAGTTCCCGATGGAAATGAAAAAGTTTCTCTAGCTGAAGTTCAATTTTTCTTTCTTCTGTACAACCTCCAGGCATTGGCCTCTCACAAATCGGAAAAACCTCGGAATGTTCCTACAATGACATCAGGGAAAATAATGAGTTTTCGGATTTCATTGGGCGGAAAAAGCATCGAGTCACAGTTATTCCATCTAGTTTCGTTTCGATTCACTTGTCTGAAATTTATCGCTTAATGTCATCAGAACTTGTAGTTGAGGAATTTTGGAAGGATTTCAATTTTCCATCTTTGCCAAACTGATATTTGAATTAATATATATATTTTTCAATATGAAGCATAATTTTGTAAATATGTGGCTTGTTCTGAGGGCTTACACTATAAAGGGTTCCAATAAGAGTGTTGTTATTTTAATATTCAAACAAAAATGCCATTTTTCAATATAAATGATTGGATGATTATCTCTTTCAGAAAAAGCTATGCCGTTGATAGTGGAAAATAATATCAGACAAATGACCGCCACGACCACGCTTACAGAACCATATCCTTTTAATCCTTTTTTTACCAAATCGCAAAGTGGCTGCCCTATGTCCTCGATAGCCTCACGAATTCCATATTTGACGTCTTGAATCGATGCTGGGCTATTGGCGTAGACCTTCTCTTTAACGTGGCCCCAAAGGAACAAGTCGCAAGGTGTTAAATCACCAGATCTCGGTGGCAAATTGTGATCACCTCTTCGAGAGATAACACGGTCCGGACATTTCAACGAATCAATCAGCAAAGAAACGACGTTGTTGATGATCGACCAGCTTGAGTTCTTATGTTAACTGAACTTCATAAGCCTTCAGACCCAAATCTTCATGCAAAATACTGTATAATGACGTTTGTGGAATGCCTAATTCCAAAGAACGACGAGGAATGGACAAACCTGAGTTTCTTCAACACTTTCGGATACAGCAGCAACATTCTCGGTGGTTCTTGAGCGACATGCACGGGTTTTATTTTTCACATCACTAACTTGTCCCAACAGCTCGAATTTTTCCACCAATTTTTTATTGCTGTCCGACAAGGTGTTTCACGACGACCCAAAAATGTTCGAGGTTTACGAACTGTCTCTGCCATATTTTCACCATTTTTGCGTTCTTGTAGCATTTATCGTTCCATATTTATTAATGGCGTAATTTCTACTTGTCAAATGTCGAATAATGGCAGCTTTAAACGTGACATCTACCGAAATAGCGGGCTATTCAAAATGATACCTCTTATTGGAAAACCCTTTATCTATATTTGAATTAGTATAATTCTACATTAGCTTAAGTACGCGTCCTTTTTCTTAATAATGAATGAGGTGCACTTAATACAGTGTTCTGGGCCTCGCCTTTTCAATTAAATTGACTGTGGAAATTAAGGAAAATAACAATTTTTCTACCTTAGATGTGCATATACAAAATGGTATTCCAAAAAACGCAGGCAACAAATACAGAACAGTACCTTAATTTTGAATCTAATCACCATTTTAAAACCAAATAAGAAATACCTAAAAGTCTATGAAATAGAGCATTAAAAATATGTTCTCTTCAAGAAAATGAAATTGAAAAAATTTAAAATAAATCTGAAATTCTTAAGTGAAATGGCTGCCCCAAGACATTGTTGGAAAAGGCCAAAGCAATTGGACACAATAGTACAGAAACACAACCTAAAATAAGTCAAATTTAAAGTCAAATTATACAGGGTGTCCCGCAAATACCACGCGAAAGTGACACTGGAGATAGATTGGCATTAGGTCTATCAGATAGCATCAACATGACCTCAGTAAAAGTCCGCTGGTTTTCGAGATATCACCACTTTTGCAAACAAAAAATGAAAGAGAAAGTGAGATAAAAGAGAAAGAAGAGCAATAATAATGGTTGTTTGAAACGGTAGCGAGGAAAGAATATCAAGCAACATGTAATTTGGCAACAGGTGATACTTGTGCATTTTTCCTAATTTTTAATTATTTCGGCATAAACACATCTCTCGCGACAAAATTATAATTTCTAAGGTTTTGACATAAAAAAATTGGTTGTGTTGTATCATTTTGAAAAGTGCTGGAAATGGACCAGTTTTACGATTATTTGTCAATTCACTCTGATTTTTTTCACATCAGTCAGTCAAACTTAATTTAACGTTTTAACTTCGTCATAAAATACAACAAGTTAGACATTTTTTTAAAGGATTTTGTTCTAGTTCTCGGTGAAGTTATTACTTCATTGTTTAAAGCAACTATTCAGGGTAGCCTAGGTAAAAAAAAATGAGTTTGAAGACCAAATTGGAGATTTCAAAAAAACACAAAAGTGGTTATATCTCGAAAACCAGCGGACTTTTACTGAGATCATGTTGATGCTATTGAAAGACCTAATGTCAATCTATCTCCAGTGTCACTTTCGCTTGGTATTACGGGACACCCTGTATATGTGGCTATATCACTTCCGCACTCCCAAGTTTTTGCCATCTGATGACCTAATTGGCATTTAACAATGAATCCTTGTGACATCCCTCCTTTGCTTGATTAGATCCGAGGGAAAATGTTAAATTAATTGGAAAAGGAGTAGTTAGAGCTACGGGGATTCTAACTCAAAAACTGAACATAACCTCACTTATTCGATTCAGGCGATTTTAAAGACAGTCAGGGGGGTGGTGGCGCCACCTAGCGGATGACGCCATGACAGTTTTGTAGCGATCTGTATGAAAAAGTTTCTGGACAGACACGGGATTTGAACCCGAGAAGTTGGGGTGCGAGTCGAGTCGTATACCACATAGGCTACCGAGGCTATAAGAGTTTGGGGTGTTTGGTGTTATAAAGCGGGCACATCTGAGGGTTCTGACGCATGATTGAAATTATTGTTTGAGATATTGAATGAATATGTGTTTTGCATAGAAGGAATATATGTGTGAAACTCACTTTCATAGTCTAGGTGACCATTTTTATTTTCATACTTGTCAAAATATCAGTTCAAGTAGAATTAGAAGATTTCAGCATTAATTTTCGATTTCTGTTTTAGAGAATTTATGTTTGAAATTTCATTCTACTAAGAAAAGAGAGAAAAACAAATATAAATCGGGCGTGAGATGTCCACTCGAGTGAGAATTAGACTGAATCGAACTGAATAAAAATGATTTGGCAACTACAATTACTTCAATAAATGAAAACAATTTCAAGAACATGTATTTTTTATTAACTCAATGTTCAACATCTTTCAATACTTATTCTTATAGAAGTACATACATTCTAGGATTACATAACTTTCAACAGATGGATTAATTCTACAAAATGCATTTATAAATCTTCGATCGAATTTTGTTTGTTTGGGGGTTCCGAATTAAATCTTTGATGATATCCAGGAACTTGTAGTAGGTAATAGTATGATATAAAAATAGCATATAGTAGTTCGAGGACGATTTTTTTTTATTTTTGAACATCCGATATTATTTGACGTGAATATCCGAACCCATAGGTATTCGAGAAAAGCACTGACGCAGGATCAGAAACCTTTGCGCGTATCTTCCTTCATACGTACCTAATGAATTCAATATAAGAAGGCTAGGCCAACTAAGCTGTATAGGGAATGTGTTGATTTAGTTGTATAGATACCGGGGGTTGACTGAATTATTTTATTGAAAACCATTTGTATTGCGTAGTTTAAAAAGACGACGCACAGATAGCTGCTTTAAGAAAAAAATACAATTTGAAGAACAAGTATATTTCATTGACTCAGTGTTTCACATATTTCAATACCTTATTCTTATAGAAGTACATACATTCTGGGATCACATAACTCTCAACAGATTGGATTGAATCTACAAAAAGCATTTATTAAATCTTCGATCGAATTGTTGTTGATGTTTCGAGCTAAATCTTTAATGATATCCAACAACTTGTAGTAGTAGAATGGTATTGGTAGATTTTTCAATCTCTAGTCGATTGGAAATCAGTAGATGATTCATTTGTGTGATTTTATTCAAGTCGGCCCAACAGAAATACATGCAGTTTCCATACTATCAGTTTAATGATGACAAAAAGGTGAAACATATCTTCTTGTTCTTTAACGATTTCAATCCGATTCATAGTTATAAGCCAAATTCTATCTATTGTTAGGTAAACCATAAGGAGTATCAGTAAGTACAACCCAAGAAATATTTCAGTTTTACGATGACCAAATGGTGAGAATGTTTTTGTGCATAACATTCCTTCTTATTCTTCAACGATTTCGATCAGATTTATTGTTATAGACCAAAAAAGATCTGCATCAGTTAATACTGCAGCAGTCAAAGCTGTAGCAGTCAAAACTGCAGCAGTTATAACTGCAGCAGTTAGAACTGCAGCAGTCAGAACTGCAGCAGTCAAAACTACTACAACTACTTAAGAATTATGGAGCATCCAAACGGGCGCAGTAGTGGAAGTTCTTGATATGTCATACACTGACTTATACTGTACATTGCTCAATTTCCAACACAAATTTATGTTCAGGACAGAAAAGTCCTCTCGTAAAAAAAACATCAGCAACCATTTCTTCAGAGGAAAGATAATTAAGCAAAATTATGCCCCTTCTCAACCATTTCTCTTATATAATGATACTCTATATCAATGTGTTTTGTTCTACTGTGATATATCGGACTTCGTATAAGCTTTTGAGCACTATCATTATAAAGTACAATTGTTGCATAAACACTTTTTCTCTAAGAAAGCCTGTTATAAAAACTTCATCTTTGCTAGCTTCAGTGATAGCAATGTATTCAGCCTCTGAGTTCTGCATGCTACACAAGATTGCATTTTTGCCTCCTAGGAAATCGCTTAATTATTACATTTATTATATTTGAAGAAAATATACTGAATGAGATTTCCTAACATTAACGTCATTCGAAATATCTGCATTCTACTAACAAGTCATACTTGTATCACTTTAGTAGATATCTGTCCCTATAACATTGCTTTTCAAGTATCTCAAAACTCTCTTTAAATATGTCTGATATTCATAATTGAAACTACTATTGAATTGGCTTAGATAGCTTATAGGATATGAAAGGTCTGGGTTTGTATTACTACTAAATACATTCATTAGGAGATTCGTAAGATTTGATATGATAAAATTGGTTTTTCATAGGTACTCTTTTTCCATTGTTAACCAAGTTCAATAGGTGTCTTAATAACTTCAGCATCTTTCATTCTGAATATTTCTAGAAGATCAAATATATTGTGATCTCTCTGATTAATTTTTAAATATGTTTTTCTTCATCATACTTGATATTAATACCAAAAACCTAAGAACCCAGATCCTAGAGTATAAAATGTTTTGACATTCATGACATTCATGTTTAACATCTGCTTCTAACGATACATATTTAACAGATCAAAAAATCATCTACATATATTGCAATGATAATAATCTCGAAAAAAGATTACATTCTAAAGATATACATGGTTCCTGGTTAGAGTGTTGAATTGAGTTTTATCAGTCCCTTTCAACTTTATTATCCAAATTCATACATGAATCTCCTTATCAATGTCACCGTTTCGATATATAATTATCAATAGATATAATCCGTTCACGAAAGTTTGAGCATAGTAGGCGTTTGTTAACTTATCGAAGTTGGCAGTAGTTATTTGGTGTCATAACGTAAATAAAGTCAACGTTGTCGAATGTACCCAGCCTCGTCCGACGAGCTTGCGAGTTATCAGAGAACTCTATGCCAATATTGACAACATTGTGTATCAATCTGACAAGAAATTGAACAACATAACCTAAAATTTAAAATACACAGTGGAATATTGCCAAATTTCCATGGGCAACCGACAGCTCAAACTTTCGTGAACGGACTATAGATACAATTCCACATGTGAAGCAAACAGTAGTCTATTGTGAAAATTCTCACAATAGCTTGGGAAAAAGTTTCAAAGTAGTCTAACCTTGTGCTAAAGTGAAATTCTTCGCAACTGAACTAGCTTGTATTTCACCATTATTAGGGGCCTTTTCAACACTGAACACACACTTTTTGTACTTTCTTCTTATCTTGGTTAGATCAACTAGTATCCATGCCATCAGCGATTGATATTTTTTTTCGTGGCTTCAATCCTTTTCACCCTTTGTGTCATGCTAAAACCTAACTCACCGTCTTTGGATCTCCATTTTCATTTGGTTTGGTCATCTCTGAAAAAATTATACGTCACATAGTTTTTAAAACTTTTTCTTCCTTGATACCCTTCCAGATCTCATTAAAACTTCTTTCCGCTACTAGTTGTCTGTATATGTTCTTCTTCTGTCACTTCATCCTCCCTTATCAACTCCAATATTGATATTCTGATAAAGACTTAGTTATTTATTAGTATCTGATCCTGCGTCAGTGCTTTTCTCGAATATGGGTTCGGATATCACGTTCAAATAATATCGGATGTTCAAAAATAAAAAAAAATCGTCCTCGAACTACTATATGCTATTTTTATATCATACTATTACTACAAGTTCCTGGATATCATCAAAGATTTAATTCGGAACCCCCACAACAAACAAATTCGATCGAAGATTTAATAAATGCATTTTGTAGAATTAATCCATCTGTTGAAAGTTATGGATTCCTAGAATGTATGTACTTCTATAAGAATAACGTATTGAAAGATGTTGAACATTGAGTTAAAAAAAATACATGTTCTTGAAATTGTTTTCATTTATATGAAGTAATTGTAGTTGCCAAATCATTTTTATTCAGTTCGATTCAGTCTGATTCTCACTCGAGTGGACATCTCACGCCCGATTTATAATATGGTTTCCCTTTCTTAGTAGAATGAATTTCAAACATAAATTCTCTAAAACCAGAAATCGAAAATTAATGCTGTGAAATCTTCTAATTCTACTTGAAACTGATATTTTGACAAGTGTGAAAATAAAAATGGTCACCTAGACTATGAAAGTGAGTTTCACAATATATTCCTTCTATGCAAAACACATATTCATTCAATATCTCAAACAAAATTTACAATCATGCAACAGAACCCTCAGATGTGCCCGCTTTATAACACCAAAAACCCCAAACTCTTATAGCCTCGGTAGCCTATGTGGTTATACGACTTGACTCGCACCCAAACTTCTCGGGTTCAAATCCCGTGTCCGTCCAGAAAATTTTTCATACAGATCGCTACAAAACTGTCATGGCGTCATCCGCTAGGTGGCGCCACCACCCCTGACCGTCTTTAAAATCGCCTGAATCGAATAAGTGAGGTTATGTTCAGCTTTTGATGTAGAACTCTCTTAGCTCTAACTACTAACGAATCTTAAATAAAGCGATGTCAGTGATCTAAAAGTCGTCAAAAGGGCTGCCATATATTCGGACGCTGCTAGGATCACATCTACAATATGGTCAATATGCCTTGCAACTGGAATGCAGTCGGCCTCCGTATTGTCCGCCATGTTTGCTATAATTTTATTCAAAATTGTTTTTTTAATCTTATATGCAAAGATCTATCCCTTATCTTGCTTATATGCACACTTCTGTTTTAAATAGGACATGCCACGTCAGATCGCTACTGTTGCATTCTGTAATGTTTCTGGTGTTTAAGTGACTTCTCATTCCTCATTTGTGTATTTTTGTTCGAATACTGATTTTGTTTTGATAATTTTCGTGAACAGACTAGTCCGTTCACGAAACTTTGAGCTGCCGGTTGGCCATGACAACTTGGCATATTCAACTGTGTTTATTAAAATTTTAGGTTCTTTGTTTATTTTCTCTTCAAATTGATACGCAATTTTGTCAATATAACATAGTTATCTGATAATTCGGAAGCTCGTCGGACGAGGCCGGGTACATTCGGCAACGTTGACTTTCTTCATGGTTATGACAGCAAATACTGCCAATCTCAGATAAATAAACAAACGCCTAATTTGCGCTCAATAATATGTGAACGGAGTATATTATTGAGTCATTCAGTCTTTCCTTAGTGAAAAATCTTTTTTTGAACCATTTTTTCGAGATTTAATTCTTAAAAACTTAAATTAATGTCTCCAAGAAATAGATAAAAGTCAGGACAGTACTTTCTTATCAAACAGAAAATTTAAAGAATACAAAAAATCAATAAAGAAGTTTTCCAATTAATTTTATTTTTATGTAACATACATTATGTCTCTACACAAAATTCAGACCTTGTGCACATACCAAAGAAGATTAATTGAAAAATATTGATAATATGTATATTGTTTTTGTGAAATATCCATATCTAAGTAATCTTTGGCCTTATTTTTTCATAGAATACCCTTTGATTTCTATCTTTCAACGTGTATTTCTTGACAAAGTGGAAATATTCTAAAGCAAACTCATAGAGTTCATTTTCCATTTGCCAAACAGGACTTTGCTTAATTTTTTTCACAGTTTCCTCAGTTGGAATATCTTTTTGAACTGTTTTTCGCAAATGTGATTTATTACTATTCAAATAATGATCCAGGGCTCCCTTGAATAACCTCGGAACTGTGATCTCTAATATAGAGATGAAGTCTTGAAGCTCCTCTGTTACCCCAACCAGAAGATAATTTGCCACAATGTTTTTCTTAGCTTCTGCAAGTGCCCACTTGTTTCCTGGCTTTCTGAAAGAATCTCTGGATTCAATTCTATTCAATAAGCACAATAAACAATCAAGAAATTACGCGAAAATAGTAAACTTCATTGAGCTTCATGTTATTGAAAGCTGAAGAGAAATTCTGGAGTAGCTGATGGAAAAGAATATAAGACTGATTTCAAATCGAATAGATGATAACGACTATAATAATGAGTGAATAATATGAGAGCGAACAACACACCACATATGCAACCAGACTGAAAAAATTTCAAGACACAAATAAAAAAGTTCCTAAGCAGATTAGGTAAAATATTCAACAATCGTTTTCTACCAGATATAACTAATTTTGAAATATATTTATGATTGGAAACTGGTATATCCTGCACTACGACTGTCAGGCAATACATCAAATGTATTCAATATTAACTTACCTACAATTTGCAGCATGCCCACAAAAGAATGGCACCTGTAGCCATAAATTATTAGGATCACATTCTGGTAGATTTTTGGCAACACATCATCAAATGACTACAATCAAAGTCAGATAAGTTGAATGTTCAATTTTAAAGACACAACTAACCATAGTATTTCCATGCTTCTTTCTTATTAAATATGGACGATAATTATCACCATATCTGACAAAATAATAATATGATATGAATCGATCTAATGGTCTTCGTATTAAATTTATGAAATATGGTTTAGGAACACGAAACCTAAAAAACATAATGTATATACTGAAGTTACAATCAAAAGGACGAATCTCACTTTGCAAAATCAAAATAAGCAAAATGCCCATGGTACAATGCAGGCTTCATAGCATTCCAATATGTTATATTTTTAGCTAAATTCAGCTGGTTGTTTAAGGATAATACATGGCTATTAGCTGAAACATTGACATGAAGAAGACGTGGAAGTGGTTTTCTTGCATAAATCATAAGCCACACCAACAAAACTTGTGGAAGCAGTCTTTGGAACTCTATTGTATATTACAATAATATCATCCTCTTCTGGAATTCTCTCTTTAAAGCTTTTCAACGCTAACAAATTGTCCTTCTGAATCAGTTCTGAAAATATATGTTTAGAAAAATATCCAAGAGTATAAATCACACTTGCCTAAGTTATAAATTCTATCTTGTAGTTTTAATATCTGAATTTGATAAATGATAATCAGAACACTAATAACTAAAATGAGAAGAAGACCGAGAAATCCGTTCTTGGGCAATAACATTCTGGCTGGAACATTAATGTGAATACTAAGCCAAGACCCTAAAATCTAAGACGCGATCAAATAAATATGAGGGTAAAATATCCCGTATAATTCCATTTCATATAAAACGAAAGGAAAGCATATCTTGAAATCACATTTTCAGGTTATGTTATGTTTTGAGTTTTGGTTTTCACTCCGTCAAAATAAACTTCGACCACAGAACAAGATCACATCTATTCTGTTCTTGTCGGTCGCGGTGGTCTAGATGGTTTAAAGCTGACTTCTCGCAGTCGCACTCAGTCGCAGGGCAGTACTAGGTTCGAATCCCGGGTAAGACATGGACGTTGTGTAAAATCTTGGTGGTGGTGACCTCAAAGACATATACATATACTTCAGTAGTCCGAGCAGATATCGTTCCGGTACCAGCCCGGATTACTGGAGTTATTTTATTACAATTTACATGAAAGAGTACAACTTACAATTATCATTGTTTCTCCTCAAACAACTATCAAAAATAAGATTCATTATCAACAAAAAACTTTTGAAATAAAATAATACAGAATTGGTCAAACTTCCTTCGGGATGTCAATGGTTTTATGAGAGTTTGCGTGAACTTATCCACACTTTTCCAACCACGGTTTTTGACGTGGATACTGTCGATATTGGGATAGAGGAAAATCATACGTTATTTAGTCACAGTGTTGCCAAGTCTAACTCGTGTGATGATAATGAAAGTAATAAACACATACACATGAGACAACACAAACAAATGATTTGCTTTTTATAATCTAATTATCAATATCTAACATTTTCTCCTCTATAAGAGACAAATTCAAAATTGACTATCAACGGTTTTAGCGAAGACTGTGTAGAGGGGTTATCCGGGGGAGGTGCGTTCTCAACAGTTTTTTTTTGCATAGTATTTTTAAACTCAGATATAAAATCTAATGGGGCAGTTTCTTGGGCGCCAGTCGAACTGAGACAAAAAAAAATTATTCGCGTTTTGGTAGATTATTAGAACGCACTAAACACATTTTTTCAATTCAAAATTATTTTTAATTTTCACTAGTGGCATCCATATAGACTTCTGAATAAATTTTTCGAAAAAATGGTACGTTTTTTTCCAAATTTAAAAAACAACTCCACTATGTTTCTAACCGAGATGTAACCGTTTTTTATTTACTTAGGCAGGAAAATTCTATCGTTTCGCATAAAGAATATTTTAGCACCCGAATTTCAGAGGCAGAAATTTCAAAATGCCCGAATCATATCAGTGTCCGGATTACTGGAGTGTCCGGGCTAGCGAATGTCCGAACTATCGAAGTTGTACTGTACTATAATAATGTATGAGAGTCTGTGTAGAATAGAATTCTATAACAATGATATGTTCGATGCCTCGGTGATTTCAGATACCAATAAGGGTATAGTAAAAGAAATTAAAAAAATTCTTTTTTTGTTCATCGCCTTGGACCACCATACTCAAATTAAATTATTTATTTATTTATTTATTAACGGGATCAACCAATTTTACAAATGGATAATACACAATAGAATTAATCAATACATAATACAACCTAATACATATTCAAAAAAAAATAAAAAAATATATAACAGATCATAACAAATTTCGATTGACATAGGTAGAAGAAGTCTATGCCTGTTCTACTGGCATTGTTTATATGCTGCAAGATTCTTGGAATTGGCGAAGCCCTAGTATAATTATTGTCCTAAAGCCTGGTTCTCAGAGCTTCGACGTGGAGCTCGCGACAGTTATTCCACCAATCAGAGAATATCAACAAAACTTCCCCTGACCCCCTCATTTTGGTTTCTGGTTGTCAAAATCTGTAGCGACACGCCTCTTTTGTAGTTGAAATAAACCAACTTCACTTGTATTTCTGCGGCAGCGAGGGAGGGAGAAAATAGGAGAAGTGGGGATTGTCGCCGGCTTCACGTCGAAGCTCTGAGAACCAGGCTTTAAAACATAGGAACACGGTACCTCTAACATTTCTTGATGGAACGTGAAAACCAAAAAGAGATAGAAGATCAGAAGAGGACAAAAGCCCGACGACCAATCTAGCGAACAACAATACATCTGCTCTGATTCTACGAGTCCGCAAAGGAGGAAAGCACGAAACTGATATGAGTTGCAGAAAAATTTACGCGTGGGATTCCCATCCTGCAAGACACAGATAGAAGAAACCTATTTTGAACTCTTTCCTACCTGTCACAGTCTTCATAAGTATATAGAGACCGTACACATGGGGCATACTCAAGATGGGTCTCACCAGACCGACATAAAGATACTTTAAGGTATTGACATCCCTAAACTCACACGAGTGCCGTAATATGAACCCTAGCATCCGATGACCCTTCTTGACTATCTGGTCAATGTGCGCTCTGAAACACATTCTATTGTCGTTAAAAACACCTAAGTCTTTAACGATGTTCACAGTACATATTGCTTCGTTATCCAGACAGTAGTGCGATACAAAGTGCTGCTCCCGTCTAACTACACTCATATGTTTGCACTTTCCGAGGTTAATGATGACTCTATTATCTTACACCACATGCTCAATAAGCTTTGTCGAACCACCAGATTGCGCAATGTTGTTGTTGTTGAAAATCGATGAAAAAATTGGATTTTCGATTATATTTGGCAGACGATCTCATCAAACGAAATGATTTTAGGGATATAGTTTATCAATGAAGGGACAAATCTTCCTCGAACACAAAATTTCATCTATATTCCCAGTTGCTTCGAAATGACTATCATATACCGTGAAAGTACCATTTTGGAAAATCCAAGTATTCCTCATGTTTTTTCATATGATGCGCACAGTTTTCGCGATATATCAATTTCAAAAATAGAAAATATCTGCGAAATACTGAAAATTGAGTACTTCAGCAAAATGCAACCCTGTTCCAAAAATTAACAAACTCTCAAAAATTGGAGTTCAGAGTACTAAAATCCATTTACAATCAGTGATGTATTCACCATCTTTGTTGAATGTGATTTCTGAGCTTGAAAGTTTTTCCCGAGATCAGCTATCTTAAGACAATATTGGTACCTTGCCACAATCAAATCATCATCATTTCCGGGGGGGACTATCCCGGGAGATACAACATGGAGAACACAGTAACAAAAAAGCTTCTAGATTGTCCAAGTGGTTCACGCCCCTTTGGTCACTCGCTAAGATGATTAGCAATAATTTTTGCCATTCGACTTTTCCACCACTTCTTAAAGACGACGGTGCTCTGGCAACTAGCTCCAAAAAAAGGCTGACCTTTTTGCAGCTATATTTGCCAAAAATTCTACTCTAGAAGCAGGCCAGAAAGAACCCCTCAATATTCCCAAGGTTCAGGCTTCGATGCCAGAAGTTAAATTCCGTACAAAGAGCATCTGCCGAATCCTGAAAAAGCTGAACAGCAGAAAGTCAACAGGACCCGATGAAATACCAGCTATTGTTCTGAAAAAGTGCGCACCCGAGCTCGCACCTCTGTTGTGTCGGCTGTTTAAGCTTTCCTACGAGCAGAAAACTTTCCCAAACATCTGGAAGGTTGCTTAAGTTCAGCCAATACCAAAAAAGGGGAAAAAGTGCATGCCTTGAAATTATCGTCCGATATCTTTACTACCCATTTTGTCCAAAGTAATGGAGACTGCTATTAATTTGCAGATAGTAAAACACCTAGAGGAAAACAATCTCAATAGCGACAATCAATACGGTTTTCGGCGCCGTCGTTCAACGGGTGACTTGCTCACCTATGTCACTCATCTTTGGACAAACGCTATAGAAAAGCATGGGGAATCAATTGCAGTTGCCCTAGACATATCCAAGGCCTTCGATCGTTTCCTCCACGAGATACAACTTTGTGTTGTGGTCGATGGTGCGGAGTCTGCACTTCATTCCGTCAACGCCGGTGTGTACCTCAGGGCTCAATCTTGTCCCCGACTCTGTTCCTAATGATTATTAATGACCTTTTAAATTCGACCAAGAATCAGATTTTCAGCTTTGCAGATGACAGCACTCTTATAGCGTCCACCACAAACAAGAAGCCTGTATCAGCGTCAACATCCAGTTCCCAAAGAATCGCTCAAGCTGTGACAATCAACAAAGATCTAGAAGTTATTCTACAATGGGGTTCTGACAATCTGGTTGAATTCAATGCCTCTAAGACCCAGGCTATTCTGCTCACAAGAAAAACATCGACAGTGGCACCCCAACTAATAATGGACAATAAAACAATAAAATCAACCAATGGAATTAAGCTTCTAGGGGTCAATATCAGTCGAAATGCAACCTGGCATAACACGTCTGCTCAGTTGCCAAGTCAGCTGCACAGAAGCTTAGCTATCTATTTCGTGCGAGGAAATCGTTCACTCCAAAGCAGCTTTTATTACTTTACAAGGCTCAAGTGCGTCCAGCTATGGAATATTGCTCTCATGCTTGGGGTTCAGCTCCTAAGCACTCGTTACTCCTACTTGATTCCATTCAAAAAAGAGCAGTGCGCCTAATAGACGATCCAACGTTAACTGCCAACCTTCATAGTCTCGATCACCGTAGGAAGGTTGGAGACTTATGCCTTTTTTACAGATACTACCACGGAAGCTGTTCTGCTGCCATTGCCTCCATGATTCCACCAGGGGCTCAATTTGATCGACAAACAAGGCTAGCCGACAATAGTCACCAGTTTGCCGTGCATCTTTCTACAGCTAGGACATCGGTGTATCAGAAGGCTTTTCTTTACCGAACTGCAAGGCTATGGAATACCCTACCTCAAGATGTATTCCCCCTTGGTTTCAACTTACAGCAGTTTAAGACACGCATAAACCGATTTCTTCTAAATTCATCTCGGGGGCTGCTTGAAAAGACGTTATAAGCTCAGTCTTTTCCCGAGAAATGCGTATAAAAAAATCGATCGCTTTAAAATTATTCCTAGCTTTGTTTTTAATTACCAACAGACCATCCTTGCAGCTGCTTTCATTTTAGAATTGTTCCTGGATTTCTTTAGCAACTTCAAAACAAAAACGTCCGCACTGCAAGAGTTACAAATCAGTTTTGATCAACTTTAAATTCTTTGTGGAAGTATTGATGGAATTCAGCAATCAACATTTTATTTGTGAATGAGTCCAGATGTTCTTTTGTACATTTGCTAGCAACCAGAGTCATACTTTTTGTATTTAACAAGTGCTTTCAATAAAGAAAGCAAGAAAAATAAATTATTTTTTCAATTGTCCGTAGCCATAACTGAAGGTAAAAGCGCGAAATTCATCTTCAAAATTGGATATATTTTTGATTTTTTCTGGGTTTTCATTTATGGAACCTTGAAGTTGCATAGTCAATTCCTACGAATGTGCGAACATATCTATGAGATACCTAAGCTGAATTCATGTGACAGGCTCTTGCAACAAATTGTTTCTTTTGTCAACCAGAAAAATCTGATGATAAGATCTTAATAATATATTACCTTTCGAAATCCGCCGAGCTGTATAAAAGAGAGTCCATCTCAGTTAATGATTTTTTTGATATAACTACGTGTGATAGCCGTCGAAACGTATAAAGAGAGATGCCTTCAAGTTCAGAGACCATTTAAGTCAAATATGCGTAAATTTTTTGTTGGGTCCAGACGGGTGTAAAGCCGGGTTAAGACGAAGCGCACCTACTAGCGCACCGTGTCCGGTGCGTATTCTGTTGATGAATGTCCATATTTTGCGGGGCTGTTCGTAAGCAGGTGGCTTTTGTTTTATACATGGTAGATTCTGGCATTGGGTTGGGCAGGCATCTCTCCATTCCTGTTCCCAGAGGTCCATAGGGTTGAAATCGAATGCCCCCAAATCCCTTGCAGTTCTCATAGAAGGTCTTCTGGAGCGCAGTCTTCTTCTGTCTAGGTCGGCTGGGTCTTGGTGTATGGGCAGCTGGAGGTTGTCTTGCATTCTGTTAAATTCTCGGACGAGAGCAGATTTGCGTCGGAGGTCTGGCGTGGTATGCGGCTCAGGACAGGTAGCCATGGGGTGGGGTTGTTTATGCCGGGCTCATTGTGCGGAGGTACGTCCATGCGGTGGTGGGTTAAGCCAGACCGGGGCGATATTCTGCAGCTGATGACTAGCGATTGCCGAGGTACGTAGGTGTCGGCAGTAGATCCCATACGAAGTTCCACAGAGCTTGTGTAGGATATGTTTCTTGTTCGCAGCTTAGCAGCAGTGTTTACTAGGTGTTTCCTATAGGTTAGCGTTCTGTCGAGGTATTTTGGATGCGGGTTGTGGTGGTGTAGGTTGTCTTCGAAGTAGACCTGTAGTTCCTTATCTGCGCGATTGGCGTTTACACGACGCCAAATTTTTTGCAAAAATGGGTGAGCTGCCAGTTTTTCAGAGACAAGCATATCGTTCGTACCTCCGACTGTAGCCTCAGCATTTGCTATAATTGTGATGGATTATGTGAAAAATAAAAATAAAAAAAACATAGAAAACGTCGATGGTGGATCAAAGAAATATTTCGTCGGCGATTGCAAGCTGGAAATCAGTTGCTAAGGGATTTAGTAGCGGAATCCATCGAGGATGCGATCAGGAATTTCCCCCTGGATGACATCAGAAGACTTTGAATACCTCTTGTCACAGCTTGATCCCAAAATAAGAAGAACATAGGCATCCCAAAAAAATCGTTAGGCCTGATAGAGCTGGATTGGATGAATGCACTCGCCCTGATTTTTTTTTGACGTTTTCACAACGCGAAATTAATACCGCGAGTCTCTTTGACTCGCTCTCAAAAACCGACAGGCATCGGCTCGCATCGAAACTGACTCGCGCAACAAAATTTCTGACGCGAAAGCGGTATGCACTACGGTATTTTGTTTCGCTAGTCAATTTAGCGCAGTAGAATAGCACCTTTAAGGAGAGCGTCCACCTATCGGGAGCGAATGCAGCGGACGAAGCGGATTTTAGAATTCTTGTATAGAATCCGATTCGTTCGGCGCGGGTAGGTGGACGCGCTTGCATTAGTTTCTATACAAAGGATTCTAAAATCCGCTGCGTCCGCTCCGTTCGCTGCCGATAGGTGGACGCTTACCTTTAAGTGTAATGTCGTCGTAGTAACGTCCACAGGAAGAATTCGCCTTACATTAGGATTACCGCGAGTGCCTTTGAGTTCGCCAAAAAGAGCGACACCTCGATGGATCCGGTCGAACGATGAGACGAGCTTTACGTGTAGGTAATGCTCGTAGTACCGTCCCACGGGGAACATTCGCAATGCATTATGCCGCGACCACACGGGTGTAACATGTGAGATATGCGACGTGTGGACGACTCACGAATTACTCGTAATGCTCGTAGTACCATCCACACGAAGAATTCGCCTTACATTACGTGTTACATTACACTCGTGTGAACCCGGCATTACACGCTGTAGTTAGCCTTCATAAATGATGGTACAACTTGTTTCGTCAATAAAAATATCTAAATCAAGCACGAGAAATAATATACATGAATTTGGGGTATGTTTATTATCATGTTTAAAATAATTAATCATTGGCTTTGATGAAGTTCCTCACGTAATTTATTGAATATTTGAAACTATTATGAATGGAAGACAATTATTCATTTAAGTGACATTTTCTTAGCTTTCGGTCCAGTTTATTCATAAAAGGCACTTTTAATCTATGTTAGAAAAACCCTTGTATTCATAATCATTTTTGCCAGACAAGCAGTTCCTTTATAAAATATTTTTGATATATCATCAAAAACAAAGCTGTTGAAAATATTTTATTTTATGTACTTTATTACAAAATTTAATTGTTTTTTTGTGTGTATTGGAAGGGTTAAGTTGAGTAGCTTATGCTAGACTTCGCCCTTGTTCTGTAGAAGGATGTATTTTTTTTAACATTCAAATAGAGGCACTATTATTATTATTATTATCTTACAACCTATCTAACATCATACTTGTCTGATCATAACTGAAATTACATCACAACTTACATTTCATTATTCGAAATATTATTTAGTTTTTCAAAACAACAATCCGAAGGACATTTATACAGTTGTTGAAATTACAATATGTGAACATCAAACAATTCTTTTTCAATTACCATAAGCGACATTTATGTTTGGGATTCATTTTACTTCCTAAGGGACAGCTAAAGTCTCTAGCGAAGAACCCAGAATTAATAAAGGGAACAATAACTCTAAAGTAGCTCGGGGAATGATAATCATTCATTATTTTTAGTTTTTCGTACTCAGGTCTGCTCTTCGAACACCAAACGTTTGCAGCCGAAATCCAAAATAGCTGTTGAGGCGTATATTTCAATCCAGGTAAATCAAGTTCGGGTCCATTACGTTGCAGCCATTTTTGATAAGCTCCATACGCTAATTTTATTCCACCGTTATCTGCTATATTTTCACCCTGAGTATTGATTCCGTTGAGCTGGAAACATAATTGTTTATTGTCAATTGCATATAATATTGGAGAGGGTGGGGCAAGACGGGGTACCCGGTACGCTCAACATCTTCTGTGCTGAACATAATAATATCTAAACCTAGACTTGTACACAGCTACATGTGGCTTACATGCCTCAATCAGTTGCTTAAATGTCGCCAAAGTAATAGGATAAGTTTTAGCTTCATGAAAACTAAATTTTACTTATTTTCCATTTCGTAATTTCGTTCTGTTTTCTTGGAGTGTTCAGAACTTTTTCGAATATTCTATTGTGGCTCTTCATTATAGTATTCGTTTTGAAGAGCTCCTGAGCTGTTCCACTGCTTGTGCGCAACCAATGGCAAGCCGTATTTCGAGCTTTTGAGTTACTCAGGAGCACAAAATACTTCAAAACGAATAGGCTATATGAGTCAGTGTGAAGTGGACGTTAAAAGGAGGATCAGTTTTTAGGTTTTTGTTAACGTTTTTTTATGTCACAGTTTGTATTAGAATGATCGAAGGGGCGTTATGGGGTTCTCAATAGTAGGATATCTCATCTTGTCCTCTATTTAATACTTTTATCTTATGAATTAGAATGTTCCGAAATCAATCAAACAATATTACAGTACAAAAGTATATTTATGACCAAATCATGCCCTAATGAAATCATTTTTCATCGTGCCCCATGAATTACCCTGTCTCACCCCGCCTTTCGGGCAAGATGGGTAAAAAGTCTTTTTAAGAAAATTAAGAATTTATTTTCCTTTTAATTATTGATTTTTAACACATTCCATTTTTTTAAATGATTTTCAGAATATAATTCCAAGCCAATGTGATGAATTACGAAGTAATGTTGAAATAATTATGGATTCAATATTGTTGATAATTCATTGTTAAAAGTCACTCCAGATCACTTTCAGGTATCCAGTTCTTAAAAACTTCACTTTAACGTTAAAAATTTGTGCAGTAAAACTTTCTTCTCGAAAGTTTAAAGTATACGTTTCAGTTTAGTTTTTAGTGATGTTAATAGAATATTAAAACAGATTTTCGAAATTCCGATTTACCGGATTTTTCACTATAATTTGACCCCCCTTTAACTTTGTTACTAAAGGAAATACAAAAGAATGTTTCGCATAAAAGTTTCACGAAATCAACTGAGGTTTTTTGATATGAGTCCAGAAACTGAAATATATACAGGGTGGCCAAGATATTGATGGCAACTTCATTTTTTCAAATGGAACACCCTGTATATTTTTCCATGTTTGGCTAGCTCTTTTTCCCCTGATTTCTTATATGTAACATATGTTGGTCTATCTTTTTTATTCTGAGGACCACAGAGTTTCAAATTTTAAGAACCACCTGCCAAGATCTGTAAGTGGCAGAGTGGGTTTACTGAAAATGCTCATATGGGAAGATATACAGGGTGAACAACATTGAATGCCACCATATTTTTTCAAATGTCTTATATATTCTTCCTTTTTTTGAAAGGTTATTTCCTCCTGATCTCAAACAAATACGTATGTGGATGTATCTCTTCAATTTTCAGAGTTTCAAAGTTTTCAAATGATGACACCGAATAAAAAGAATATGTGAAATACCTACGGAATTCTTTGTATCCAAACAATCTACTTGAAAGTATTATTTCAGAATGAATACTCAACAATTACTTAACCAATGAAAAATGATAAACTATGGTGGTATAGTAAAAAAACATCAACCAAAGAAATTGCTCAAAATGACCACCTTCACTCCATACACAAAGTTCATATAGTTGTCTCAAGTTGTTTAGACTTTTTTTGATAGCATTATCATGGCTCTGATTCAAGTCAGAAATTAAAGCTTTAAAATTTGTTTGTAATCATTACATCAGTATCATTATTTATTGTGCGTTGACGGGATTAATTCCGAATTATGGGTTTAATATTGGTTGAACTTATATCATTAATATTACTCTCAGCTTTCATTGATTGTCATTATTGTTGAAGTAAATTTTTTCCTTCAAGAACGGCTATGAAAACATGTCCAACGGTGTTAAATCGGGACTATTTGGTGGCCATAAAATGGGTTTGCCATTACCAATCCAAAGATCAAATTGGACACTCAAATATTCACGAACTTCCAAAACGCTATGCCAGGTGGTTATTGAAATTTGAAACTCTGTGGTGCTCAAAATAAGAAAGATAGACCAACATTTGTTACATATTCGAAATCCGGAGAAAAAGAGCTAACCAAATGTGGAAAAATATACAGGGCGTTCCATTTGAAAAAATGAAGTTGCCATCAATATGTTGGTCACCCTGTATATATTTCAGTTTCTGGACTCATATCAAAAAACCTCAGTTGATTTCGTGAAACTTTTATACGAAACATTTTTTTGTATATCATTTAGTAACAAAGTTAAAGGGGGGGTCAAATTATAGTGAAAAACCCGGTACAGAGTACTGTTTCGAGGATTCAAACGATTCATAATTTTTGTTGACCGGACCTGGAATTTCAAGGCGGTTATTGCATGATACGTTTGTGCTCTCAATTAAGAACATATTTGCTAAATATGAAGAAAATGTACCGGGTGGTTCGTTTGATACTGCCTCAGAAAAAACGGGCAAAAATCATAAAACACCCTCTATCTCGGCTGCGAAGACAGTAAGACCCAATAAATGGGTATCTGCACTCTGCAGAACCGCCTTGGTGCCACCTATGCACCTGTGAAGTATTTCCGTTTTCCAATGTGATTGTTTTAGAATTGATACTATGCTCTGGGTTAGTCCACCATTAACTGCAAGTTTTATTGGAAGATAAAAAATTTATTTTGTTCCACTAAATCTTAAGTAACCTGGGTATTCTGAGACACGCATCCGAACCAAGGCTGGGGTTATTTAGACTTGTTCATTGGTTGAACATTGTTTATCTGATTACCGATTTTTTTCAGAAGTAAAGGTTTCTATAAGAGGAGACTGTTTTCATCTCTTTACATTACAATTGAAGTTGTATCGGCGCCTGCAGTTAGGTCCAGAAGAAGTCGCATGCACCTCTTGAAAGTTTGTTTACCTCAAAGTATTTCAGTACAAAACCATCAACTTTCTCAATCTAAAAGTTTTCGATAATTTCATTTCGTCCCCGCTGAGAACCGAATTTCTGCGGCGCCCAAGTTGTTAAATGAACATAATTGATTGGCACTTTTGCGTAGGTACGCCCATGGAAGCGACCAAATATCAAAGACAAATCTGTCTGACTCTAACTTCTTCTGAAATGTACACTATTCCTCTGAAATATACAAGGTATATAGCTTCGTATGATATATCCGGACGTGAAACTATTTCCACTATCTTCTAACTTCATAATACGTCTTAAACATCATGTAATATCAGCTGCCTATTCGTTTTGATAACCAACTTGTTGCATTTTTTAGTATTCATTGTTGAGTCTTGAATAAGATATGCCGTTTCGGCTGGCAGTTGATTCAGACGAATGGGACGCAAAACTATTCGTGGAAAAAATTTCAAAATACATGATGAAATATACTTTTTATTGACATAAGCGCAGAGGACATATTCGGGTAAAATTATCGAATACCTTAGAATAAAATGCAACTAATAAATAATTCAATGGGGTGTTTTTTTCCTGAATTTCAGAATAGTGAACCGATATAAGAAGGAAAACCTGCACCAAAACATTTTTTTCACTTTAGTAGTGCATCGAAAATTCAGTATTCGGTTGATGAAAAAATGGAACATATTGAAGCTTGGTTTGTCTTTGACTGTTTAGTATATCGTAGTTTTTCTGAAAATGCAGTCAATCTGAAAAAGTCGGTATAATACTAGTACAGAAGGCTCATTCTTTTACTCCTTCGTGGCTCGTTTTTTAATTTGAGCTCGTGGTAAAATGTGAATGCCTTTCGTTTTATGAATAACTACTGGCCGTTTATTCTTTATATTTGATGAGTTGAAAGGTTTCATAGATTTACTCTGATAAGTAATAAATGTTAAACCTAATAATAACATAAGCATAGATTTTTTAAGTTTGTAACTTTCAGGGGGCCTATGTTCTGTTTGTTGCTGTATAACAGAAGAAATGTTGGTTGCATTGAGTAATGTAGAATAAACCTTATTAATCGTATATGATTTGAATTTCTTCATTACGGTTGAACACATTTTTACTTACTGAAGAGTTTATTTTTTCATGAGTGTAATTAGCGTATTGCTGAATAATGCAATCGGCCTTCTCCTGAAAACTTCTGTTCGCTGCTGGCTCCCACCAGTCTACAAGATTTCCAGCCTTATCATATTGTCTCCCCTGATCATCGAAACCATGTACTATTTCATGGCCAACAATGTATCCAATTGCTCCATAGTTCACATATTTGGGCCTGTCAATCATCAAAAAGGGTTGATGTAATATTCCGGAAGGTATAGCTGAAAATACATGAAATTGTTTGTAAGGATATGAGGTATCTGAGAGTTCGAAGAAAAAAAAAATTCAATATCAATATACCGGGTAGCCCAAGACTGACGCGATGGTCATTTTGAGGGTGTAAATGACGATATTTCTTTGAAATTCTTTTTTGTGGTGAGTGTAGGGTAACCAAAAGCAAAATTTGAAATTATTCCCATATATACAGGGTGTTACAATACAAAGTTACAGACTAAAGCAACGCTTTTTTAAATATGACATCCTATATATGACCTCAAAAAAGGAAAGGCAAGCTGAAGTTATGATGAGTTTCTTCAGATCAGTATGTACAATTTAATGCACCATTTACGAGAAAATCGCGAAAAAATTTAAATATGTAGACATTTCAAATAATAATTTATGAAGGAACCAGTTACTCAAGCAATCAGACAATGTTTTTTTGAGTAGACATATAAACTAGTCCCATAAGGAGAAAAAAATTGAATTTGGAATGTACAGAGTGTTTATAATTAATTCTCAACATCTAATACGAATAATGGTCAGAAACTTCTTTAGTTTAAATGGCACGCCCAGTATTTCTTCATATTGTTGCACGCAAAAATTAATTTCGAAACTTTTTCATAAGGTTCACCTATACCTAAATCCCATAGTTTCTCAGCAATTCTCGATTTTCAATTCACTACACATTGAACAGGTATTTGATTCATTCTGCAACTGCAAATCACCCATCATAGAAATTTTCTCTTTGATTATCACCACATTAAATTGTTGGTTTACTAGTTTAGCATGAAAAGCGAAAATTGCTGGTAAACAATCAGGTTTAGATATAGAAAAACCTTATGAAAAAAGTTTCGAAATTAATTTTTGCGTTCAACGAGATAAAGAAATAACAGGCGTGCATTTGAAATAAGAAAGTTTTCCACCATTATTCCGTATTCATAGTAGATGTTTGAGAATTAATTATGTCACTCTGTACATTTCAGATTATTTTTTTTATCTTTATGGGACTAGCTAATATGTATACTCAAAAAAACATTGTCGGTATCGCTTGCGTAACTGGTACCATCATAAATTGCTATTCAAAATAACTCCATATGTCGAGTTTTTCGCGATTTTCTCGTGAATGGTGCATTGATTGTACAAAATGATCTGAAGAAACTCATCATAACTTTAGCTTGCTTTCCTTTTTTGAGGTCATATATAAACACATTAAAAAAAGTGTAGCTTTGGTCTGTAACTTTGTATTGGAACACCCTGTATATATGGAAATAATTTTATATTGTGCTTTTGGTTACCCTACACTCACCACAAAAAAATAATTTCCACATATCATCATTTACACCCTCAAAATGACCATCTCGTCAGTGGTGGGCCACCCGTTATATTTGGCCAACAAGACAATGTATACAATAAAATTTTGGCCCTTCCGTTGTTCGATGAATTCGAAATATGTGTGCACAGCCAGTCCATCCAGTCATGCTATTCTCCTGAAATTTATTTTACATAACTGCTTTGTTTAATCCATTCCGTGATCTCACTTTTGATGTTCCTATATTCAGTAGCTCTGAGCACACTTGGCAGCTGGTTATAGGTACATCTTTGGACCGAGATATTTGGATGCCTCTGATAACGTTATAGCGTTTTCTTTTGGGAAAACTGGTGCGCACCAGAATTGCCCCAGTGCGATCTGAGTGCAAATTTCTATGAGCATTTCATTGTTCTTTGTACCATAGACACGAAAATTGCACTGGGGCAATTCTGCTTGCGCACCAGTTTTCCCAAAAGAAACGCTATTAATCTAGTTTTGGTTTTCTCCACATTCCGGCATGTGACATTCCTAGTGTTCTAGTTATGTTTTATTTCTAACCTATAGATTGGATTATTGATCAATCAACGATTTTTATGCAATAGGTATTGATACCTGGATCTCTTCAAAAAAAGACTGGTTGGGAATCTTCGTTCCTTGAAAATTATGGTTTCTATTAAGTACTTTTGTGCTGTTAATAGTGGTGTAATGTAATTTTGTATGCTCCTCCCGATACTACAATAGGTCATAGTTTATAATTGATTCAAAAAGCGCATAGAAACCAAGCAATCAGTTTCTTGTGAAATATACCTATAAATTCCTTTAATTCGTTGTATATTCTACTCGTTGTTTCCATGTTAGATTTTCATCCATTATTATTCTGAGGTATTTAACATGGGTGGTCCTGGTGATACTCTTCTCGTACTTGCCACATAATCTATGGATTTACATTTCTCATAATTTTCATGTATTCTCATCTTTTGTATCATTGGATATTACTCTTCTTTAGACTAAACATTATGACTTTGGGCTTGCTATTTTCAATGTTAGCAAGTTATTATCTAACCATCTTTTATGACGCTTATGGCTTCTTCAGTTTTTTCCACAACTTTTTCCATATTCGTTCATCTCATGATAGCAATGGTATCATCCGCATAACAAATACAGATTGGACATCACATCAAGTATAGTGAAAATATACCAGATAGATATCAAATAGAAGTGGTCCCCGGACAGTTCCTGCGGTAATCCACAACTCACAGTTAAGGGATCACTTGTAGCATTTGATACTTTCACTCTCTGGGTTCTATTACTAAGATAAGATACGCATTGAATAGTTGATTCGGTTTCCCTCTGATTCCAATCTCTTCCAACAAGAATTAATAACGTTCTGTATTAAGACGCATTTTCAAACCAAATCCCAGAGTTTCATTGCAATGGGGGCTTTGAGCTTACAGATTGTCTCATTATTACCATGTAAGTAAATATAAGTACATAAATTTAAATTATTATAGAGCTACGCGCTACGCAGAACCATTTTCGAAGATTTTCGGTCGCCTTATTCTCAATGGTATTCGGATTTTTTGGGAGGTTTCATAGCTGAGCTGTTATTCATGATATTTTCATTTTTTGTAAGGAAAACCGCAGTTTTATGGGTAGCGAGAATCATAGTCTTTTTGTTCCATAGAATCATTTACTCTTAAATTTTACCTGTAGAATAGTCTTTTTCGCATTATTTACTCAATCAACTGAAGGTTGAGCCTTCACTCATGAATGCATTGGGAGAAAAACTATTTCAAAAATGTATATAACTAGTCTCGATGCAGATTTGGGATTCATTCATATGTGAAAATTCAATTATTCAATATTTTCTAGGATGAATATTGCTTCTCTATATCAATGAATATTCTACAGTAGAAGATATAGATAGAATATTTTATGAAACATGCTTGCATTCATGTATATTTCGAACTACTGTCAGATGTGTAGGATTTCGATAAATTGTTGGTTTTATTAATATATGACAATCACGCAATGTTTAATATGCTAAGAATTTCTAATCTATTCTAGAGGATGTGAATAATAGAACACCAGACAAAACATATTTCTGCATTTATCCGAAACGTTATGAGCAGAAAGGTCTGTATATTCAAATAATTTTTACAATTTATACAATGATGATGAGATCAAACTTTAGTTGTTGAAGTGAAGTTTTTGATGATGAAAAACTCATTGATATTTATTTGGAATATTTCATCATATTCACTTCTTCTGTTCTACGTTTCGGCTAGCATTCGCCGAAACCGTCGTCAGAAGAACATTTTAGACTCTGAACTCTCAAAAAAGTAACTTTCGTCACTCTTTGGCTAGCATTCTCAAAGAGTAACTGAATTTGTTTTTTTGAAAACAAAGATTCTGGGCTTTTCAACAAAAGACCACCAAATGCATCAACATTTTTTCATAAGTTCGAAAAGTTCAGATATCATCAACTGGCCTATACCTACATTACTGAATTTAATGGAAGCTGTTTTGTTCTACAATCAAAAAGACACTCGTATATCCAGTTAAAACGTTTAGTGGAGAATACTTAGAATACCTAGAGTTCGATTTCTTCAAAGATATTTATCCTGAAAGTAAAGAAAGTGTATATAAAATATACTCACCAATTGCGTTATTGTCATGTTCATAAAAGGCATTGACGATAGTTGGGATGCTTTATCTTTCCAGTCATTTTTTTCATAAGGTTCATGATACTTTTTCAAATATTTATTCCTGCCCCAGATAGACTTGGCTAAAGAAGTTTCAGTAAACTTTCCTCATCGATTACCAACTTGAAAAAAAATTGTTATAGTCTTCACAGAAAACAGGGGTTAGTTCCTAAGATTAGGTTTTGATTTAAAGTAGAGGAGACCAATTAAAAAATAACACGGGATGGACGATACAAAAAATGCGTTTCCAACCAATTATTTTGATCGTTGCATATGAGAAATGCTACTTCGTGGACCCCCTTCGCCTCAGTTGAGCTCACGGTGCTTTGTAGTTTTGTTATGGAAGTACCGAGTCGATACCGCGATAACACGCCCAAACCAAATTTCGAGATTTTTTCAAATTTGTCAATTTTGATTAAGGTCGGTTTGAGTACATGTGTGAAATATTAATGAAATAGCATGATCATTCGTCTTTCTATTCAAGCTCTTGAAATCGTACAGATTTTTCTGAGTTATGAGCATGTTTTCGTCAAATTCAAGAAGTTCTAGGGTAGGGATGAAAGTAACAACGTGTTACTATCATTCCATCATTTCAATTGTAACCTTCACCGAAAGAAGAGCCCAGGAAAGAGAAAAACACAGTAATTATGACAGATACTTCTAACGAATTTCAAGTTCAATAGCAAAAAGAAAAAACTAAGGTCTTGTGGAAATAACATAAATTTCACGAGCAACAAGAGAAAATAGAAAACCGTAATCCACACTTATAGAGGAAACTATGGAACAAGTAAACAAAGCACAAAAAAACGGTGCTCAGAAAAGATATTTCAGAAAACGAAGGTTGTTTCTAATTGGTTTTTAGAAAATCTTCTCCAAACAGTAGGTCGAGAAAAAGTGGATCACTATTTTGAATGGGCTCTTGTAGCCTGAACTGATTACGCAATGCGTTGTATGTGTAGTATCATATGATTGAAAAACGTTTTGTTGATTTTACCAGAAGATTTGAATTTTTCTAGGAGATGTTACTATTTCAGAAGATTTTTGTTTTTCAGAAATGTTCACAATAAAGTGTGTTGAATAAGTTTGTAATATTGATCATAAAATCAACAGATTTGAATTTCTAAGAAATAACCGAGACAGGTCAATTCTTGATTCAAAGAAGCAATACCTGTGTAGATTATTTTACCTCTTTATGTGCAAAGTATTCCCAGAATGAGTAATTAACCCATTGAAACAAATTCTGATCGTGTTCTTGAAAAATAACGCATAATGAGGTACCATTTGTTTTGTGATTATGATCAAATTAATGATCAAATTCGAAGATAATTGAAAAATAGTTAATGCAATTTGAAAAATTTATCTACGTAACCCTCCTTCAACATACATATCAACTAGAAAAGTGACATAATGCCATTATGACATTGCAATGAAAAATTCAACCTTTCTCGGTTTTTTCTTCAGAAATTTATAGTCAATATTCTAGACTAATTGACGCACCCTGTAGCAGATCCCTAAACAATCTGCTAATTATAAAAAAATTACCTTGTTTCAACCATGCCAGTGCCTTGTTA
>CM024245.1:34215774-34317764 GCA_013421045.1 Propylea japonica | reverse complement strand
GGTGCATAAAACAATATGTTTACTTTACAAGCTGCTACTGAGCGAATTTAGTAGCTGATTGTAAATTCGCTCAGTGTAGTCGTGTTCACAAGATATCAATCTGATTGTAAAAAAGCTGCGACCAAAGTTGAAAGCTGGGCTACTTTACACTCTAAATCGCTGGCGTTTTGGCTTGCTGGCATGTAAACAAGCCGTGTGTAATCACAGTTGCTACTTAACAATCTGTGAGTTCTCATCTACTCGGTGGTTCCTGGTTCTTGAATTTGAAAAAGTATTTGACATTTATCTTAGATCCTTGACAACGATACATACATAAACCTCAAGTGGATCGCTAGATTGTTGGCTACTCAGCAAGTACCTACACTCCGTTCACGAAAGGTTGAGCACATAGTAGGCGTTTCTTTATTTATCTGAAGTTGGCAGTATTTGCTGTCATAACGTAAAATAAATTCCATGTTGCCGAATGTACCCGGCCTCGTCCGACGAGCTTGTGAGTTTTCAGACAACTCTATGCAATATTGACAACATTGCGTATCAATCTGACAAGAAAATAAACATCATAACCTAAAATTTCAAATTGCACAGTGGAATATGTCAAATTATCATGGCCAACCGACGGCTCAACCTTTCGTGAACGGACTAAAGACAGTTTTGTGTGTAATCATCACAATCTCACCAGCTAATTCACTCGCTTTTAAATTCGCTAAGTAGCAGCTTGTGACGTATCTCAATGTAATCGACCCATAACTGGAAAATCTCAATAGATATTACCGCACAGAAAGGCGAACAATAGGTTTTATCCCGAAATTTTCGTCCCAATACGACACCCAAAATTCTCCGGATTGTAGCAACAAAACTTTTAACAATAAATCAAATGTTCATACACACAAAGAGGAAATGAATATATCTTCTATAATATTCATACCGCGATCTACTTCTCGTATTTTTCAACTCGATTGAAAGTTTCAGGGGAAAATTGGGAATCTCGGCTACCTGTGCTTGTATGTGAAAATTCGTTGTGTTGGCGCAAACTTCATTAGGGATTCTAGTCTTGGACTTGGGAATTCTGAACAAGTTTCTACGGATTCGGAGTCTCTGAGGGTATTTGCTTTTTCGCCGCTAGTAGAGGAGATTTGGCGTCGTTAGAACCTGAACGAGATAGGGCTGCGTTTCAACAGAATATGAATATTCCAGAATTCAAATGGATTCATTCCTTATCCGCAGCTAGCACCACAATCTAGGGCATGGGCGTAGAATAGTGGTTCATTTTGATAATAATTCATTGTCTGATTGATTTGATTTGGCCTTGTGCGATTGCTTCCTTTGTAATTTTTTCATTAGGGGCGAATGTCTTTATTTTGCTATACCTTCTCATTTTACCCGAAAGCTACCACCTGTTCTACTCATTTCAGTCCCTCGCTTCTCATTCTCATGAAATTGAGGTCCAACTATTCTTCATTTTTGGGACGATTTGGGTCAGTTATCATCCATCCATGAGATATGTTCATTATGTAATCTCCTTCATGCGAGAATCCATCTGACTAGGTCTTCAGTTTGGTATTTTTCTCTGATCTCTTGCTCTGAGAACTTTCATTTCATTTTTTCATGCCATTCTTTTAGTATCAGTAGTTTCAGCTCGTTCTCCATCGTTTACTGTCATAAAACTCACACATACTTTTGATATTCTCAATTTGTGTATTTATCACTTCAGTTTTCATAGGGTTATTTTTCCATATAGTGTTTCTCAATGCGAGGGCATTAGATAACCCATATTATGAAACCATCGGGCTCAGATAGATAATCTCTAAAACCTGCTCAAATCAGATTTTATCTCACATCGACGTGTTTCCTCAGCAATCACCATGATTTTGATTTTGGAAGTTGATAATTCCATGTTGAGTTTCGGAGCTTCTTGGTCAAAAAGTTGTGCTGCCAACAGAATCGATTACTGTCATTTCAATACCCTATTTGCTGCAGCTACGTTGTTGAGCTGGTTACATGAGCGGAAACAGATCAAATACGTTTTGTAAATGAAATTGTGTAATTACTTTCAATCCTACATTTCCAGATCACAAGTGAAATATTTTGGTTAGTACCTAAGTATGTAAGGATCGATTGTTCTCATTCTATAAACTATATTATTCATTAAAGATAGAGCCACTACACAATAACGGGAAAAATAATCGATTCACTCGAAAAATCCATGAAGTATTTCAATTCATAAATATGTTATTTCAAGTCCGATTTTTTCAATTATAGGTATGTTCATCCTGAATCAATCACCAATTTTGAGTTCCAAGAAAACTCTGCTTACGTCATTTATACAGGGTGAAACAAAATCTGTTTTTTTACCCTAACTTTAGAACCAACCCTGGTGTGTTTTTGTTGTTCCATCGTCTGATTTCTTATTCCATCATCAAGACACATCTTTTCTTGAAAATTGAATTCTTCATTTATAACAATAGATTCATTTTTATTGAAGATACAGGGTATTTAGTAAAACATTAAATTTCGCTACGGTTACAACGGTACTTCAACAAATTCAACCTAAATTCTGACCTTATGAAAACAAACATGAAATTGAGTCAAAACATAACGCGTTTTTCGTGCAGACGCAGATAACAGGTGCAATTCGTCTCGGCATGTCCTCATTAAGGTTTTGAATGAATTACAGCATTACTGAGCTGCTGCAAATTTTCAGGAGTTGGTACGCGAGATCGAATTTTCCTTCCACGAGCATCCAAACATGCCCAATTGGGTTTAATCTGAGCTTAGAGCAGGCCAGTTGAATTCTTGGATATCAACCTCTACTAAATACTTCCTGGCAGTCTATCCACATGCGGCTGATGCGGTCGGACACCACAAAGCATTAGAACGAAATCGTCTCCAATAAAGGTGCATACGGAACATCACGTCTTGTCTCGCTAAAACTTCTCTTGTTTTATGTTTTCACTCAGTTTTCAGTTTATTTTCATAACGTTCGGATATAAGTTTAAACTTGTGGAAGTACTCTCAAAGCCATAGCAAAATTTCGGTGTTTAATGTTGGTCTGAGAAACCTGTTTCTTCAACAAAATTTGAGCTATTGTTATGAATGAAGAATTGAATTGTCAAAGGAGATGTGTTTTGATGATGGAATAAGAAATCACACGTTGGACAACTGGAACACAACAGGGGTGGTTCTAAAGTTAGGGTGAAAAACAACAGATTTTATTTCACCCTATATAAAATGACATACGCCGAGTTTTCTTGAAATTCAAAATTGGTAATTCATCAAGGATGAACCTACCTACAATTGAAGAAAAATTCAATCGCTCATCGATTTTTAGAGTGGATCGAACCCTCTTTGGAAAATAATCAAGTGTCATACCTGAGCAAAACTTAGCTCTAGTATGGTTACGCACAAAAGACCACATTGGTTGCAGATCTGATCTAATGGGTCACATGAAACGTGAAAAAACAATTAAAAATTCAATCATAATATCACCAATTATTCAGATTGAAGTGGTCCAAATTGTTTTGGAATGAATGGACATTTCACAAATCACTACCTCAGAGGGACGTTGTGGAAAACGTGATGAGATAGATAATTTCATTGGGGGAAAGTCGGATCGAATTGAATTGAATAAATGTGGAACCCTCACCTAATTTCAACCTAACCTAAAACAAATTCTGACTACGCCAATGACTGGCAAACACTAGGTTCGAGCACCATAGTTTTCCTTTTGTCTGGTTGTTATAATTAGATTTTCGCAGGCGAAATGCATACTTTTTTTTAACCGACTGAAAGATAAAGATGAAATTAATTTTCTTCGAATTATAAGTGCCTGGAATAAGTTGGAAATTAATCCGCTGCTGCTTTTAATTACTTCAGATTAGAACGTTTTTCCTTAAAAAAATCGACCATCCTGATAGGTAAATTTTCGATGGAAAAGAGTTCTGTAGCTTTTGAGGAACTGATCCTCCTTTATATGAATATTTATACAGAAAGGAAGGAAATACTCAATTAGGCATTTCCACGGGTTGGGAATTTCAATACCCCTTTCCGACTTTGCATGGATAGACATTCCAGGTAAAAGAAACTTCTGGGGAGAAATTTTAATTTAATGAATTTTTTGACCCGGTTAAATTGTAGGAGTATACGATCTCAGTTCAGGGGAAAAATTAATTTTGAATTTTTTTTAAAAGTGTTTGTTTATTTTTCAATATCCATTTAATTTCCTTCATTTTGATTTCCCTCAAATAAAATGCACTTATTTCAGCGCTTCTCCAATGCTCCAACCGCTTTTGAAATGCACTTTTCGGTATGGATAACAGCTCGTTCTTCTATTTCAACCATTTTTTATGAAAACAACAACTATTTTATGTTGCATATAGTCCGGTCTCTAGTAATCAACATCTTCTCGGTCTTCTTTAAAGCGCTTGTACCTTTTATAAACATTTTTTCGTGACGAAGGCGAAGTATACTATACTTGCTGAATGCCACATTCGCCATTTCGAGTGCCTTAGATCTCTTTGAAACAATACAAAATGGCTGCTTGGAGTTGACTATAAGTAAGCAGTTAGGTTGTTCGACGATCTGCTATTTTGATCATGCAACAAACAACACTTAATACTTAATTGGAAAGTAGTTAAAATATAAAGTATAGAATAAAAATCCTTTTCAAATGCATAAATGAAACTCGTTTGGTTGCCCTTACCTTCCAGCCACCATATTGAAAAGCTGGATCACAGATCCTTGGACTGCCCCGTGATGAACAGGTGAGTTAACTCTATCATTGTTGAAAAGAAAACAATGAGAGCAGAGAATAATATTAATTGATTAAAATCAACCAATTGGGATATTAAACTCATACTTCGGAACTAATCCAGTCAACGCACAAAGGACATGCATGGTGGTAATATCAAACAGAGCATCCATAGATAGCTATTTCGCCCTATTTGGGGTTTTTCAGTATGGAGAAGGCAGTCTAGGTTTCCTCATTTGAAGCCATGTTGCTGTTGTTTCTGTTTATACTCATAAATAATGAGTATAAACAGAAACTTAACGCCACCTCCTGGGATCCTTACTAACACCTATCTCCGATGTATGAACCTCGAACGAAGTGGCGAGATGTTTATCATACAAACTGGTGGTAGTCCAACTATGTATGTACTTAACTTTCAGTCCATGAAGTGGAATCGCTCGGTTAATCGTCATAAACCAGACGTGGTGATAATAGTACAAAATAAAATTGCTATCATTGTTTATATTATACTCTCAAACTTGTGAATTTTTATTTTGTTGAAAAGAATATTGAAAGTTAAGGGTAGACTTAGTTCAAACGCATAGAAGCTGTGCTGTGGTTGTTTTTATTTCTTCCTTGATGAAAATTACCACCGCTGAGAGAGTATTTTGATGTGAATTAATGAAGTAGAAGTACTTTATTTCTAACCTTTTATTATTTTCTATTCCAGCATGAAATGCGTTAAATTTTATACTACTAACCTAATATCTTCTTCTTTCGCTTTGACTAACATTGTCACGCTTGTGTTCTGTAGGGTGCGAGAGAGACAGTGGAATTCAAACAATACCGCGCGAATCTGATGTGCCTTTTTATTACCACAACATTATTCGCTGGTCACAATTAGGGGAATATGGAGAAAGCTTAGGGTTAATTATTGCCTGTTTCCACCAACTCTAAAAGCGATAATTGCCTTTAATATATAACCTAACGGCTGCAGGGCTACAATCAGGATCAGGTGTTGCCGCACGAGAATAACTGGACAAAGTCTTTTCATTCATTCATTACTAGTTGCTTTTTGAAATTAAAGTCACATCTCTTTCCTTTTTTGTGTGGGGATTTTGAGCCTTTATACTTTAGCTATGATGTAATATAAATTTACATTTTTGAAAGTTTTGGAAAATACACGAATATACAGAGTATGAAAGTGTGAATGGATTCTCATGGCATAATCTTTAAATAAACTATTAGGCGTTATGAAAGAAATACGGAAAAAATCTATCTCCGGAAGAAATAGATATTTATTATGCAAGGGAAAGAAGGCGCTTCGCGTCGGGAGACAACATAACCTCGAGCTTGAATCTAATACTTTTTTCCCTTGTATAAAATGAATAATTTCTTCCAGAGATAGATTTTTTCCGTATAAACATATTTATACTCTCACTTTTTACCGGAGTACAAAGTAATTCCGTGAAAAGTTAAATTTTGTCACCTATCAACAAAGATAAAATGTAAAAAAAATTTTCCGTCGCAGAAAAAAATATCTTTTTTCGAGATAAATAATACTAATGGATCGAATTCATCAGTTTTCTTATGTTGGAATATATTCATTGATATTTCTATCAATACTTATGAAGCTATACATACATATCACTTGAGCCTATTAGCGTAGAAAGGGTGTGATTTCTCACACCCCCTAGCGATCAGCTATCACACTCCCTACTAAGGGGAACATTCACTCATCCCGGATAGCAAGTATCAGAGGGATTGAGCTCTGAAGTCTTCGGTGTTCTTCTTCTCCTGGGCCCTGGGTTGTTCGTCCTTCGTTGCTTGGTCCTGGATTTCTCGGTCGATGTCCTGGTAGACGGTCTTGCAATGTTTCCCTCCATGGTTGCTCCTGGTGTCCATCGCGACCTACAAACTTCCTTACCGTTCTAACAGTACCGAAAAGTACTGCTTTTTGCATTACTTCGAAAAGGTTTTCATTCAAATTTAGCTCCGTGAGGTTGGACTTGAGGCTCTTAGGAATAATTCCTGTGGTTGATATGAGAATGGGAACGGTTCTGGTAATATACATTTCCCACTGCTTTTTGATCTGAAGTTCAAGCTCTCGATATTTCGATATTTTTCAGCGTATTTTCGACGTAGATTGTTGTTATTTGGAATGGCTACGTCTATAAGTATTGCTCTCTTCTCCTTTTTTCTTCACTAGAATTATGTCTGGCCTGTTATTAGCAACTGTTAAAGTAAGTACTGTGCGGTCCCAGTATAGCCTGTAATGGTGGTTTTCCAGTATTACTTCATGCTGATACTTATAATATGGAATTGTTTCGGATTGTAACATTTTCAGTTGGATGGCGAGTTCCTGATGATTATTATTATTATTATTTGTATTGGAGTAGTTATGGTTTAGGTTAGCTTTCCAGGAACTTCGACCATGTAAGTCTTTTGTTCTCTATCCTTTTCATTCATGGAAATCTGAGGGCGTCATCAATGGCGTGTATAAAACCGACAACCTCTTTAGGAGCCTTGGCTATTACCTCTTGGGTGCAAGCCCGCAAATTTCATCTGCTGACTTTCCCATATCGTACAAATGATGCAAGTTCATCGACTTTTTTATTTCTTTCAACATCACAATGTCCTGGCACACAAGAAAAATATGAAAACACGATTGTCATTTCTTGAAAAAACTCAAAGTGAAATTCGGAAAATATGATGAAAATTATGTGTTCAATTCTCCATAGTGAAGAACTGGGAGAAACTGTGATCAACTCCCAGAATGAAATATGCGCTCCTCATACCAATTTAAATTTCTCATATCTTATGTGGAAGCTGTTTATATAAAGAACGAGCAAATTTGGCTGAAAGAAATATTGAAGATTTAATTATTTCTCCTTTCAGTCGAATATACTTCTTCTGCATACAAATAGCAGAAACTTCGCAGTTATTTAATATGTCGGAATGCTTAGCACATTTCGAAATCTGCATGAGAGGAGCACATTTTATTCTGACCTAGACACTCCGACATTTTTTTCAACATGAACAATTTACACTTTCATATGAAATATGTCAATTGAATTTGAATATTGTACAACAATGTAATGGATGGATTCGATTCAATTTGTGTGTATGCTGTATAGAAAAAACTTTATTATTATAATGAGAAAATTCATCATCATAACACGAATTTTTGAGCTGACTCAAACTACTTGGTTGGACTCACTGATTATCCAGAATTACTATTTTCAAATTCGAAATAAAGTTCTTCAAATATGAACGAGATAGCAACAGCTCCTGAATCTCAAAGTAAGAAATAAACATAGAGATGCACCTACGCGTGAATAGTACTGAATTGTAATCAACCAAGCATTAGAGTGAGATGGAAAGCATTTCACTGCCAAACTGGGGTGAAGTAAACAATAGGTTAGATTTTCATTTCTACAAATTTCTAAATATAATACAACAATTCCGTAATTTTACCTTAGCTATGATTAACGAAATAGCCTTAAGCAACAATAAATTGACACAAAATCATTAGAATAATTCCTCCGTTCATGAACGTCAAATCGAAATGAAAAGGTAAAATGAATCTAAAAACTAACAGATGAAGATGCCAAACTGACAGAATTGTCTGTAGCAGACGCAAGCCGTTAGTATCGGAATAGGGGTGCCGTAGATTAATTATCCCAATGCGGAATAAACAGACGGCACGAGTTCGTAACGCCGCAATATTGTTCGCGTGCATAAACAGATTCTACTTAACTGCATAACAAAGGCTCGAAGGCATCTCCAGGTTTACTCTTTACTCTGAGTCCTGAATTCAATTTTGTTAGTAGACGAATAACAAGCCCCTTAAACCTTCTGTATAAAAAACGTGAATATTCATTGAGATTCGTTACAGGCAATAATACCAAGAATTTTTATTATTGCATATTTCATCAGAACTCATTTGAATCATTTTGATATCAAGAAAACATTTACATGAATGTTCAGGAAAAAGGTTCGTGAAAGTGAGAATTCATGCTCAGGAATTGAAACCGTAAGAATTGCTGCACGCTTATTTCGAAATACGCAATTATTACATTGTTTTTTCATCCTGCACAATGCGACATTAATTGTGAGAAATATCACAATTAAAACGGGCAATCATTGCATTATGAGTTTTTAGAGATAACGAGCAAAAAGTGTAAACCGATCCTAGAAATAGTATTATAATATTTGCATTCGCACAAATGCATTATTAATTGATTTTCGCCATATTGCTACGAACGGAGGAGAATGTACCAACTGTGCATATTGATTTTGTTACTATAATAATGAGATATTAAAATTGATAAAGTTATCCGTATTACTACCGTATTTCCTAAAATTGGGTTTGGTTCGCTTTAATATAGGTATATTCGTCAATTCGAATATGGTGACGAAGAAATATATCTGGGTGTCATTAGTATATTTCACCATAATATATTTATAATATATCGGGTGTACCAAGGTGAGTGGCCTACTAGATTATTATGGAAACTATTGATGGTAAAGATTTCAAATCTTGTGGATCGATATTTGGCCCTGTAAGCCCCATTTCGCACCAAGCCAGTCCAGTCCAGTCGAGTCAAGTCACTTCAGGATTGGAACTATTAACTTCGTTTAAAATCGTTTAAAACAAATGGAATGTAAAATCTAGTTTCACACTAGGGCCTAGTATGAAACTAGATTTCACATTCCATTTGTTTTAAACGATTTAAACGAAGTTAATAGTTCCAATCCTGAAGTGACTTGACTCGACTGGACTGGACTGGCTTGGTGCGAAATGGGGCTAAGGAACATTTTTCCTTAATTTCCATTTGCAGTGTTGCCGGATGTATGACAATTTGGCAACATCTTTGTTATTTTAAATGGGACATTCGGTATTTCTTTTATTCATGATACTCCATTTAATATTAAATTTATTCATTCTTTTGTTCCTACCTAACTAAAACAATTTTAGTTATTAATTATCTCTAGAAATTTTAGATCAAATTGGCGTGATACGAAAATGACTCTAGTTCGCTAAGAATTTGATATTTAAGTCAAAAATTTTAAAAGTCATTAGAAATTGATCTGATCTATGTCACTGCTTCGAATTATAGTTGTCAGTTATTATACAGGATGGACCAAAGAAATCATCATTTGCCAAGTTACAAAATCGTTGAGATAGGAATAGGGACGTTAATAGAAAAATTGTAGGGTGTGTGTTGTACTGATTCCAGAAATTGAAAAATATACTATCTATATCTAATCTATATACTATATACTATACTATATCTAATTTGAAAAAACAGACTTTTTTACGATTTTGTAACTTGGCAAATGATGATTTTTTTGGTCTATCCTGTATAACTGACAACTATAATTCAAAAGCAGTGACATAGATCAGATCGATATCTAGGTAATGGCTTGCTTAATTTCTGACTTGAATCTCAAATATTGCAAGACTGATATACCTTATTTTATGCAAAATTTTGAAGCCATAGTGTCAACAAAACCAAAAATTTAATTGGAATATTGAAAAGAAGAATGTTTAGGTAGTTTTCCATAACAAGATATCCGATTCGAGTCACAAAATGAGTCATTTTGCAAACTGACGGATTTTAAAATCCTACTACGACATATTAATGTTATCCTGCTCTGAACTGCTGTTAGTTAACTAAGTCCGAATATTCATCCTCGAGTTGCTTAATTGGTCTCCAGCCAAATCATAATCTCTATTCGAATTCGGTATATCTGCCCAATACAAGTCTTTATGATATATGGTTGAAAAGCGTGTATTTTCTCAGAACTGCACCAGTTGAGTATCAAGAGATATTTTGGCTCTGATGTGAATGTGACTATTAAATTATTCATAGAACATACTTAAAAACCAGAGACTTTGAGTTATACAGTGGGTTTGGTCATGACTTAGCGATAATTTAAGGGCATCGAATATACCTAATATTATCGTCAAAAACACCCACATTGGGAAGTTTACCCCCTTAGTTTTGGAGTAGCCCCATTTTATTTACTTTTTCATTCCAAATAAAAGGTATCGATTTCTTTAATAATAATTTTTGAGGAATTTTTTATGACAGTTTTTAGGTAAATTTTGTCATATTGTTCTAGTATAATAAAAAGTGGTAGATCATCTTTCAAGAAACATTTTTTTTCACATCTGTAGGACCTTTATGTCCAAAGAAAACGATATTATTTGGAAGGGTCAACTAAAATAAAAAAGTAAATTTAAAATGAGGGCCACTCCAAAACTGAGGGGGTAAACTCCGCAATATGGGTGTTTTTCTAGATAAAATTAGGATTATTTGATGCCCCTAAATTATCGCTAAGCCATGACCAAACACACTGTATAAAATGAGTAGGTAACCGACTTCAGCTCAACAAGGGTTCTCAAATTGGACACTATTTGATTTGAGCCTGTGAAAGTAATAATCCAACCATGCATGGAAGCAAAACGTCTTCAGAAGGGAGCTTCTATTTTCCTTTTTTTTCGCAATGAAAAGGATTAATGGTAGGTATGCATATTCGTATCTTCTTCTGGTCTCTTCAGGGAGTATATTTAGTGACGTTAATTTTGCAGCCTCATCAATTTCAGGTGGATTATACATTGATCATCACAATTGATCTCTGCGTCCATGTTTTATGGAATTTTGGATAGGGGAGACCGGGGTATAGTATATATGATAAGAATGAAGCATATGCATAATTGACACTCTTAAAGTTCATCTGGCGTCTCCACGATAATAATTTCAAAACATACCTCAATTTCCATATACAGGGTGTCTGAAACAAATGCGAGTGACTTAGGGAGATGATACCTCGATGTAAATAATCAGGGGTTGTTCAAATAAATTTTTTTGGAAATCGACTAACCTTCCAAAATACTGCCTTTGGAAGGCGATGACGAGTTGACAATTTTTGATTTTTTTTAGGAGTCCTTAAAAACACAGAGTCATAAAACTATACATAATCTGATTCATTAAGTAGATGTCATTCACACAATTTTTTTGATCCCATTACTTTATTACTAGGGGTTGAAAATAACAATCCCTTATGATTTTCCTCCAAAAATTGTTTTCGTGGGACAGATTGTCGAGAAAAAAATTGTCCCATGGTTTCCCATTCAGTTTTGGAGAAAATAGTCTCCTGCAAAATTTCGATACAGTCAATACTTCTCTCGGAAAAAATAATAAATTACCAGCAGTTATGATCAATGTTTATTCCTATTTCAACGTATGTTCCATAGAATAAATATTGTAAGATATTTTTTATACTCAAAATTGGGTTTGACAGAAAAAAAGATTTTCTATGATTATTCCTTTCAGTTTCAGAAGAGTAAGTTTTTATTTTTTCCGAGAAAAGTATCCACTGTATCGAAATTTTGCAGGTGACTTTTTTTTCGAGAATTGAATAGGAACCATAAGCGAGTTGTATTTTTCAAAAATCTATCTCTCCAAAGCAATTTTTGAAGGAAAATCATAGGGGGGTTGATATTTTCAACCCCTAATAAAAAAGTTATGAGATCTAAAAAGTTTGTGTGAGTAACGTATACTTATAGTGTTTCATATTGAGTATAGTTTTATGATTCAGTGTTTTTAAAAAGCAGAAAAAAAATTAAAAACTGTCAACTAGTCATCGCCTTCCAAAGGCTGTAACTTGGAAGGGAGGTCGATTAAAAAAAAATATATGAACTACCCCTGCTTATTTTCTTCGAGGAATCATCTTCCTAAGTCCCTCGCATTTGTTTACAGACAGCCTGTATAATACATGCAATTAGATAGACATATCACTGTAGAGAGATATTCAACTTTTCATCTCAAGAGTGATATTTCTCATTTTCGAATCATTGTTGCATGTGGTCATCGGAAAACCAAATTCAAGTTTCCGTAGAAGTCCAGGCTACACTAGACCACCCTGTTTATCTAAAAGTGCCAATCGGGCTATTACTCATACACTTCCGAGTGGTCCATAATCGCCGCCAACCTGTGGACCTTAACGCAACCACCATCAGATCGATTCGATATAATATCGGATACCCCATAGAGACTGATGAATTTCGGGCCAGAATGATGGAGATTGGTTCTAGATTGAACGACCAATTACGTATCGCTATTTAATAGATCGAAGGCACCGTCGGTCACGGACCGAAATCATGACGTAACTCAAATGCTGATCAAGAAGCGTGTTCAATATGTCTAAGTGGTTCGAAGAAGAAAACCTCTTCTCTGATATCAACGGTTTTATCCGAATTAATTCAGTGCAGATTGGAGATCACTGTCGCATTTAATCCGCTCGAATCCCTGCGGATTTGACCTGCATATAATAGATCCGTTATGTTGAGCGATTAGGTGAGTGCGGAACGTCAGTTTTGTGATAAAACGTTTGCTTCAACAAGGATTATTCAAAATTTTGTGTCTTTTTTTGCTTTCGTTGTGCGCCATCATTTGTTCAGAGTTGAACCACCGTTTATTTTGAATTAGACAAAACAGAGAAGCTATGGATGACCAATTCGTTCTTATTAAGACTCATCAGCGCAGACCAGTTCTGAATGATGCAAGATATTCCTTGAAACTTAGAGCTAAATGGCCCATTCTTTCAGGTATGAATATACCGAAGGCGCCATCTCTAGTTCCATACCAACAATCTTCTTCTATTGCATGAACCTTGAACGAAGTAGCGAGATGATTACCATTTGTCGCATTGACCAAAGCTACTTCGTTCAAGGTTCATGCTATGGAAGAAGGTTGTTCGTATGGAACTAGAGATGGCGCCTTCGGTATATTTATACCTGAAAGAAGGAACCATTTCGCTTTAAGTTCCCAGAAATACCTTGTATTGTATCATTCAGAGCTAGAGCTGTCCTGTGCTGATGAGTCCTAATAAGGACGAATAGGTGCTCTCTTTGATAGCACTCCCTTTTACATTTTGAGGACGAGATTAGTTCCGAGGTATGAATTTAATTTCTAAAAAACTGAGTGTCAGTTGCAGGAACGTCCATTAAAATTTAAAGGTCCATTAAACTCTTAATCCTCCATTATTACAAGGAACTAATGGAGGATTAAGGATTTAATGGCATAATGCTCAGTTGCTCAGTTGCAGAACGTCCATTAAAATTTAAAGGTCCATTAAATCCTTTACTCTCAGTCTCTGTTGCCTAACATTAAAAGTTAAAGAGGAAATAAATGAAAAGAATAATGCTTCAGACAAATAAGTGCAAAGATTTTCGCAGGAGTACTTCATCTTAATTGAAATTTTTTAATTATTTCTGTTTCAGAGAATGGGAGTGAAAACCTATAAAGTTTTCTAGAAATGCAGAATTCTCCCAGATTATATTTATACCTATGAGTTTAATATTGGTTGATTTTTATCGATTAATTCCCTGCTTTCATTAAAGAAGAATAATGTTAGAGCAGGCAGCTTTCATGTCAATTTAGAAAATCCTATCAGTCAACGGTATAGTGATATAAAAAATATCTGGTCTCCAGTAATAAGCTACTGCATAAGAAACATCAAATGAATTCTTCAATAAAAAATGGATCAAAGTCATTGATTGTTTTCTGAGAACTGTCAAAAATGACTCGCACTTTCAGAGTGTCAAAAGTTGCTTTTCTGAGAGTTATGAGTCTTAAGTGTTTACCTGACGATGGCTGGCGAATACTGATCGAAACGTTGAACAGAAGAAGTGAATATACTGGAATGACAGGCACACTTAACATTAGTGGTTTCCCCAATATTTTAGATCTAGCGCTTGCATTTTCAAATCCATTTGACAAAAATTTTTTTGGCGAAAACAATGGATAATCCATTCAAGTTCTCGTAACCCATCTTCAACTTTTTGTGCAATCATTGATTGCTGAGATATCGATAATCAAAGACAAAAGGATCCTTTTCCATTTGAGAACGATATCTCGGCGAGCAGTATTTGAAGTGTATAAAAATTAATCAAGGCTAAATGAACTAAGTACCCGATCCTTATAGTTATTAGGCTCAAAACAAATTTTGAAAATTTGTAAGTCCTCATCCAAAAACTAGACAGTTAGAGCAACAATTTCCATTTTTTCTATACGACCATTTCTCTCGGAGTAACGGTCTGTTGAAAATTGCCCAAAAATTTGAAAGTTCTTTTGATTCGTCATTTTTTTCCAGTAAGTTATAACGATGAAGTATCTCCCTATTGAATAAGGATGACATCGAACGTGTATTTCAATGCTTTTTGACTTATTTCCTCAACTTTTATAGTCAATTCCGAAAATGTGTTAAAATATCGCTCGCTTATCATGTCGTAACTTGACAAACTTTATAGATCATTAAATGCACCTATAAATGCGAGACACCTCCTCATATCAGCCATCGGTCTTTTAAACTCCAGAGTAATAGCAAACAGCATGAATTTCATTTTCCTCCCTTTCATATGTTATCTTCCTCCTGTCAGGACAAGAAATAGATACATTCCCGTCCAACCGCTATTTCTGCTCTCTACGCCTGATTTCTGGAACACGATTCGACTTGAAATGACTAGGAATGTCTTCGATAAACATTTTACCCTGTTTTGTCTTCAATGAAAATCGGATAGCTTTCAGCTTTATTCTATTCTTCTGGGAAATAACATTGTAGCCCTGTAGGTTGAATCAATATTTACGCCGAGATACTGGTGATACGTTACAACTAAATTGCTCTTTTGTTTTATCGAATCCAACAGAGAAAGTTCAGAGGATGATGAAAAATGTTATGTAGGATCCCAATATCCATCGGATACTACTTTTATATTGTTTCAAGGAAAGTTGCAAAAAATTGGAGGTTTCTTTGGCCGTTTATGCTTGATCTCTATCATTTCGTTGAGTTACTTTGTTCCGATGTGTTTCGTATTTCGATCATTCCTTGGCTACCAGGAATGGTAATATATTCCGAAAGGTATAAAATATATCCAATTTTTTCAATTTTGAACAGAATGATTATCAGAAAATATTTCGCGGAAATATCCAAATGTTGATTGTCCTTTCTATTCACTTGATGGTACTTACCTATATTCCACCTTTAACTCCAAAAACTGTATTCATTCTTTCTTCTTTTTTATGGCTTCAAGGTGAATTATTGTTTGATATGTAAAAGTGTAAGAATAGCTTTTACTAATGAAAACGATTTATCGACTTGAGCCTATTAGCGAAGAAAGGGTGTGATTTCTCACACCCCCTAGCGATCGGCTATCACACTCCCTACTGAGGGGAATTCACTCATCCCGGATAGCAAGTGTCAGGGAGATTGAGCTCTAGAGTGTTCAATCTTCTTCTTCTCCTGAGTCCTGGGTTGTTCGTCGTTCTTTGCTTGGTTCTGGATTTCTTGGTTGATGTCCTGGTAGTCGGTCTTGAAATGTTTCCCTCCATGGTTGTTCCTGGTGTCCATCGTGACCTACAAACTTCCTTACCGTTCTAGCAGTATCGAGAAGTACTGCTTTTTTCATTAAGTACTTTGTAAAGGTTTTCATCCAATTCTAGCTCCTTGAGGTTGGACTTGATGCTCTAAAGAATAATTCCGGTGGTTGATATGATAATGGAAATGGTTCTGGTACTAGACATTCCCCACTGCTTTTTGACCTGAAGTTCAAGCTCTCGATATTTCGATATTTTTTCAGCGTATTTTTGACGTAGATTGTTGTTATTCGGGATGGCCACGTCTACAAGTATTGGTCTCTTCTCTTTTTTATTCACTACAATTATGTCAGGTGTTGGATTGTTTCTGATGTTTGGCATCCGTAGCGGCATCTATCCTCGGTGAGGCTTCTATCCTTCATGATATATTTCTGATATTTTTTTAGTTTTACTGGATCTTGAATGGCAAGAAGGAAACCTTCTGTTTAAGGAAACAATTTTACAGAAGTCAGCCAATAGTTCGACGCAGGAAAAATAGTTTATTATACAAGGAAAAAAAGTATTAGACTTTAGCTCGAGGTTATGTGTTATGACAAAAAACCGAGAGCTGAAATCTAATATTTTTCCCGTGCATAATACACTATTTTTTCTGTGACAGGTAAAACGACCATATACTAGTGAAAGAAATATAACCTTTCACGAAATCACTTTTTTGAGTACTCACTTCTTTCCCGGATAATAGACATTCACTTTTTTGACAGGGAAAAAAGTAATTTCGGAAAAAGTAATATTTTGTGACCTCTCAAGAGATATAAAATGTCACATTTTTTTCCCGTTGCAAAAAAAGAAGATTTATTATTATTATCATTTCGCTCAGCCGAGTTATACAGTATTTTGTGACAAAATGAAATGAATAGTATTGTCAGATTCGATAAAAACCGGTGGTTTGAATTCAAACGGATAGATGACCTACTCCTAATAAACCACTTTTCCCTGTTCAAATCCAATTATTGATTATCATCAATCTGAGACATGGCCTGAAAACATGAAAATATCAAAGTTATCTTGTTATATGGATGTCGGAATTATCATTCTTCAACACAAAGAAGTGAACGAAAGCTTCTGCTTCCACAAGGGTGCTTCAAAACATTTTCATTGAACAACATAATAAATGCCAACAAATTATTTTTTGTCCAGCTCTGATTCAGCCCAATAACTGATCATCGTTGAAATATCAGAAATATGCTGGTATAATTCATCGAATTTTGGAAATCGTAATTATTTGCAACATGTTTCAGGTTTCAGATACGAGAGTTTTTGCTACAACGGGCTTTTTCATTGGAATTTCAGATCAATGAAATATAACAAGTTAGTGATTGGCAACAGAGGATTCAATAATTAGCATATGCAGGTGGCCGCTGAATCGAAAATGATGGATCGCGGGTTTTGAATACAGCAAATCGGGATATGACCAGATTTGATAAGCATATCCCGCATTCGTCAAACTGGACCAGTCAGGGCGGAAAGAGACTCTAGATTCCCGAAAATAGATTCTGCATGTGATATGATAACCAATTTCTATATTTCTTTGATAAGTTATCTCACACAATATAGATCAAAAGTAATTTTCCAATTTTCTTAACTTTACAGTGTGTTTCTTAATATATGCACCGGACTTCAGGATGTTAAAGCTCGTCCAAAAATCTGAACTTACTTACCTTCTAAAATTCACTGTCTTCGAAGTAAAGAGTGTTGAAATAAAAAAAAATTCTGTGTTAATATTTCCGGAATTTCATCTTACAAAAAACAGCTTTCGTGATCATTTTATAATCAAAATAATCTATTTTTTGTGCGGATTTTTCTCCTTCAAGTCTTAATTGGTTTTGAAGACTTTGTGGGTATTTTTCATCCCGATTTCTTCGCTTGAACCGTCAGTGTTTTCTACACAAAAAAGGTACTCCTGGTATACACAATTTTTTGAAATGATTTTTTTCAGAAATTCTTCATTTAATAAGTAGGAAAAAGATTTATTTCAAAAAATGAATTTTTTTTACATCAAAGTTGATTATTCTCGAGAACGTAATTATCACGATATTCGGCATTGACAGTTTCCTTGATCCAGCTTTGAGCTAGAAACATGGATGAGTAGAGTCGAAAGGTCCTCTAGGAAACTTACTCGATCATTTACCCTGGTTACAAATTGACAGCAGTGCAATCGCTGCTAAATTGACCCCAGATCAATTATTTAATGAATCTCCTAAAAGCCCTGGAGAGTTGTGTGATATCTGTAGTTCATAAAATTCAAATAGGAAGATGTAACAGTATAATTTGATCAAATTATTCACAAATTATATGGAATTGATCGATTAATGCAAACAAATTTTGAAAATGGTAACGTTAAGTGAAAAAGGGTGTACCTTTTGATATGATGATAACAAATTCAAAGAATTAAAATCGTTTTCTCCAACCAACAATCCAAAGAAATCAAATTCAGTTAAAAAGAAACCAGTTGGCATATGGTCATTTTTCTGAAAGACTGTAGGGCTGGTAGAAACATAGGTATGTTCAAAAAAAAGGTTTAAACACAACGCATTCCAATATTTCAACATTCCACAATGATTTCTTTCGGTCATACAATTAATAATCAAATAATAAAATTAATAAAAACAGAATGCCAAGTCGTCATAAAACGGTTTTCCAGTATCAGTGCCAAACTGTACATTTTTCCTAGTTTGAAATAAATAAACCTTCTCATTTAATTTGTTGTCAAAACATGATCTTTAACATCAAGCACTAACAATATAACTAACTGATATGACGTCATGGCACTGCGCCAGTGAATAAACTAAATAATTATACTAATATGTATACATAGATATGATTTCCAGCAGTATGGAAAGATAGAAACAAGAATTGAATTTCAGATAAGACGCTTTATCTACAGCAGCAGCTCTGATACCTTTAAAACGAATCGCTTCGAACAAAAGTTCCAGGAAAGTAGCATAGTGGCGCTTGAAGCAAGCCTGTTGTCCCAGATGTGTGGATGCTGAGTTTGATTTCTATCATGTTGTTAACATTCTCGAGTATCACCGCGCCCATAGAAACCAGTTTTAAAGATAGTAAGTATAGAGTGGTTGTCTCGCGAACGACTCAAAAATACCTTCCTTCGATGACCTACCTCAGGACCTAATTGCACACCTCTAGATGATTGGTTTCTTCCATGCTTCTGGTTAGTTGGAGTACCTTGTAGAAGCTGCATTGTGTTGCGAATAAGTGGAAAGTACTGCTAATTGAATAGGAGAATGCATTTATCTTTGTGGGGATTTGGAGAAATTGAGAGAAATTTTATTGTGTAAATTCTTTTAGTTGGTCGCCCTTTCTAGAGTGAGTTTTTTTATGGAAAATAATGAGAATACCTTGGGTGAATTGTAAGAGAAAGTAAAGGATTGATATAGATCCTAAATTAACAATACTCCGTGCAATGATATCGAATGTTTTGGCAAAATGAAGAATCAGTTTGTGGAATCGTCGATCACCAAGGAAATTACAGTCGTGATATTCAGCAGTCTGTGAATTAATATGGCTGCAATGAGCTACACTTGCTCAACGTACACATATAGAACTTTTTTTTTTTGAATAATATTCGTGAAACTTTTCGATTTGGTTTCACGGGCGAAGCTTACAAAATGATATTTTCTTATATTGAGAGCCACTTTTGGGGTTTCAGACCATCCTCCTGCAAAAGTAAGCATCCCACAGGCTCAACACTTTTTTGACAACTTAACTCCAACTCAACAACAGTGCAAAATCAAATCAACAAGCTAGAAGAATAAAGATTAGAAAAAAGAAGTCCTAGAACGCTTCCCTGGGGAGGTACACCTGAATTCTGTTATTATATTCTGAGAAAATGCACTACAAACTTTCAAAACTTTATTATTTATTCATTACTCTACAGGAAATCTAGTGCAAGTACAGAAATATAGACATTCTGCCGAAACCAAATTAAGATGTTTTTCTCTAATACAGGAGAGACATCAAGACCATTAGAGATAAGAAAACATAACATAAAAACAACATCAAAGATAGAGACATTGAAAGATCACAAATCGCTGATCATGTATGTTCAAATAGCGGAGATCATATGATGAACTGGAACAACACGAAGATCCTAATGACGGAACCTGATAATTATAAAAGGAAAATTAAGAAATTCACATGTATTTTATTGAATGAATTAGATAATTTGGCCAATTGTTCTGTTTGAATGGATCGTATTTGGATTAATTTATTGAAGAAAGAAGTGACATCAGAATATTTCAAAATTAAATGAATCATCATCTCTATGTATTGACAACTTTCAATGTCGATTAGATTGTAAATGAAAAAAACACACAATTCTGAAGATTTTACAAGTTTGTCTGAAGGAGGTGTCTAATATGAAACGCTTCCCTGGGAAGGTAACCTGAATTCTGCTATTATATTCTGAGCAACATCACGACCAACTTCCGAAACTTGTATTCTTTATTCTAAAGGAAAATCTAGTGCAAGTACGGAAACCTCTGAATATAGGCATTCTAGCGAAACCATATTGAATTGTTCCTTCGATGACCTACCTCAGAACCTAATTGCATACCACTATGTATTGCCTAACAAAAATTATATAACATAATATTATCACTTTCTCATTTAGAATCACCTCTGAGTTTGTCGCATTTATTCACTAACATCCTGTATATATTTCTTAATCTGAAAAATGTGTACCTATTTGTAGTGAAAATTACTTCGGATTTCGGGTCAGTCTCTGCGAAGAATTAAGATCAATCTGAGATTTCATCACCTTCATCTATAAAAAACTGTATAACAGAACTACTGCGCCTAAATAGTTTTCCTGAAACCTCGTCGTATATTCTATATTCAGCACGGAAGCGCTGTCAATGTAGCAGTTGTTGCTTGTAAAATATAACCGACATAAAAAGGTACTCAAAGTTAACCGTTTCTTTCAATGATTCCGGAGCTTTCTCTGCTTAAGTGTCAGCACCAATAGCTAATTAGACACTCATAGCTCTTAGACACCCAAAACTTCTTCTACCACCTACATTTCCTACGTCTTGAATGGAAGTTTATAAATGGCTGTTATAAATAACTCCAGTAGAAGGAACTCTAGGTTGAAAGTGTATAAATAAGGGCCATCAATTCGAGCTGGAAGTGATAGAGGATTGGCCGAAATTAAGGTTTGAGGATACCCAAAATTTCCATTCTTCATGTTGATGTTTCGGTCGACTTAAATTGCCTGTTTCTTACAAGTGGAGCAAAGTCGATATAACACAAAAAAGTTTCTTTTTAAATGGAGAGAGTAGCTCCGAAGTATGAGTCTGATATTTGTTTTTTAAGCTTCATGCAAGAAGAGGATTCTTAGAGATGGTGTTGGTTTCATTATAGTACCAGAAACAATACTCTGGATCGTGAAATACTAGGTGCATGTTCTATTTGTCAAATTTACTTCACTTTGTGTTAAAGTGGCAGCAAATACGCGTCATATGAAAAATATCAGGAAAGATTTTTGTGACGAATTGAACGATGATTTAGAAGGTGATGTAAAGTTGGAAATGTCTCAGTGGCGTATCAGTTTTTCCAGACAGTTTTGAGTACCTCGGAAAACGAAGCAATTGCGTACAGAAAAGTTGTACTGTCATTATTTTTCATGCGGAATCACCTCCAGTTTGTCGCACTTATTTACTAACTTCCTGTATATTCTTTCGAAGAAGAGACTTATCGAACGTCGAACATTTCCCTGTACAGAATATTTTTACTTATTCTCCAAACAAATCCTAGCATCCAATCACTACACTCATTCAGGTAGACAGAGCTTTTAAGTAATGTATTTCCCTGCCTTCATCATTCGCAGAAACGCATAGTGCCCCATGAAATACTCATGCTATATGGTTCAATACGAGAAATTATGTAAAGCCAAATCCCAAAATAATCTTCACATACACTGACCAGCAAAATAATCGATCTACTCAAAAAATCGATTCTTGCTCTTGGGCCAGGAAGGTGTTTTAAACCAGGTCTGGCGTTCCAAGTGATGATTTTCGAATCTTCTGTTCTTCTAAGACCGCTACAGGACCCTACTGAAGGGTAATCATCTTCCATAGAAGTTTGTTAATTCATAAATATGTTATTTCATGTCAAATTGAAATGATTTTTTTTCAATTGAAGGTATGTTCATCTTTAATTAATCACAAGTTTTGAATTTCAAGGCGTAATTTTTTACAGGTTGAAAAAAATCTGTTTTTTTACTCTTAGGTACTTCAAAACCACCCCTGGTGTCTTCCAGTTGTTCCACCATTTGTTTTCTCATTTCATCATCAAGACACATCTTGTACTGACAATTTAATTCTTCATTCATAACAATAGCTGGATTTTTGTTGAAGCAAATAGCAATACAATTTCGCCATGCCTATGAAAGTAGGCACTTCCACAGATTTAGCCTTAAATCTGAACGTTTTAAAAATAAACTGAAAACTAAGTAACACCATAAAACAAGGGACGTTTCAGATTACATGTTATTCCGTATGCACCGTTTGTTGAAGACGATTTCGTACTAATGCTTTATAATGCCCGACCGCATCAACCGCATGTGGCTAGGATTGCCAGGGAGTATTCAGCAGAAGTTGATGTCCAGGAATTCAACTGGCCTGCTCTAAGCTCAGATTAAACCCAAGTGGGCATGTTTGGATGCTATTGGGAGGAAAACCGAAAATTCGATCTCGCGTACCAACTCCAGAAAATTTGCAACCAGGTCAGTGATGCTATAACTGATTCAAAACGTTAATGAGGTTATGCCGAGACGAAATGCACATGTTATCTGCGTCTGGTCGCAAAAACACATTATGTTTTTATTTAGTTTTCAGTTTATTTTCATTAGGTCAGATTTTTAGGTTGAATTTGTTGAAATACTGTAGCCTCAGCAAAATATAATGTGTTTCTGAAAACCCTGTATCTTTGACAAAAATTGAAATATTGTTATGAATGAAGAATTAAATTCTCAAGAGAAGACGTGTTTTGAAGATGGAATAGGTGAAACTGAAACACATCAGGGATGGTTCTGAAGTTAAGGTGAAAATACAGATTTTATTTCACCCTGTATAAAATGACGTACGTCGAGTTTTCTTGGAATTCAAAACTCTTGATTGAAGATGGACATACCTACAATTGAAAAAAAAATAATCGAAAAGGACTTGAAGTAACTTATTTATGAATGAACAAACTTCATCGATTTTTTGAGTGGATCGATTATTTTGCCAGAGAGTGTATTTAGACAAGACGCAAAATAACGTTCTCACGAAATAGTAGAGCTAACGGGTGGCCCATTTAAAAATTGGAATTTAATTTTGCTATAAAAAAAACTGCTCAATATTTTTCAATGGTTGAACATTTATTTAAAAGGTTGGTTCATGACATTTATTTATGAAAAATAATTTCGGCCAAATGACCACTACGGCTGACTTGGCAGTAGCCTATTCGTTCCACCCATTTTTTAATACATTTTCGATTGTTTGGGGCTCTATTTCACCAATAGCAGCTTGAATTTCGGTCTTGAGGTCTTGAATTGTTTCTGGATTGTTGGCGTAACACTTATCTTTCACCGCCTCCCCAAAGATAATAATCCAATGGCGTCAGATCGCAGCTTCTTGATGGCCAATTCACATCAGCATTTCTGCTGATTATTCGATTTCCGAAAATGCGGCGTTAAACATCGATTGTGGCGTGTGCTGTATGGCTCGTTGCACCGTCCTGTTGGAACCAAACATCGTCCAAGTCGTCAGCTTCAATTTCTTGAAAGAACCAATCGTTCAACATTGCGCGTAGCGCTCGGCATTGACGGTTACGGCGATTTTGCTTCATTTTTTTGATATTTCCCAACTTTCTTCAAGCGAATAGCGTCCCATTTCGTAAACTTCACACTTTCAACTAAATATTAGTCACGTCAAAAAGAATAGTTGACGTTTATAAAGTCAAATAATCGGTAGTTCAAATTCCAAACACTAGATGGACCACTTGTTATAATTCCTAGGAACGTGAGCAAAATAAACACATTCGATTTAAGTTAAAGGGATTGATATCAATATCAAATGCATGTGCTTATCCAATATGCGCACAAAGCCCGCAAAGTGTAGATTATTCAGATAATCTACAGCTGACCTATAAGGATAGGTTAATTGGAAAATGTAATTGATTAAATAGTGTCTAATTTAGAATTCTACTTTCAATAAAATGAACCCTTATATCGGTAAACAAAGTGTTGATTTTCCTACAAATAAATAGGAATTATTTAATTTGCTCCGTAACTACATAAATACACTTTCATTCAAAACTTTTTTAATCCTTTATAGATTAACTTTTCTTTCGAGAATGTTTTAGAACGTGAGATTTTTAACAACGTAGGACTCTTTGAGAGCGGTATTTTTCACGTCTCGTGTTGCTCCACAAAGATAAAGCCAACCTTTCAAATTGATTTTCCCTAGACGTTAAAATTCCTCAAAGGTTCATGTTGGTTTATGTGTTCGGGACGTGGTGACATGAAAAAAAGTTTTACAAACATCCTCTTTTAAGCTTGTAGGTATTTACACCTTTTGTTTGCTCGGTTCATAAATTTGTCTTGAATATATGCAAAAATTTGTTTGAATACGAATAGTGGCAATTAATATTTCACCATTTTATAATGATTTTTGAAAATGAGAACGCGTTGTTTAAGATGTCTTAAAAGATAGTGTTAGCACTGATTAGATTTTGTTTTGCAAAATTTTGCGATACGTAAAACAGTTTCGATTTTTACACTATTAGGCGCGCTAAACCATTGAGTTTAAAAATACCTATAGGAACAACCCCCTTCATTTATCTGAAGCCGCCTTCGGTTGTAGTACCTTCCTGTGTTCATAGGGGCGCAGATGAGGATCAGGTATATTCCTACAGATTTCTGTGAATGAATAGCTGACAAAATGGACCAGACGACCCTGCAAAATTTAGTTCCTTGAGTACCTACTATGTACCGACACTTTACGGCGTTAAATTTTGGCTTCATTTCATTGAGAGGCGTTGTTCCTCTTGGTATTTTTAAACTCAATGGCTAAACTCATATTGTTCGTCAACGAATAAATTTGAAACTGAATTATTGGAATATGTGATATTTTGGAGTCTGTATCATACAAAAGAATTCAGAAAATGCTGAATCCTTCCAAAACCTATTTCAATCGATTTAATATTATGTTGTCAAAAGTATTGGAGGTAGGAGGTAGGTATAGCAAACCAGTCCTATGATGATATTTCCTGATGACTGATCAACTAATGCTTTAGATTTAAATATTTTTTGAGTATATGAATGAGTTTTGAATGAAATATGTAATAACTTCGAATAAATTATAGTGTTTTACTTTTATTTCAATTATTTAAACCCTCAAGGGTGAACTATGAATACGAGCCTAATCAAGGACCTCAGGTTTCAAATATCTGTAAAAAGATACTTGATTTGTGAGCGAAAATCATAGTTTATTGTGCTAAAATACATTGAAAATAATAATTTCATTTCTCAATAGGTATCAATCTCTCACTCGCCTTTCTTGTATTTTGAAATCTATATTTTATAAGGACATCTGGGAAACTTCTTTCAGAATAAGTAGTTTTGAGTTTAAAACTCTCATACATTTAAATAATCTAATAATCTTTTACATTATGTTCCTTCAGAAACTTGACTTTTACAATTGAATAAGTTATACATAGTTGTATTACTTGTAATCTACTGGTGAAAACTTTTCAGCTATTTCTAAATAAAAACTGAAAGCAGTATCTAGTCAATTTTCTGGGTACCAGGAAAGTAAGGAGAGATAGGAATAAAAAACTAGAGGAAAACATTTAGTGTTAAAATATTGTATTATATATCAAAGACGTGTCTTAATAAATGAATTACGTTACTTTCAAATGATAGTCATCAAATAATATATTTCTTATCGATCTTTGAGTTTTTCCTTTTTGTACATCACTTAAAATGATGAATGAAATGATGATTTATTGTACTACTTCAAGTTGTAACACATTTCAGCTGTCACAGGTATCATGTAATTATAATAAACGGGAGCTACTTTTGAAATGATAAACTACTTCTTCAATAAACTCATTTCAATTTATGATAATGCGTTTCCACTGGAATTATCATTCCTATCATAGTGTTGGAGTCTGAAGAAAGAAAAACCATAACTGTAAACTCAATGAATAAGCATACTTTTCACAAGAAATTCTAATGAAATAGTACACAAACTCACTGAATTAGCTGTTCTTTTAGTACGCTTAATTTGGCACCTATCTTTTTTAACTCAGCTTTCAAAGCATTGATAGGTACGGGTATTCTTTGATCTGTAATTCATTTTTTCTGTAATTAATCGCAATATTTATGTGAAATCCCCCACACCCGCGTAAGGATTGAAAAAAGCAATACAGATTCACAATTACATTTGAATATTTGACAATTCAAATTATCGAGGACCTCACGCAACACTAGCGCCTCTAGGGCAAATTCATACGCGATAGCCCTCATTCAGACGAATCAGTTGATAAAAAAGGTCAACACTTGTGTATACTATTTACAGCCTTGCAACACCAGGTCGCAAGGATCTCATAAGGAGCAGCTACAAGAATGATCAACAGTTCCATTTCACTTCCAAATTTAACTTTTCCTATTTAGAACGACTCCTTCATTGATTACACACCGTTTTGTTTTCGCACCGATAAATACTTCGGTAACAGTCGATGAAGATGGAAGAGCAGCATGTTGTCATCAAATAAGAGCCCCCTGTGAAGTGTTCAAAGTGTATATTTTCAATTCCGAACTTTCCGCGCCTCGAACGGGCGGGCGGTTCATGAAATTATGCGAAAACAATTGAAATTCTATCCATACAAGCTGCAAATCTTCGAGGAATTGAAAGAAGATGACTACATACGAAGCTTGAATTATGTAGGAGTTGTTCTGGAAGGATTTCTTACGCCTACGTGTTTAGATAATAGCTTTTTTGTGACAAGGTACACCTTTATGTTTCTGCCAGCCCGAACAAAGAGTATAATAGAGAGTTGAAGTGCTGCCAAGGACGTAGACGTAAACGTTACAATTGACATGTGCTCATGCGCACTCGTCAGTTTGTTACGTTCACGCTTGGGCCGGCTTTACGTACGACGTAAACTAGCGTCCTGTTACGTACGTACGTAGTACGTACGTATACGTAACCGAAAGTTGAACGAATCCGACCGATGAAGGGCGAATGCTGGAATTTTGAAATGAAATGCTTCTAACCTTAAAAATTAAAAACAATCTAGTAGCTGAAACTTGTTTTGAGAACACGATTAATTAACTTTTTACTTAATATCTTCCTTATTATTTATAAACTGTGATTTTGCATGTTTCTGAGAAGTGTTGAATTTTTTTCAATGCAATACTTCTGTTACGAGATTGCATATAAGTACCAAGAACTAATATATTATTTCGATAAGTTACAAATGTGGCATTTTCCTTTCAAATGAGAGTGATATTTACATACAAGTAACTCATTTGTGATGATTTCCTCTAAAATTCCTGCTTTCGGCAAGAACTCAAGTTATTTCATTATTATTCATTTTGAAATTCGAATGTAATGAAGTAATCCTACAAATATATATGTTCACATCATCAATTTGTTTATAGGAAACAGACAATCTGAATCGCTAATATCAGAAACTTTCTGTCAGAATACAACAAAAAGAAATAATAGGTTAGCTTTAGTCTCTAATGGTCTGCCGTACGTACGTATGGCAGCACTTCAACTCTATTTTTACTCCAAGACGTAAACGTTATATTTCTCACGTCTACGTCCACGTTCGGGCTTACGTGCTGCGCGCACTTCAACTCTCTATTCTTTATTGGGTGGTAGAACTCGAAAGCAACTAGGTGAAATTTTCCGTGATTGAGGAGAATGTGAAGCTCTATTGCGTCTGGTATTTCTAATTACTAATCAGAAAGATTTCAGAACAGAAAACGGAAACTGTTCTTCACGTGGTTGCAGTGAATCGATTATTCCAGATAAAATGCACTACTTTGCGATGAAAAGTTGTGGATGATAGGATATTATATCCTTTAACATGACAAGAGAGTGTCCATAGTGCCGATAATGAACATTTTCTTAGAAAAAACTCTGAAGTCATTTGAGTTGATCAGAAAAATTTTAGCCAGAGCCAATCGGTTCTACAACACTCAACACTCACAAATACTTCTTGGAACTTACAGAACGAGAAGATTTCGAAATATAAACAAGTACACTGAAGCTTTTGACTTCCTCAAAACTAATATGGAAATACCGAGAAAATTCAATGCAGTAGTCAAGAACAGCAACTACACTACAAGATCTCTTCAGTATGGGTTCATGTTCGCTCAGGAATCAAAGGAAATGAAGAGGCTAACACAATAGCAAAAATGGGAGCACAATCGCCTCTTACTGACCCGAAACTGTTTCGTGGTATTGGCAAATATACCTATAAGACAGAGTACTTGGACGAGGTAGAAACTGAAAAAGAAGCACTTTGGGGAACCTTCCGGGAATGGATCTCTCCAAAGAGTTCCATCGGAACTATTAAACTACAAAAAATATTTGGATCTCAGTAAGAATAACGCCTCCTCACTCACTTTCTAACAGGACATTAACGCCTTAGAAAGCATATGACAAAAATTGGCGAGGAACTGACCAGAGTAGATTCTGTGGGCATTTAAGGAATCTCCTGTTCACTTAGCTACAGAAATACAGAATACCTCACCATTACGTAACTGCCTAAATAATATATAGCTTCCCTGAAGCTCTCTCAGACACTAGGCGGCGAGCTGTAGAGCTGCAAAGACAGCTTCTGTAGGGGATACTACAGTCTTAAGAACGCAGTTAAATGTAACCCTTTAGAAACCACAATCGACAAGCATCTGACTCTTCTGAAATTTTCGTTTGAATTCTTCAGTGTTTACTCCAGAGAAAGGTTTCATTGACATTTTCTGTTTTAATCAAATATTGTAGCACTCACAACACGACCCAATGCATTTCTGAAAAAAGAAATAAAAAATAGAAATAGCAGCAATTTCTATTATCCATATTTTTTATATTCGAAAATAATAAACCAAAACCCATTTAGTCTTTTCGTTTCTTCCACTTTATCATCTCCTCTCCATTGAAGAGAATTGACAAGATATTCTCGTAATAGTCCTTTTGAAGGGATACATGAATTATTGACCAGCCGCTTTTCGAAGCGTCGTTTCCAACTATTTCAACCTTATTGAAATGTGAACACGCGCCTCAAAGTTTCTAAATTAAACTCAAGTCTTTTCTGAATTTTCTCCTTTGGAATCTTGAGTATTTATGCCCAACGGACGTTTCAATTTGGAAGTTTTTGTTCCAAACAAATATTGCAGCAATCACAAAACGAGAAAATACATCGAACTTCCGAAAAAATAAATAAAAAGATAAAAATTTTCATAACAACTGCAAAGCTTTATTATTCGAAAATAATAAACCAAAACCCATTTAGTCATTTCGAATTGTTCCACATTCTTATCTCCTCCCAATTAAAGATTCTGCAATTGACAGGATATTATTGTAATAGCTCTTTTGAAAGGATCCATGAATTATTGAACAGTCGCTTTTCGTAGCTATTATTTCTCCATATACAGCAACAAATTCCAAATCATTGTCGTTTCTAACTACCTCAACCTTATTATACGATCAAAGGAAAACCTTGCTCCTATCCTAGAGTCCCATTAATTGGTTGATTGAAAATTTCATTGTTTCTTTTGGAATCGGTTGAACTAAATCTGTTCAGCTTTACGAAATAGCACGAACAATTTAAACCGTCACTTCCTTCAAAAATTGAGGAGAAATATTACGATTATGAATCATTTCAAAGCATTTCTTGGAGCGTTCATTACGAAAAGATCTTGAGTGATTAAGTCCAACGGACGCCTATATTTGAGAGTTTTGTTTCAATCAAATGATGCAGCAATCACAAAACGGCAAAATGCTTTGAAAACTTCTGAAAAAGAAATCAAGTGACAGAAATTCCCCTTACAACTGCAATAATTATTATTCGAAATAATAAACCAAAACCCATTTAGGCATTTCGAATTGTCCCACATTCTTATCTCCTCCCCATTGAAGATCCTGCAATTGACAGGATATTATCGTAATAGCTCTTTTGAAAGGATCCATGAATTATTGAATAGTCGCTTCTCGTAGCTATTATTTCTCCATATAAAGCAACAAATTCCAAATCATCGTCGTTTCTAACTGCCTCAACCTTATTATACGATCAAAGGAAAACCTTGCTTCTATCCTAGAGTCCCATTAATTGGTTGATTGAAAATTTCATTGTTCCTTTTGGAATCGGTTGAACTAAATCTGTTCAGCTTTACGAAATAGCACGAACAATTTACACCGTCACTTCCTTCAACAATAGCGGAGAAATGTTGCGATTATGAATCACGTACAGATCTCCCATTACAAAGGCATAATGACTCAGTTAAAGTTCAAATGGTTTTTCTGTGCATGTTTTATTTACCGGGCAACTGAATGGGTGTAAAATGTGGAGCATTCCATGGGCGTAGGCGAGAATGGGTTAGGCAGAATTTGGTGAATGAATCAAATCTTTGGGGCAACTTTAAATTGAGTGCCCGTGCAGAAGGAACATAACGTTCTTAGGAATGACATCTTCATAAAATTCACTGTATTTTTGTAATAAAGGATTTTCCAATACGAGGTGGTGTTTTGAATAACCCGCTATTTCGGGCTAATGGTGAAAATTTGGCAGAGACGGTTCGTAAAACTCGAACATTTTTGGGTCGTCGTGAAGCACCTTGTCGGACCGCAATAAGGAAATTGGTGAAAAAATTCGTGCTGTTGGGACGAGTTAGTGATGTGAAGACTACAATTCGTGCACGTTGCTCAAGAACAGCCCAAAATATTGCTGCTGTAGCCGAAAGTGTTGAAGAAAACCTAGGTTTAGCCATTCCTCGTCGTTCTCTGGAATTAGGCATTCCACAAACGTCATTACACCATATTTTTCATAAAGATTTGTGTCTTAAGGCTTATAAAGTTCAGTTAACACAAGAACTCAAGCCGGCCGATCATCAACAACGACGTGTCTTTGCTGATTGGGTCATTGAAATGCATGAAAACGATCCAGAATTCCATAGAACAATCATCTTAAGTTATGAGGCCCATTTCCACCTCGGTGGCGTCGTCAACAAGCAACTTTGTCGCATCTGATGCTCGGAAAACCCAAGAGTTATTGTTGAAAAGCCTCTCTATCCTCAACGTGTGACTGTTTGGTGCGGTTTATGCTCCGGCGGAGTCATTGGACCTTACTTTTTCGAAAATGAGGCTGGAGCAACAGTTACGGTGAATGTATTGCGCTATCGAGAGATGATTATGATTCTTTTACGCGCCAAACAAGCAACGAAAACATTGATCTTTCGCGGGAAAAGTTTCCGGACCGTGTTATCTCTCGAAGAGGTGATCACAATTGGCCACCGAGATCTGGTGATTTAACACCTTGCGACTTGTTCCATAGGGGCCACTTTGAAGAGGTGTTCAATTTAGCCCAGCGTCGATTCAAGACCTAAAAGATGGCAGGCACTTTGCGATTTGGTTATGAAAAATTTCATCAAAAGCATAGGTCCTGTAAGCGTGGTGGTCATTTGCCCAATGTAATTTTCCACTATTAACGGCATAGCTTCTTCCTTATAATTTAAGATTTGGATAAAAAGATGAATTTATAATTGAATACAATGAAACCAATAGCTCTGCGGATAATAAAATTTATCTGATAAATAGCTCGCGAAAGATTCTGACTTGACATCATTCAGCGTGCCTTAAGAGTAACGTATTATCCTAAGATTGTTTGAATTTGATATTTCTCACCCCCCACGCCCCCTCTTTTCCAAATGATTTGTGACATATCAAATGAAATAAATAGGTTCTTCAATTACCTTTTATTTGATGATTCATACAGTGCTCGTCAAAATTATGGAACAAATTCATTTTCTCAGAAGAAACATATTTGGCTGCAAATCTTGAAACAAGTCAATTTTTGTTAAACTTTTACCAAATTTCTACGCATATTTGAAGACTTGTTGTTGCATCCTGTGCCATCCCCATCAACCCTCCATATCTTTTTAATAGTGAAGGTGGATCATGTGGTACTTTTTTTAGGCTAGGTCTTTGTATTTTCTTTACAGGCGTGCAGAACATTTCAAGAGAATTTTTTTTTTAAATCAGTCAAAGTTCGAAGAGGTTTTCAGTATGTTCACTTTATCATGGCTCATTTTACTTTGAGACGATGGTACCTGATGAAATCTGTCACTGAATGAAAGTCGACCATTACAGTTTTTTTTGTTTATGCACATTTTTCAACCCCCTCACAGGAAAAATTAGAATTTGTGAAACACTGCGCATCAGTTGTGATCTTAAGTAGGGGTGTTATTAGTACGTCTCAACTTCAGTAGGTAGGAACACTTATCGATAATCAAACAGTTCAGTAGTATTTCAAGATGGAATTATTCCTTCAATGCCTCAGACCTGAAAGCAATTCGATTTTCTTACGATCAAAAAAAAAACCTAAAATTGCCTACGCCCATGGAGCTTGCCAACTCGCCGATACTTAATGGCCATTGCTATAAACCATAGCACAGGCGTTATTATAAAGGTTCCTATTGAGCAAGGCAGGCCATAAAGAAGTATAGTAAGTTAAAAATCATAATTACAATGACGTGGAAAGTAGGAGCACATTTTAGAAAACAAGCGTTCGTTGAAGCGTGCTCTTGCCACAATAACTCCGGTTGAATGATCTTGAAAACGTGCTGTTGGTATTAGCCAAAGAGTTAGGCACAAAAGTTTATGAGCTCGGAATTAGGAGAATGAATCAATTAACCATGAACGATCATTAAGAAAGACGAAGCTGTTCCGTTATTTTGCATTTTTTTTAATTTCAGCGAACTTGCTACTAGTAATTAAGTGAGAAGTAATTGAAAAGCCAAGATATTTATGTGCAATACGACAAAAAACGAATAAACAAATGGGATTAACGCATAGCATCGCTAAGAGGATGTAAACAATGAAAGCAGAGAATGATTTTAAGCGATTGAAATCAATCAATATTGAACTCATACTTTAGAGCAAAGCTTGTCTTCGTTCAAAGTAATTACAAGGAGGTGATATCATCCAGAGCATTCATAAATTTCTATTTCGCCCTGTCGGAGCTTATCAGTATCATAATTCCTATGACGTGAAGGTAGCAGCACATATGAGAAAACAAGCGTTTGTTGAAGCGTGCTTTTGCCACAATAACTCTGGTTGAATGATCTTGAAAACGTGCTGTTGGTAATAGCCAAAGAGTTAGGCACAAAAGTTTATGAGCTCGGAATTAGGAGAATGAATCAATTAACCATGAACGATCATTAAGAAAGACGAAGCTGTTCCGTTATTTTGCCTTTTTTCAATTTCAGCGAACTTGCTACTAGTAATTGAGTGAGAAGTAATTGAAAAGCCAGAGAAATTTATGTACAATACTACAAAAGACGAATAAACAAATGGGATTATAGCATAGCATCGCCAAGAGAATATATACAATGAGAGCAGAGAATAATATTAAACGATTGAAATCAATCAATATTGAACTCGTACTTTGGAGCTAAGCTCGTCCTTGTTCAAAGTAAATACAAGGAGGCGATATCATCCAGAGCACCCATAAATTGCTATTTCGCCCTGTCGGAGCTTATCAGTATCATAATTTCTATGACGTGAAAGTAGGAGCACATTTGAGAAAACAAGCGTGCTCTGGCCTAGCTATCAGAACCAACTCAGAAATTCTTGATAATAAATTGGAACTGATTAAACAGTAATTTAGAACCCTATTTTAGAATTTGCACTCTTCTGTAAACCAGGAAAACTTGGGTTCTGCTAGCTTGACGTCAAGCCAGCAGAACTCAATCAGTAATAATTATGTCATTGAAGAAAAAATATGCCAAAACGAAGCTCTAAACCTAACCTAACCTAATCAATTGAAGTCCAATTTTGTATTTTAATAAGGCGGGAATAAGTTTTCCACTATTTCCTTATTGGTAATTCCATATATTCTATTCCTAAAAATTATGGAAAGAGAATTTGGCTCAGTGTAAAATGTGTAGTTTTATGAGCCGAGAAAATAATGTTTAACATCTTCTTTGTATGCAGATCTTTCTGTGTTTTAAGCTGAACCCTTCTTTACTTTTTTAACACTCGAAGACAACATTGAACATGCGAGGTCACACTAGAATTCATAAGAAAAATTTCACAGAAGCCAATAAATCCAAGCAAAGCTAGTGAAATCAGTGAATGAACTGATACTGAAAAAATAAATTCTCTACTTCTTCAACATATGTAGGTGCTCGAAAATAACATTAAACCTGGTAGGGCACACCAGAGATTATAAGAAATATTTTACAAAAGCCAATGAATGCAAGCAAAGCTAGATACAATACGAAAATAAACTGGGACTGAAAAAATAAATCCATAAAATATTTGGTTATGTTATTGACACGAGTGTATCATCCTAAACCTGATGTGTTCGTAAACTTAGAACCCGGGTCCCCTGATTTCAAAATAATTGTTATTGAAGGATACAACCCGGAGAAAAATCAAAGAGAGAAAAAGATATTTTCCTTTCCTCATTTTGGTACAATTTGACTTCGAAATGCTTCGGCTAACCACCTTCAATTCTTATATCCCGTCAGATATCATCGAATAATCGTTATCTCAAGCGGTTCTCCCATTTGGGGTAATACAAACATAAGTTGTGGAAAATTGAAGTGAAATTTTGATTCCATTATTTGTATTTATTGCTAAGTATCAGGGCTCCGCATTATCTCACGATGTGTGAGGCATAAAGAAGTGTGTGCTCCAATTCTATACTTGAAAGATGCTACAGATATATCGAACCGTACTTACTCCTTGATTTTCCGAGCATGACCTGAATTCCTAGCCGCTTCCTCTGTTAAGATTTTCAATAAAGTTTTCCTCTCTTGTGTTCCATCCCCCGAGAGCCTCAAGGCATAGTATTTGTTCGATAAATATATAACGTCTTTTCATTTGTATTCTAACGTATCAAAATGGGTTCTTAGGGTTACAACAACATTGATATGCGGCCTATTGTTTTGTCTTTATTTTATTCTCTTGTTTTTCGATCCTTTGACTGCTGATCTGGAATGTTAACGTGTGTCTAGTCATGTAGATGCTTTTGAACAACCTATCGGAAAAAATGTTTTTTTTTTGTGATCAACTGTTTACTTACTATTTATCGATGTTTTTTTGTGATATTTGTTCATTGATTGTTGGAAAAAAAATTGAAAAAAGCCCTGAGCAGGAGCATTTGAGCGCTAATTTTTTACTGGAGCAATAAGACTATTACTTCAAAATTTTATATGGCATTTGAGATTGATATCAAATATATAAATGCAGAATCTCAGCACAATCGGAATTATATTCTAAAAATCATTCAAAAAATTAAATATGTAAAAAATAATTTCAAAAATTAAATTCTTTGGTTCTGATGATGCCATCGCCTCTAAATTTTGCATGAACATTCAGTATAGTAGTTTTCATTTTCCAAATAAATTTCACCCGAATCAGATATTCTGTTATGAAAATATAAAGATTTTTCTATCAATATTCCAATTGAATTTTTTATGGTTCTGTTTAACACTATGGTCACAAAATTTTGCATGAGAATTCAGTTTATCATTCTTTATTCACAGAGGAAATTTCACTGGAATTGGATATCCTGTTATGGAAATATAAGGATTCTTCTTATCAATATTTCAATTGAATTTTCTATATTTCTGTTAGGACTATGACCACGAAATTTTGGATGAAACTTCAGCACTTTCACAAAATAAATTTAACCCGAATCATTTATTTTTTATTGAAATAACTTCCTCACTATAAAATTCAGAGGCTGGTCTATGAATTTAACATTTATTTAAATAAATGTTGAATTCATAGATGAATAGAATGAACTCTCGTATTGCCAATATAAGCAAGTACTTCTGACCTGACGCCAGAGATTTGAGCAAGTTTTTCACTTTTACATTTACATCAGAACGATGAGTGTAAGAAATAAATTGGGAGATTAATGAGATGAAAGGTGAATTGAAAAAGTAATTGTTTGAATTATTGGCTCCACAAATAACACAACTACATAATTTGATTGCCAATAAACAATATTTTTCATGTTTTCTCTTGAACTAATGCATAAATGCGAATATATCTGTTTTTCAATTGATTAGGCTGAGTACCACATCCCATCATCTAATGCATTAACGATCACAAATTGAATACAAAAAAGTATGTAATCAAATAATTTAATGTAAGTATACCTACAAGTTCATATTTTGCAAAGTATCTGGTTACTCGAAGTAACATTATACACTTTCTCAAAAAGTAGTTAATCTTCCATCTCAATATTTTCCAAGAATCCTTGACAGCTCTGCATAAATATAAAACTTCTGAGCCAGTCCTGACCGCCTGCGGTTAGTCTTCAAAGTAGAACAACTACTGGACGTCGAAAAGGTAAATAAGGATGGACGATTCCAGTATTAGAGCACTGGAAATACTGGATCTTGATTATCGGAATTAATTGAATGGAATGGCATGCCGTCCAAGATGTATCTCGTTAAGGAATTCTCGATTATGAACTTCCATCGAGGATTACAAACTTGCCTTATTAGTTGCAGATACTTCTTAACTTGGGGTTGCCAGTGAACATTCAGTTAATTCCAGAAACGATCTTATGCTTTTTTATGGAAAGTTGAAAGTTCCAAATGAGAAAATTTCTGTTAAAGGGGACAGATAATTCGAATGGAAGATGGGGATCAAATGAAGAGGTTAATCAGTTCTGAACTATTCTTTTAGATGTCCAATAACAATAAACAGTCTTATATCTTCAACTTCACAATTCATCGAATTGAAAAAAAACAAATATTTTCGATTAAAAGGTCTAAAATTGCAGAATCTTTAGGCTTCGTGAAGCAGAATGAATTGAACAAAGAAAAATAATCGGAATAGGTTGAAGAAATATGTATCGGCAAACTTTAGAAAACTCAAAGGAATTTTAACATAGAAGGTCTTCATTTCGGTTATTATCTCTCACTAGATTTAACGCTTTATATTTTTTCACTTTGTGTAATGTTTTTGTAGTTTTTGTATTACAGTTGAATTATTTTTTTTCCTGTTTTCTTATGCCGAAATCTAAAAGGCAATTCTCGTACTTCTTAACTTTAGGTTAGAAGTGAGCATGCAGTTTTTATCAGCAACTATCTTATGCTTTTTCATGAAAAGTTAAAGTTCCAAATGAGAAAATTTCTATAGAAGAGGACAAGTTATTCGAGTGGAAGATGGACAGCAAATGAAGAGGTAATAAACATTTTTAAACTATTATTTTAGACACCCAATAACAATAAATAGTCTTATGTCTTTAACTTCCAATTCATCGAATTGAAATAAAGCAAATATTTTTGATTAAGAGGTCTGAAATTCCAGGATCATTTGGCCTCCTGAAGAAGAATAAATTCACCGAAGAAAAATAATCGGGATACGTTGAAGGAATATTTATCGGCAAACTTTGGAAAACCCAAAGGAATTTTAACATATTTATAATGTCTTCATTTCGGTTACTATATCTCCCTTGATTTAACGCTGTATATTTTTGCACTTTCATTTGTTTGTAGCTTTTATATTATAATTGAATTCTCTCTTTTTCTTGTTTTCTTATGCCGAAATATAAAAGGCAATTCTGGTACTTCTTAACTTCAGGTTAGAAGTGAACATTCAGTTTATTTCAGCAACTATCTTTTACTTTTTTCTGCGAAATTTTGAATGAAAAAATGTATGTTTGAATGGCCTGGTAAATCGAAGTGACAATGTAGATCGAATAGAGAGATTATAATCATTAAATCTACATGGCAATTAAATACAGGGAATTTTACGCTTGTCGCATACCATCAAGGAACTGGGCTGTGAACTGCTACAAATATGATGTGTCATTTAATGAGAAAGCACCGACGTAGACTTAGAAACTTTATCGAACTTGTTCATCTGAACATTTCCAACACGAATCTACTACAAAGGAATTATCAATATAAAATGGCACTATTCATATATTGGAATGTTTGAGCTTTTTGAGCGACTTACTTATTTAGTTAACATTTTGTCCTACAAAGTAAGATTACTTCTAATTCTGATGATGTGGTTGGTAATTCGAAACTATATCTGCTTGCTCGATTCTGGAAGAATTCAATATCAGTCACTTAAATTGGATACGATTTGACAACACCAATTCAAATTGTCGGGAAAAAATATAATTACGAAAAAAAATATGAACATACAGGGTGTTCTGATTTGTTTCCGACAAACTGAAATGAGTGATAGATCACATCATTTTAAGCAAAAAAGTTCCTATAAATATGGGTCCGGAAATGCCCCGTTTCCGATATACAGGGTGTTAATGTTGAAAAAATAATTTGCGTTTTCTTTGATATCTTTCGACTGATTCCAAATGATTGCATAAAAGTTGATACATAGGGTTTTTTGAGGTGAGAAATTCAAATTAGTCGTCGATTTGGTTAAATTTTCTAGAGGGCGCAACTGGCAATCATTTCGTCCGGTGTCCGCTTCAAACCGTTGCAACTTTTTTTGTACTACCCTGTGCATCATTTTTGGACTAGAAAAATCATTCAGAACACTTAAAAACAACAATTACATAGCATACCACTTCTACTTATTAGTTGGCAATAGAAAATCCGCATGCCTTACGTCTTAGAAATTTTCAAAATGAATTTAAATTAAATATTTGAATGGGAATAATTTTCGGAGAAGTTTTGGGACCCTTTGGTATTAAATGCATTTTTCTCTGACGATTTCTCCTAGCGACTTCGATGAAGTATACCTCTTTTGAGTAAAATAAATGAGAGAATCGATTTTTCAAGTTCAAAACGGTGTACAGGGTAGCACAAAGAAGTTGCAACAGTTTACATGGGATGAAATGGTTGCCGGTGGCGCCCTCTAGAAAATACAACTAAATCGACCACAATTTTGAATTTATCGTCCCAAAAAACCCCTGTATACGAAATTTCATGAAAGGATGTCGAAGCAGTCAAAACGTATTAAAGGAAACGCGAATTATTTTTCAACTTTAACACCCTGTATCTCGGAAACGAAGCATTTCCGGACCCATGTTTATTGAACTTTTTTGCTTAAAATGATGTGATTTATCACCCATTTCAGTTTGTCGGAAACAAATCAGAACATCCTGTATATTTGTTGAGCCAGTCATTTCAAAGGAATGTTGCCGAGCTCAGAATAGATTTTTTCACGACGTAATTGGCTGAAAAGATTATGGAATCAATTTGGAAGAAAATGACTGTAAAATCTTCTTAGTCCATATTTTATCATAATTTACAGTCGCTGAATAATTATTCTCCTTCGCGCCGGAAGGGTTATTTTGCCAGAGTCGATTCATCAAAACAATTTATTTTTAGCTTGTGTTTATTATTGAATAGAATATTAATTGGTCCAGTTTCATCTGAAAAAAAGCACCCAAATATTTGCCATGTACAGCCAAAAACATCTTGAGGATCTTGAAAGCATTATACTTGTATTCTGAACTCTTTCCGAAAGTTAGTTGTTAAAAATTTGTTATAAGAGTATTTAACTTTTTGTACGGACTGTTTTGTGTAATGACATACACTGTATGAAATAAGCAAGTATAATTAGTTGGGATGACGATTCACAACAGAGTAGTCAGTTGATATCGTTGTGAACAATGAAAAATGACAACTTTCATCGTGAAGAAAATTTAAATTTTTTTTGTGATAAAACTTGGTGAGTGAAATTTTGAGAAATCCAAGAAATTCAAGTTGATTGCTGATTAAATTCAGCAAATTAACCACATATGCTTCCATAATTACCTACCCTTATCCCAATTCGGAATTCGTAACGATTAAAAGAGTAAGAGAGAAAATCAATTGAAAGGACAAGAGGAAAACTCCAAGTGACGTATTCTCTCGTAGGAACAAGCCCATAAGTTTCTAGATGGAAGATCGATAGCCTAGTTGAAAATCTTGAGAGGAGGTTATTCCACCTATTCAAGTCGTAAAGATCTGCCTTTCTACGATGGAGCCGCTTTGTTCCTCGGTTGCAAAGATAAATAAATAGTTGAAAGTTAGAAATAGGCGGGTTGAACCTCGATTACATCTATCAGAGCCTTAAAAAAGGTACAAAAGCTATTACTAAAGGGACTGATTCGGCCGACAAACAACCTGGCATTTTAACTTACGGGATAAATAGCTACACAAGTTTTTTCACACCTCGTCGCACCTTGTCCCTAAATTTACGATTCTTTGGATCAAATTACTTTTCTCTTTTCCTTCATTAATTTCTTTAGAAGGATTACACACATATTGATTGGCACACGTGAGATGAGTTTAGTACGATGGCGTATTGGTGTGAAATGCTGACAGTTGACACTCTTGATTCAATCTGTCAATCGAAGGATTCAATCTGTCGAAAGACTGATTTGATCTGTGCATTGTTGGATTTAAACTGTCAAAATTAAATTGACTGGTTGATGATGTGCTTCGAACATCTGATCAAATCATTGATTTGGAATTTTATCATTGCTTTAAGTCAGAAATGAATTGATTTTTGTTGAAAATTGATAAAATGATATGAATCAACGTGATTTCAACTTTCTGAAATCTCAACTTCAATCTGTCAACTCACACATTCAAACTGTCAAGTGTCTAGTTGAATTCAACAAATTATTCACATATGATTTCAAAATTACCCTTTTCCCAATTCAGAATTCGTAACTATTATAGGACAAGAAGAGAAAACCAATTATAAGGACAAGATGAAAACTCCAAGTGACGTATTCTCTCGTAGGAACAAGCCCATAAGTTTCTAGATGGAAGATCGATAGCCTAGTTGAAAATCTTGAGAGGAGGTTATTCCACCTATTCAAGTCGTAAAGATCTGCCTTTCTACGATGGAGCCGCTTTGTTCCTCGGTTGCAAAGATAAATAAATAGTTGAAAGTTAGAAATAGGCGGGTAGAACCTCGATTACATCTATCAGAGCCTTGAAAAGGTACAAAAGGAACTGATTCGGCCGACAAACAACCTGGCATTTTAACTCACGGGATAAATAGCTACACAAGTTTTTTCACACCTCGTCGCACCTTGTCCCTAAATTTACGATTCTCTGGATCCAAATTACTTGTCTCTGTCCTTTTCTTAGAAAGATGTCACACATATTAATTTGCACACGTGAGATGAGTTTAGTAATATGGCGTTTTGGCATAAAATGCTGACAATTGACACTTTTGATTCAATCTGTCAATCGAAGGATTCAATTTGTCGAAGGACTGATTTGATCTGTGCATTTTTAGATTTTAACTGACAAAATTACATTGACTGGTTGATGATGAGCTTCGAACATCTGATCAAATCGTTGATTTGTAATTTCAACAATGCTTTAAGCCAGAAATGAATTGATATTTGTTGAAAATTGATGAAATGATATGAATCAACGTGATTTCAGCTTCCTGAATCTCAACTTTAACCTGTCATCTCACACATTCGAACTGTCACGTGTCTTGTTGAATTCAACAAATTATTCACATCAATTGATTCCAAAAACGCCCTTTTCCCAATTCAGAATTCTTAACTATATATTATAGGAAAAAAGAGAAAACCAATTATAAGGACAAGAGGAAAACTGCAAGTGACGTATTCTCTCGTAGGAACAAGCCCATAAGTTTCTAGATGGAAGATCGATAGCCTAGTTGAAAATCTTGAGAGGAGGTTATTCCACCTATTCAAGTTGTAAGGATCTGCCTTTCTACGATGGAGCCGCTTTGTTCCTCGGTTGCAAAGATAAATAAATAGTTGAAAGTTAGAAATAGGCGGGTAGAACCTCGATCACATCTATCAGAGCCTTGAAAAAGGTACAAAAGCTATTACTAAAGGGACTGATTTCACCGACGAACAACTTGCCGTTTTAACTTACGGGATAAATAGCTACACAAGTTTTTTCACACCTCGTCGCACCTAAATTTACGATTCTTTGGATCCAAATTACTTTTCTCTGTCCCTTTCTTAATTTCCTTAGAAGGATATCACACATAATAATTTGCACACGTGAGATGAGTTTAGTACGATGGCGTATTGGTGTAAAATGCTGACAGTTGACACTTTTGATTCAATCTGTCAATCAAAGGATTCATTTTGTCAAAGGCCTGATTTGATCTGTGCATTGTTGGATTTGAACTGTCAAAATGAAATTGACTGGTTAATGATGTGCTTCGAATATCTGATCAAATCGTTGATTTGGAATTTCAACATTGCTAAATCGGAAATGAATATATATTTCTTGTGAATTGATGAAATGATATAAATCAACGTGATTTCAGCTTCCTGAATCTCAACTTTAACCTGTCAACCAACACATTCAAACTGTCAAGTCTTTGGTTGAATTTAACAAATAATTCACATATGATTCCAAAATTACTCTTTTCCCAATTCAGAATTCATAACTATAGGAGAAAAAGGAAAAACCAATTATAAGAACAAAATGGAAACTCCAAGTGACGTGTTCTCTCGTAAGAACAAGCCCATAAGTTTCCAGAAGGAAGATCCATAGCCTAGTTGAAAATCTTGAGAGGAGGTTATTCCACCTATTCAAGTCGTAAGGATCTACCTTTCTACGATGGAGCCGTTTTGTTCCTCGGTCGCAAAGATAAATAAATAGTTGAAAGTAAGAAATAGGTGGGTAGAACCTCGATTACATCTATCAGAGCCTTAAAAAAGGTACAAAAGCTATTACTAAAGGGACTGATTCGGCCGACAAACAACCTGGCATTTTAACTTACGGGATAAATAGCTACACAAGTTTTTTCACACCTCGTCGCACCTTGTTCCTAAATTTACGATTCTTTGGATCCAAATTACTTTTCTCTGTCCCTTTCTTAATTTCCTTAGAAGGATGTCACACATATTAATTTGCACACGTGAGATGAGTTAGTACGATGGCGTATTGGTGTAAAATGCTGACAGTTGACACTTTTGATTCAATCTGTCAACCGAAAGATTCAACTTGTCAAAAGACTGATTAGATCTGTGCAATTTTAGATTTAAACTGACAAAATTAAATTGACTGGTTGATGATGTGCTTCGAACATCTGATCAAATCGTTGATTTGGAATTTCAGCATTGCTTTAAGTCAGAAATGAATTGATATTTGTTTAGAATTAATGAAATGATATGAATCAACGTGATATCAGCTTCCTGAATCTCAACTTTAACCTGTCAACTCACACATTCAAACTGTCAAGTGTCTAGTTGAATTCAACAAATTATTCACATATGATTTCAAAATTACCCTTTTCCCAATTCAGAATTCGTAACTATTATAGGACAAGAAGAGAAAACCAATTATAAGGACAAGATGAAAACTCCAAGTGACGTATTCTCTCGTAGGAACAAGCCCATAAGTTTCTAGATGGAAGATCGATAGCCTAGTTGAAAATCTTGAGAGGAGGTTATTCCACCTATTCAAGTCGTAAAGATCTGCCTTTCTACGATGGAGCCGCTTTGTTCCTCGGTCGCAAAGATAAATAAATAGTTGAAAGTTAGAAATAGGCGGGTAGAACCTCGATTACATCTATCAGAGCCTTGAAAAAGGTACAAAAGCTATTACTAAAGGGACTGATTTCACCGACAAACAACTTGCCGTTTTAACTTACGGGATAAATAGCTACACAAGTTTTTTCACACCTCGTCGCACCTTGTTCCTAAATTTACGATTCTTTGGATCCAAATTACTTTTCTCTGTCCCTTCCTTAATTCCTTTGGAAGGATATCACACATATTAATTTGCACACGTGAGATGAGTTTAGTACGATGGCATATTGGTGTGAAATGCTGACAGTTGCCACTTTTGATTCAATCTATCAATCGAAGGATTCAATTTCTTAAGGACCTGATTTGATCTGTGCATCATTAGATTTAAACTTTCAAAATTAAATTGACTGGTTAATGATGTGCTTCGAACATCTGATCAAATCGTTGATTTGGGATTTCATCACTGCTTTAAGTCAGAAATGTATTGATATTTGTTGAGAATTGATGAAATTATATGAATCAACGTGATTTCAGCTTCCTGAATCTCAACTTTAACCTGTCAACTCACACATTCAAACTGTCAAGTGTCTGGTTGAATTCAACAAATCATTCACATACAGGGTTTTCCTTTTAAGTTGGCCTATTAGACGTTTTAGGAGAACTAATGAATATTTCGTCCTGAAATTTTAGGTACAGCCTTGAGGGTGAAGGAACTCTTCGCCTAAAATATTTTCAAGTCGACAGTGTTGCCACGTCTATCTCAAACGCATATCTACTTTCTTATTTCAAATGGAACTACCTATATTTTCATTTATGCATCGATTCAATACCAAATTCGCAGTATAACCCACTAAAAAAAATTCTCTGCTATGCACTGTTGCCAAGTTATTCACAAATTCCTGAAACTTTCGACATTTGCATTGCCAGTTTGGAAATGCGATATCTCGATTATTTTTTATGCGAATTGAACCAAACTCAGCAGTCTCATAGTTAAGACTCCACGCATTCATGTGGTATATTCAGTATTTCGATACATCGGAAGATTTTTTGAAGATATTGGTCCGAAAATGTGAAACTCAAAAAATTGAAATATTTCGAGATTTTCAAATGGCAACCCCATATTTATTTTACAGCATTCGTTTTGAAATGAAAAATAAATGGCAGTCCCTTCTTATTTATTTCGGAAAGTTTTCGAATGAGATGAAAAATACTGAAAATTTTCAGTATTTATAGTTCATGATCTATGGTTCTGTTTACGATGAAATGGTTCTAGGATTATGGCGTGAATTGTTGAAGTAGATTCTATGGGTCAAATCATAAAAAGTATTCGATGATCATTGATGCCATAGAAAAAAGTTTACCCATATTATTCAAACACGATTCGGGTTGTTTCACAATTCACTCATAGCTCACCATGTCACCTCTTGGAGAGTTTGACATCAACTGTTCTCAAACTTAATGAACCATAGATAGGTTGGCTGGTTAACGAACTCAACCGAGTCATTTGGAAACCGAACTCATCCTGAAAATCTCAAGTGTCCAGGACAATTCCTTCGACAGTTATCGTGCTGACGGGCGGTCCATAGACATAATTTAATTTAACCACGAATTCGTCTTAAGAGAGTCTAATCCTATCGTTTGAGACCATTTTCGGCTCAAATTTCTAAAATAACAGACATTTTGGCAAAACGATATAGCAATCGTTTAAGTATATCGAGCGCTCAAAAATAGTTGAAGCACCTTTGAAAATGAAAGATCATTTCTGTTTCGAACACACGAAGTTCTATGAAAAACTCGTTGGTATTATCAATTAATACCTATATTTTCACACTTTCACAGTTATTCATCCTAATGAATTTTGCTGAATTTTATATCTGGTTATCATGAAAATAATACAGAGATAAATTTTCAAATGTATAAAACTTTTACTCATCCAGCTTCAAAAAGTTACATTTCGGTTTTTCAGAGTTTATCGCTTTTGCGGTTAGTTGAATGATCAATAAAAGCAGTTCATTTCCACAAATAAAAATGAAAAATATATCACGAAACATCGATAAAAAGTTTGTTTGATTCATTTCCGCTTCTAGATTAAATGAAAAACATAACACTAATGATACAATCATATTATTCGAATTTGTATAGCTGCGATAAATACCTTAGTTGAATCATCGAACAAAATAATAATGAACCAATACGGATTGTACATTCGAAGTTAGAATTATAACCGTGTATCTATTTATGAATTCGGGGAATGAAAAGTCCATTGGAATGGAATACCTGGATTTTAACCAAAAATGGTTATCTGAAATGACAGTTTAATATAAGTATCCAAAATGTGAATGAATAATCATGATATTTAATAGGTATTATTAAGATTATTAAAAAATAGTCGATAAATCAGAATGGACGATGAGTACTTTACTTCTATCCCCAGTTTCATTCCATATATGATATATTTTACGATTAAAAGAGAGTTTTGACCTGACAACTGTGTCCAAATAATGTATTCTTGTTTTTTGAGGAAGTTCGGGTGATTATCTTGAAATAAACCTAAAATCTACACTACAGGCATTTTCATTTATCGTCTCCAACAAAATTTATTTTTTAAATCAACTAGTTTATTAATTGCTAGATTAATAGCCGAGTTGACTACAAGATTTTTCCGTCGTTCGCATTGTGAGTATAAAATATTGACTGAAAAACATTTTATGTTTCTGTTGAGGTCTGACATTACTGCATATTGCTTCTGAATACTTTGTGTTCGGTTGCTCATAACAATTGCACATCAAAATAGCATAAACTTAACAGTAAAATGGGTCATTAGTGTTCAATTTCGCATACATTAGACCCACTTTTTATTTTGAGGTCGACAGAAAAATACATTATGTATGGCGTTATGAATTTGTAGGTATCCATTAATTGATCATCAAAATCAAGAGTTTTTCCACGTTTCTAGGACGATGAAAAATCTGGTCGTCCATCTTACTTTCAAAAATAATGAGCTAGAAACTGCAAAATTTTCATGGTAGGGCTAGAATCGGAATATCATGAATGTGGTTTTTGATAGACCCAATTGTTGCAGAAGTTTTCGAGATTTAAAGCTACGAAATTCTTTAGGAACCTTTTAGAAAGATGAGATTGCGTATACATTTTGAATAAGCCGCTCAATGACAGCACACAAAAACTATTAAAATGTTTTGTTTTGAAGGGATTGAACATCTCTACTGGTCTACGGAATAAACCGATATTTCCAGGCTATAACTTGTTAATTGTTATTTAAATTCCATAAGTTGGGAGATCTATTCCGCTATTGATGAATAATTGGGAAAAAGGAAAAATATTTTTCCTTGTTCAATATTCATTCAGTTGAAAAATTCTTAATTGGTTGCTTTCGACTGTGCACTATTCCATCAAAGTTCTTCTCGAGAGAACTACAAGGATGTTTATTGGAGTGAAAACTAGTGAAGAAGTTGGTGCCATACGTATATTATCGGTCGATGTTATACAGTATTTATATTTATCCATACTCACTCCAGAGATTTTTCTATAATTTCTGGAGTTCAAAAATCATAACTTTACAGTAATTATGTTTGGAACCATTGTTGAATAGACCCTATCTTGATTTGATTGATGAGATTAAACCAAAAATTTTCATTCAAATTGCGGAATTATCCATTGGCAGAAAATATAAGGCAAACTTGAACTGAAAAAGACCACAGAAGTGCCTCAGTAAGTGGAAAGTTTGATTCAAATCCAAGAAAAATTTCCGAGGTGGAAATTTTAACATTTTCTCTCCCACCAATTATAATATCATCAATCTGATCATGATGGAGTACTACAGATAAAATTTTTCAAGAACTAAAACATTAAAACTGAAAGGTAAATGAAGAAAATAGAAGAATTAAATCTGTCGGAAGATTTTATAATGGATTCGGGCTCGATAACGAATGAACAATTTAGGAGGAGACAGAAAGTCTAAAAACTTTTATGCCATTTAATTCTTGTTTATGCTTCGATTGATATCAGATAATAGGAACGATGGGACTGAAAAACAATAAATCTGGTAGAGAAATAAATCAATAATTCTAAATGCGCTGCAAACCTACGGATATCACCTGGGGATTAGAGGGATTGAGATTAATATCGAAAATTGTGTCGTAAATAATAGATGAAATGTTTATTCCGATGAATTTCAACTGATTGAAACGGAGCCTGCAAGTGTGGTTTGAAAATGGTTTTTATTTCGGTGTTTTACATAATAAACCAAATTATATTCTGCTCTTTCTGTAGTGAATGTTATCATTAAGTAACGGAAAAGTTTGATTCATCAATCCTATGATTGATGCTCTAGTTGTCGACACATTGACGATAATAGGTTTGTTCCAACTCAAGAATTGACCGTACAGTCAGGATTCTGCGCAATAGATAAAAATGTGTTCCAACTGAAAATGTATCGTTTGAGAACGGTTTCGTTTTTGTTCCATCCTGCTTCTGGACCGTGAGTGGAACGGTTTTGTGATCGTCATTTCGATCCCTGGTCTGGAGCAAGTACTGTTTGGACGGTTCTTGTACGGTCAAAGTTTTGACGTGCGCATAAGATCGATTACAAACAGTTTCGTGACCGTCAAATTACCGTACAAAAGTCAGCTGTTGGAACAAACCTAATAACGATCGAGACTTTCCATGTAATTAAAAAAAAAAATCGAAAAATGTAGAAAAAGTTGAATTCATAAATTCGCCGCAAAATAATTCGGAGTACCAATATTAATAATGAAATATAACCATGAAGTCTTGGAACTGATATAATTATATCGCAGGATTTTGCTCCATGAGGTTAGCAGAATTAATGGATTTGCCACAGAATTAGGGAAAGTGCCTTTTTGTGTATCATTCTCATACATAAAAGTTCAATTATTCACGAAACATTTAGGTAGCTACCATTCCACTTGAATTGTTTGCATAATTGTAATATGTTTATCATTTGAAGATGTAAGGAAATAAATAAATCCCTCATCTATACAAATAATTTCCTCAAGTTTGTAACCACCAAATGATAAGCAAACTCCTAATTGAAATTTATAATGCAATCTTCCTCCATGGCTTAAATGAATGGTAAACATTATACAAATTGAGTTGCTAACATAGTGTAATTATTTGCTTCAGTGTGAATCTTGATGATGAAATATTTATTTTAACATTACTTGAGCCATTACTACACACACTGTATATTCTGTGCCTGAACTATTTCGATGAGTTTCCATAGACGTTTTGGAATGCATTCGTCAACTAACTTGCAAAATCTTCTGACGAAGTTTTTGTTCAGCTTCACATTCCAAAAATATAGTTTTCTGTTTTTGACGAAAAATACACACAGTTGGATTCTGGGAATTGAAGAAACACATAGGTAAACGAAATTAACGGTGAAAAAATTATTTTTGGACTTGAACGATTGCAGTAAAAATATTGAAGTGCACTTGTTTATATTGAGAAAAAGAGAACTTAGATATCCTGAGAGCTATTGATTTCCTTTTATGAATTCAAATTTCCAATTCAAACCTTAAACGCACCCTGAAATTTTCAAGTTCTGAAGTAATTTCTTCAGTTCTTTCAAGTTTTCGTTTTCACGTCCGATACACGGTCAAACGAGAATACAATAAACGCGCCATTTTTCTCTTTTGAATGCCAAATTTTGCATTGATCCGATAAGCTGTTTCGTGAAGGTTTATAATTAGTAAAAAAATTCCAGAGAGAGTAACTTCGAAACCACATTGGGTTCCGAATCTTCCCTCAAAATTTCCACAACCTAACTTAACTTCATCAGTTCGAGAGCTATCGTGTTACCTTCAACCTCAGTGAGTTCAACCGAGTCCATCGAGATCATTTTGACTTGAAATTCGAAAGAACACACATTTGTCGCACAAAAAGAACTACTGAAATGTTCATTACAAATAAAGTCTAGAAAAATTTGAAGCAACCAACTTTTCGAGATCTATCAGTTAAAAATTAAAAAAGTTTCGAAGGAATTATCCTAAAATAAACAGTGATAGAAAAATATTCCATCACCGTGGATTTGTCATCATCAACAACCCCTAAACTATATTGATTACATTCTGTCATTCTATTCCAGCTCCGAAATGATAGCTTATTAATTCCCCGTTCAATGGCCTGGTTTAACAATGAACACCAGTTGGAATGCTGTAATTAAGAACGAACACATTGAACAAAATGAACAAGAAGCCATATTCGATACACACATGCAACTCATGGTACTTGAAGCATTGGTATTAGCCGAAATAGGCAGTAGACATAACCCAAATAGGATTCATCCTACAAAGCCATTTTCCAAATGCTACACACTTGTCTGGAGAACAGAATCTGGATAGAGTGTGGTGTTGCTGATTTCGCTGATGCATTCCAAATTAGGAGAATTGTTTCCTGAACTAATTGAAGTTGAAATCAATTCAAAGAATAATTCATGTGATGTTGCAGAAACGAAATAAAGCAAATTTCCAAGGAGAAATAAAAAAATATTCCATCATCATGGATATGTCATCGACAAGACAACCCCTAAACTATATTATTTACATTCTCCCAATTCTAATCTGAATTCGAAATGATATCCTATTAATTGAAATATAAAACTAAATCCCAGTTCATTGGCCTAGTTTAATAATAAACATCGGTTGGAATACTGCAATCAAGAACGAACATATTGCGCAAAATGAACAACCAAACCATATTCCATTCACACATGCAACTTATAGCACTTGAAGTGTTGGAATTAACCGAAATAAGCAGTAGACATAACCCAAATAGGATTCATCCCACAAAGCAATTTTCAAATGCTACTCTCTTCATGTGATGTTGCAAAAGCGAAATAAAGCATTTTTTCAAATAAAAATCAACAAATATTCCATCATCATGGATATGTCATCGACAAGACAACCCCTAAACTATATTAACTATATTCTTCCAATTCTATTCCAACTCCGAAATTATATCCTATTAATTGAAATATAAAACGAAATTACAGTTCAATGGCCTAGTTCAATAATAAACCTCGGTTGGAATACTGCAATTAAGAACGAACATATTGCGCAAAATGAACAACGAAACCATATTCGACACACACATGCAACTCCTAGCACTTGAAGTGTTGGAATTAACCGAAATGAGCAGTAGACATAACCCAAATAGGATTCATCCTACAAAGCCATTTTCAAATGCTACACTCTTGTCTAGAGAACAGAATCTGGATAGAGTGTGGTGTTGCTAATTTCGCTGATGCATTGCAAATTGGGTTATCTCAGAACTAAGTTGTTGCATTTAAGATCCGCCTTACCACTGAGTTGTGTAGGTATTCACATGATGAAATTATACCGACCCTGTTTACGACACTCTCTTGTTCATTCCACTCTAACCGCTCAACAAATAAGAAGAAAATTACAACAGATATACAAGCCCGAATTCGGAATAATTGTTAGTGAAGATATCCCTCACAATTAGGTCCATCAAGACATAAGGGAATTAGTGTATACGTTCAGATGTGCTCCTGGGGTATACTTCAGAAAATTACTCGGAAAATGGACCTCAAATGTTCCGTAAGGAGTTGTAGGTAAGGAAGTAGTCGGTTCGTAAGATGTGCGAATTTGGTATTATATTCAGTAATAAGTAGATCAAGATCGCTGTTATCTACAGGGTGTATTCGAAGCTTACATTTAGAAGATGGAATGGCTGTCTTTAAGCTGAAGGGTTTTCCAATGAGAAGTGTTATTTTGAATCGACCGCTATTTCGATAGATGTCACGTTTGAAGCTGTCATTTTTTGACATTTGACAAGTAAAAACTACGCCATTAATAAAAATGGAAAGATACACGTTTCAAGAACTCATGGAAATTATTAAAATTCATTATAAAAATGGTGAAAATTTGGCAGAGACGCTTCGTAAAACTCGAACATTTTTGGGTAGTCGTGAAGCTCCTTGTAACACCGCAATGAAGAAATGGGTGGAAAAATTCGAAATGTTCGGACAAGTTAGTGATGCGAAGAATAAAACCCGTGCACATCGTTCAAGAACAGCCGAAAATATTGCTGTTGTAGCCAAAAGTGTTGAAGAAAACCATTCCTCGTTGTTCTTTGGAATTAGGCATTCCGCAAACGTCAGTACACCGTATTTTGCATAAAGATTTGGGTCTTAAGGCTTAGTTCAGTTAACACAAGATCATCTACAACGTTGTGTCTTTGCTGATTGGGTCGTTGAAATGCATGAAAATGATTCGAAATTCCATCAAAAAATCCTCTTGAGAGCAAAGTCCCATTTCCACATCGATGGCTTCGTTAAGAAGCAAAATTGTCGCATCTGGGGCTCGGAAAACCCAAAAGTTATTGTGAAAAGCCTCTCTATCCTCAACGTGTGAATGTTTGGTGCGGTTTATGGTCCGGCGGAGTCATTGGACCTTAATTTTTCGAAAATGATTCTGAAGCAACAGTTACGGTGAATAGATTGCGCTATTGAGAGATGAATAATGATTTTTTTATGGCCGAAATTGGATAGTATTGATCTGGACAACGTTCACTTTCAATAAGCTCGTATCTCTCGAAGAGGTGATCACAATTGGCCGCCGAGATCTTGTGATTTAACACCTTGCGACTTTTTCCTTTTGGTCCACGTGAAAGTCTACGCCAATAGCCCAGCGTCGATTCAAGACCTCAAAGATGGAATTCGTGAAGCTATCGATTTGGTTATGGAAAATTTCATTGAAAGGATATGGTCCTGTAAGCGTGGTCGTGGTGGTCATTTGCCTTATTTCCACTATTAACGGCATAGCTTCTTCTTCATAATGAAATAAACATCCGATCATTTATATTGAAAAATGGCATTTTTCTTCGAAAATCAAAATAACACCTCTTATTTGAAAACCCTTTATATTCAGCAATAAGTAGATTTAGATCGTTGTTATCTACATGATGTATTCGGAGGTTACATTAAGAAGATGGAATGGCTGTCATCAAGCTATTCTTATCTTTCGATTTGAATGAAACGAAACATGTGTGAGATATCATCGAAATTTCGTGTGAAAAGCCTTGATACCATTATGTATCGAATATAATACCGTGTGAATGTCTACCGCAGCTTCAATGAGTAGAGTGTATCTGAAATGTAATGAGGATCTTTGCACGAATCTCTAAATTTGACTGGCTCTTGAAGAAAACTATTGGACTGTACAAAGTGCACCAAATGAATGATCTCTGAACTGCAACTTTAAACATTTGGGATTAAGTAAAATGAGCAGCATATAGCGTAGAATTCTTTCGAGAAACTATGAATTCCGTAAACCGCATTGAAAGGAGCGAAGATAATGTCCCAAGTTGAAGTTATCCCAAGGTCAATTGAAGCTTATTAGTTGAGACAAAAGATTATGAAGGCACACATGTGACAGCGTTCGAAGTTTGTTGCAAGAGACCACCATAATGCACCCTTGTTTCTTATTTTTCTATAAGAGTAGAAAGTTACAAATTTGACCCAGCCTGTACTTCATTACTGTTTTATTAGCAACAATGTCCTTTTCAATTATTTCTAAGATATTATAACCAAATATATATGTTTTTTCAGGTTTGAGATTTTTAGTCAAATTATTTATTTCGATTAATTCTACAGCTGTCGAAAAATAACTCCACTCCTTTGAAAATGCCCTGTATTTTGAGTTAATGTTGAAAAAAAAACGGTATCAAGAGACAAAATCCGTAATTACATTAACTGTATTTCAGTGTTTGCCGTTCATATAACCTCTTGTGAAGACAGAATTAATCGAATTGACGTTTTTCCGAAACCTTTCTGTAAATAATCCGATCAACTTTAGTTCTGATTGCGAAGATATTCCAGTCGTTGCGCTGCAAAAACGAAAACTACCATTTGAAATGTTGTCTCAGCACTTACTTCAACGGAAAATTACAAAAGGTCCCACCAAAGAATGATTACACTTGCGGGACAAACCAGTCATTTAGTTTTTTGCAAACTTGGCTTACTTGGCGTTCCTCTCCCGTAATATAAATTGCATTAGCAGGAGCAGCTTGGACTTAATCGAGTTACGGTGGGTCCACTGATCTTGTCTTGATTTTTTATTACATTAGATAGTTTGAGAAATTAGAGTAATTTCAAAGAGAATTTCGTTACTGGTGCGGCTTTCAGCTGTGACTCTGTGACGAAAATGGGGACAGAAGATCGAAGAGTTGAGGATGTTGGTAAGTTTTAATAGATGACTGGATTTTGGATTCGTACTTTTAACTTTTCAAATTGTATAAATTTTATGGTACAATCTCTTAATCCTCTCGTTCCTAATAATTCTATTCGTTAGACTATGAAACCATATAGGGTAAATGCTATAGTGACTGACACGATAAGGGCATGCATACTTTCAGTAGGCGAATTCGGTTCCTTATTTTACTTTAATACCATGGTTATTATTACGGAACTATAGTTGAATGATGCTATTTTGGTATTACCCTTAAACCTTCAATAAATATCGATTGAATATTCGAGGAGACACCAAATTCATCGAAATTACATATTTGATAGTCATTAACATACTTCGATAGTAATTGACACCCAGTATGATAGTCATTGACATAATTTCATCTCAATTTTCCATCAATGTTTGTTATGATATCATCCTGCTTTCTCTCACTCATACAATCTCATTATATGGGTCATTTAGGCATTCATACTAAAAATAATAAATAAATAAGAAGGTTTAGACAATTTTGTTCCATATAAACAAAGAAATAACAAAAATTATCTGTGATCTTCACACAGGTTATCATTCTGAAAACGGCATCATTAGATATTTGGCGCGAGATTTTGCAGTAGAGTCAATAAGTGTATATGTTTACTTAGAATAGCCACTGCACATAATTGAGTATATTTTCCGATTTTGTTTTGTTTTATACTCGTTAGAAGTTTTCTACTGGTAGGAAGGTTCCAAGGAATTAATTTATTTAATTAATTTATGTAAGTAAACCCCTCAATTGTTTAAATATTGAGGTTATAAAGCCTTTGTCAATCACTGTTCGATATAATATTATTGAAACAGTTATTGACATATGGTTTAAGCTTGATATATTAAACATTGAAAGGTTTACTTAAATCAATTAAATATTCCTTAAAACCTTCGAAACAATAGAAAACTTCTAACGAATATGAAACATAAAAAAATCGGAAAATATACTCAATTGTATCCAGTCGCTAACATATACACTTGACAGTACTGCTCACGCCAAATATCTAATGATGCCGTTTTCAGGATGATTACTTGAGGAAATTGAACTTGACCCAAATTGAAATAAAACATAGAGACAGATGAAATAACCTTGGATAGCACCATCATAAACCTAGTTTATTACATCGGTATATATGTGTACAGTGCCATTCACTATCAGGGTGTCAACAACTGAACCTCTCACCTTCAACATTAATATTTATTGGAGTCTAAATGTTTTTGATATCAATAGACAGTTGACTGATGGTGTTTTCGGCTATTGACATGAAAGGTGCTTCATTAAATTTTCTACGTCTGAGTTTTTTTCATATTGTGAAATGCCTCTTCTAGATGTTCTATCATACTGATATTTTGTGTAAGACTAGCCCTACAACTGGTATGAGATTTAACATCTGCAAAAAAGACCATTATATAACAAAGTTACTCGAAGAAACCGAACGGTATCTATAACACTTCTTAGAAGTTTTCTTGAAGACCTATAGACATAGAAAAATAGCCCGTCGATCTTTCAAATGAAAAAAGACTCTTATAATATTTTCATACTCAGCTTTTTCGAATCATTTTGGAATCGATCTTCTATTATCGAATCCATTCATTGTGTTTTGTTGAGCCTGTTTAATAAGACGTTTCATCACTCGATCTTTTAAATGAATGTATTGAAACTGCTGGTATCAGAAAAAAGGTCTATACTTTATTATGCAGTGGTAGTATTTGTAATTCTGTGTACAATGAAATATGCCGTTTACATTTTCTGTTTTAATTTCGTACATCTTTGAGCTCCCACTTAAGAACGTAAAAAATTGCTAAATTCAAAATAAACATTCCCAATTCCTACTGTTGAGGAATTTCAATAAGCAAAGTTTCATACACTCACGTGTTCGCAGTGCGTGAAATCAATCAACGTCTAAACAGCCGAAAAGGCCTAAAAATACATCAGCAGATATCCAGATAACCAGTCAGTCGCCGTTCTAGTCAAAATTGCATCTTGAAACGACACGGACAGATTGATCGAATAAGGAACCCGAAGACAACAGCTGCTGCCTGGACAAACGAACACCTTTTGATTATAGATAGATGCAGCGCCATTAAGTGAGGCTAATATATCGATTTTGATATGGACCAGAGTACTGGAGTTACGGAGTTTCGAACCAATAGTGAACAAGTCTCTCTATTTCGAAAGCTCATGAGGATCAAATCAGATAAATCATTGCATGAAGTCTGAAAATACATCATCCTAATATGACAGGAGAGCAGAAGCTCCAACACTGAGAGATTTATCATCCGTTGGGCTGGAACGATAGTAACAAAAAAAACTTGAAAGTTACTCCACAATAAAGGGACGTTTCAACAGACAGGATAACGGAAGAAATGGAGCTGACTGAGTGAATTGCAGGCGGCATTATTTGTTGAATGTCCACGCTTTATGTAAGATGGCATTGTTTGAGGCCAATCGATTCAACGGGGTGAAATTTTTTGTTTACGTTGAGTAACGAGTCATTGAATAATTCTAGAAAAAAACTGATGCTCTATGTTTTCATAAAGGACTTTCTGCGAATCCTTACACAGGATAATAACAAATTCGTGGTAAAATAGATACTTTTCTTTTGGTGATTGTTCAAGGGGGTACGTTACACTGCGACTTTTCAATCTACAGGGGGTTTGCTGATTCGAAATATTGGGATTTTTATTTTTGACTGATTAACTAATAAAGGAATCACTTCACTTTGACCGAATCAACCAATAGGAACGCCGCGTTACTGATTTCGCATCAAATAGAAAAGTCGGTCTATCACTACTCTGAAAAATTTGTTCACTAGTATTTATGCGTTTATTATGGCCGAGGAAAAATACAGGATAATTTTGTTAAACTTGGTTCGTGAATTAAATATCCCTTTCAAACTATGTATTTAACACTAATGTTTTATGTCTAAAATAAGTTTCGTTATCCAATAATTATCAAAACATTCTTCAGCAACATACAGTGGAACTATAATCTCTGTATAACGAATTTCGTACAAGACATTGCACCTTGTATCCAAATTTTATTTTAAAACGGAGTGAATTCTCTCTATAACTAAATATACAGTGTGTTTGGTCACGAGTTAGCGATAATTTAAGGTCATCAAATATACCTAATATTATCGACAAAAACACCCAAACTTGGATGTTTGCCCCCTTTGTTTTGGAGTAGCCCCCATTTTAAATTTACTTTTTATTTTCGTTGAACCTTCCAAAAATATCGATTTCTTTGGACATAAAGGTCCTACAGATGTGAAAAAAATGTTTTTCGAAAGATGATACTACCACCTTTCATTGAAGTATAACAATATAAAAACATTCAACTTGATAACGCCATAAAAAAATTCTTTGAAAAAGTTCATAGTGAAAATATGTACTGATTTTCTCAGTAAATCCGCAATATTACAAGAACTAGCACATTGAAGTATATTTTTTTTTCAATGAGTTAACACGCAAGGACATAAGCTACAAAACATCATTTCTGTAAGTTACATAATTTGAGAGTTATTGCCGTTCGAACATGAGCTTCATGAAAATAGGTAAAATAAAAAAAACCTTTGTACCGTACTTTCGATAATTTTCAATGATCAAACAAACAAATTAATCATAAAAATTGCTCAAAATAGCCGCCTCTGCTCTGTAGCAGGCAGTGGCCTTCTGATGACGACCTGTCTTGTATCTTTTGCTCGCGTAGTGATCATGTTCGAACAGCAATAACTCTCAAATTATGTAACTTACAGATATGATGTGAGTGTTGTTTTGTAGCTAATACCCTTGCGTGTTAAATCATTGAAAAAAATTATACTTCAATGTGCTAGTTCTTGTGCTATTGCGGATTTACTAAGAAAATCAGAATATATTTTTACCATGAACTTTTTTAAAGAATTTTTTATGACGTTTTCAGATTGAATGTTTTCATATTGTTATACTTCAATGAAAGGTGGTAGTATCATCTTTCGAAAAACATTTTTTTCACATCTGTAGGACCTTTATGTCCAAAGAAATCGATATTTTTTGGAAGGTTCAACGAAAATAAAGAAGTAAATTTAAAATGGGGGCTACTCCAAAACTAAGGGGGCAAACTTCCAAGTTGGGTGTTTTTGTTGATAATATGGGTATATTGGATGACCTTAATTATCGCTTACTCGTCACCAACACACTGTATAAAGAACATCACTCTTTGAATGGGTATTAGTAAGGGTGGATTTTTCCGAAATAAATTCCGATCTCGAACTAAATCACTACGGTGGGAAGAGAGATCCTTCTGAAACAGTTTTAAATACATGGTTTCAATCTAATCTTTTAGCTAGTGCTTAAGTTTGAATGATAAACTTAAATACATCAGTGAAGTCTATCGCGACATTGCCGACTATAGAAACAAATTTTCTATAACGAAATTTCTTTATAACGAATTTTCTTCGCGGATTTAGCGCTTCCGTTGTAGGGATGTTCCACTGTATTTGAATCCTTATAGGAATTTGTTGTGATTTTTTAAGATATTTTTTCAAACTTCAACATCTCATATTTCAAAATAGTTTCTGAAATATCTTTTGATTCACCCCTAAAGTTATGTTCCAAATTTCTCAATGGTAAACAACAAAGTGTTTCAATTATAAACAATTTATTTCTTTCCTCCCATTCTTACCAAACTTTTTTCATCTTCAAGATAAACTAGGAAATACAAAAACTCTAACCTAAAGCTTTATGGATTTCTTTATCCACTACTGTCGCATTTTCATAAAAAAGCTTGAGAATTTTCATATAAAATTTGAAAACGCCTTTTAGAATATTTTTCCACTACTTAAACGTAGACTTCCTCATCTGTATTTTTTGGTGCATAGATTTACATTATGAATTACAGTCGAGTGCGTTCACAAAAGTTTCAGCCGTCAGTTGGCCATGGAAATTTGGCATATTCCACTGTGTATATTGAAATTTTAGGTTATCTTGTTTATTTTCTTGTCAGATTGATAAGCAATGTTATCAAAATTACATAGAGTTCTCTGATAACTCGCAAGCTCGTCGGACAAGACTGGGTACATTCGGCAACGTTGACTTTATTTTACGTTATGACAGCAAATACTGCAAACTTCATATAAATAAACGAACCTACTATGCGCTCAAACTTTCGTGAATGGACCATGTTAATACATGATGCATGTTCGATATACCTAAAGCCTCGCAATTGCGCCAGCATAAACGATGTCAAATCGTTTTTCAAATACTGGTCATACACTTCGATAATAAACTCAGGACAAATTTTAAAGATAACATTTATCGAGTCCAGATGAAGTATGTTACCTCCTACACGATATATTTTACCGCTTTATGGGTGTAGGTGGTACAGCTAGACTCATATTTTATGACTGAACTAGTTTGTTATTACGTCCTGCAATATACCAAGTTCAGGCTTCAACATACTTCAACTATACAAGAGTTGTGGCCCTCGTATATCATGACGTCTAATCAACTGCTGTCGAATCCGAAATTCAGTACAATCGTTTGTCAAAATGATACCCTATCCACATATAATTTTCCATCAATATTTGATCTGAAAGTACGATTTGGAATCAATAGCAATGTCACCGCGATTGGAAAGTTCAATGGCCAGTTTTATAAATATTTCAGTATTATATTGTGACAGTCTGCTCTGTATTTGAAAACAAATTTTCAGCGGTTAGGGCACGTCAAATAAATATAGTAATTCTTGAATGTTGATTATAGTTTCAATGAAGTCATGGTCGTAAAAATATTCAAATTTAATTTGGCAGATGCAGGGTATTTCAGGCTTACGAGTGATTTCAGGCTTTGACTTTTCGTATTGGCAGATACAGGGTGATTATCGAAAACTACTTAATTCCAAACTCGAAGTGACAAGGTGTTGCTTGAACAAATGTAAAAATAACCCTTCTTCTGTGAAGCCTTGTTCGCACTACGCTAGTAGTTTAGCCGAATAGCTAAAATTTAGTTAGTAAACGTGTGTGAACGCCAAGAATTTAGTCGAGTAGATTAGTTTTTAGTTTAGTCGAGTCGATCCATTTGGTTCTATTTTATCAGGCCAGTATAGTAACCCACCACGCGATACTCTCCACTCGCTCACGGACTAGACAGGTCCGAACCGATCAGTTTAGTCGACTGCATTCAATGCATCCAATGGGTTCAAGTCCGGTGAACGGGCCGGCCACGAGATTGGACCAGAAAGTCCGATCCATCTTCCGGGAAAAAATGTTATCAGAAAAAAAAATTTGCAGAGAAAATAATTTTTCCAGAAAAAATTTTTCCTGAGAAATTTCTCTGAAATTTTTTTTTCTGGTAACATTTTTTCCCGGAAGATGGATCGGACGTTCTGGTCCAATCTCGTGGCCGGCCCGTTCACCGGACTTGAACCCATTGGACTCTATTACTGGGAAAGCAGTTAACGAAAAAGGTATTCAAAGGCAATCGAAAATAAATTTGAACTACGGCAGCTGCAATTAAACAAGTTTTATACCATTTTGGAATCCTCACTAAATGCGCCAACTTTTGAAAAAACCTACGTAGTACATTTTTTTCAATACAGGCAATTGTTTATTTCGAATTTTTTTTCCGAGAAGTAAGCCCTATTTTTATGAAACCTAGATCAGCTGGTATCAAAATTTTGATTACAGTTTAGACAAGCATTATTCAAGGTTACACAGCAAAGAAAAAAGTTGATATTTGTGGCAACAGGAGCGAAAAGACTGTCACAGGGTGTGGAATTTTGCGTGTTTTTTTAAATGCGCATTATTTTAAAATCATGCAACTTAGATTTTTTTTATATTTTTCTGATAACCAGCATTACTTGCCTTTTCACCCGGTTCCGGGTTGACGTCGAGTAATGGGACACCCTGTATAAAGCATCCGAAAGCAGTGAATTATAATCTCATTATTCCCTTGTGATTAATGGGTATTATCAAGGCCCAGCACAGAGACGTACAATGGACGAATTTTACGATAGTCGTGGATAAAAATTATAAATACATTAAATTCTATAATTTTTTCGGATCTATACCTGACTAAAAACAGTACAGTATTTCGGTCCGAGTTAATCCATTCAAATATCCTGCTGATGATATTTCCGCAGCAAGGGTAGAATGAACCGAAAAAAAAACTAAACTAATTACCTAATTCAGCAGTAACAGTAATTACATATTGATATATTCCGATGGAAAGTGCTCCACGTTCAGAGCCGCATGAGAGGTCCCACATCGATCACATAAAAAATTCAAATATACTGTTATCCATGAGGTAGACTGCCTCGCCACATTTCCAGGTCGTTATCCTGCCTTTCTTTTCAGATATTCCGTAAAAATGAAACATAATTCATAATGAGTCATTCTTGTCCTTTGTTTGTGGGAAAACTGGTAAATAAACAATACCGGAGAACAATAGTTTTCACTAAATCGACTGGATGTGGGAATGCACAATGGCTGTGTAATCTGATGTGATATTTCTTTTACTGTTCGGAGCTCTGATTTTCATCACTTTTCATTGTTTTCATTTGGAATGAAATCGAACGTTGTCAGCAATATTTTCCTGGTCATTTTAAATCAGATTGTGTTGAAAGGAAGGCTTGTCTTTCCAGTGGTAATAAATTACAGTGGAACTCCCCTATAACGAACTCCGGTATAATGCACATTGCACCTCGAATCCAAATTCCATGTTAAAAACACCCTCTAAAAGGAACTAAATTCTCAAAAATATTCAAAGAACATCACACTTTGAATGGTTATTGATTGGTAAGAAGGTATAAGGGTGGTTTTTTTTTTCCCAAAATTTCCGGAAGTACTTAATAAATCCTGACCTTAAACTAAGGCAGAGAGATCCTTCTGAAACAGTTTGAATATACCCCTGGCTGTTTGGTTTCAATCTAACCATACGCTAGTGTGAAAATTGTGCGAAAATGTCGAAAAGGAAGTGCTTAAGTTTGAATGATGAACTTAAATTTACAGTGAAGTCGACCTCCAATTGCCGAGAAATATTTTCTGTATAACAAAATTTCTTTATTACGATTTTTTTTGCGGATTTAGCGCTTTCGTTAAAGGGAAGTTCCACTGTTTTATGACATGAATGATATGTCCCCGAAAAGCAATTTGAAAACTTTCGATTTTCATGGGAAGTTTATTAAGATTTTCGAGATTTTCTTTACGTATGATCTTCACGAAATTTTGCGTAAATTTTCGGGTTTGAATCAAATTAACGCCCAATCTGGTTTCCAATTTGGAAAATATTCAAAAAAACAAAAATACCTACATTATAGCTATTCTACAGATCTCGCTTATAATCGAACTTGGCTGAAACTTTCAGACTCTTTTTCTCAGGAAATTTCAAATTTTTTGGGAGGTTCAATTATTTAGGGACGGACAGACAGAATTCTTTCAGACCTCTGAATTAGTGGAACTCAAAATATCATGATTTCGAACACTTTCCGAAAACCAGTCAACTGACAACTGATAAATTAACCCCTATCAGTGTTAAACTCAATGGGTTCATATATAACATCTGGATAAAATGACTAATTCTCGAAATCTACAAAACATCTGCTTCACCAACTCCGAAAATAGCATCATTGGTACATTAATATCTTCCCGAACAACTGTACTAAATTTTTTCAATACCATTACCTAATCGCTTCTGTGCGAGGGTGTCTGTCAATGAAAATTGCATTATTTTGACCTGTCTTGCGCAGACAATTTCAAGTTAATTCCCACGTAGTACGTGAGGACACGTTGATAAATTGCAAAATCGAAGGGGAGAGGCCACCCTGTATTTCCCATTCACATGGTCTCTGTGGAAAAGCCTTTGTTCGAGTCCTTTGGGATATTTGGGAAAAGAAGGGTCGAAACAGTCAGTAAAACATCAAGGAACTCCCTAAACAGTTATCAATCATCCATGTGTGTTGAGGATGGAGAGAAAATGAAATTGAAAATTCCATTTCTTAGCTGATGTGAAAATGTTTGCGGAAAATGAATATGGAAGAGATAGAGGAGTTTTAGTGGTACTGACGTATCGATGCTAAGTTCAATCACGATTTTTCGTGATGTAATGTGGTGTATATGCATGTCATGAGTGGAATATTCTGGTTTCTACAGTTTTCTACATGCTTTCGCCATAGAGTTTTCCATTGAGGAGTTCAATTTTAATATTGAGAAGAATTCAGAAAAGATTTGAAGTGAAGTCTAAAGCATTTCTAAAAAACTTTATAGGTTTTCACTCCCAGTCTCTGAAACAGAAATAATCACAAAAATTTTAATTAAGATGAAGTGCGCCTGAGAGAATCTTTGCACTTATTTGACAGGAGCAAATTGGTCTTGAAAATACTGTTGCCTAACAGTAAAACTGAAAAGGAAATAAATGAAAAGGACAATATAACATTTCGGTGTCTATATCAGACACCTTCTTCAGACAAACTTGTGAAATTTTTAGAATGTGTTTTCCATTTGCAATCTGATTGACATTTAAGGTTGTCAATATATAGAGATGTTAATTTATTTATTTCTGAAATTTCCTGATGTAATTTCTTTCTTCATCTGGCAAAATACATGTGTATTCCTTAATTTTCCTTTTATAGTTATCAGGTTCCGTCATTAGGATCTTTGTGTTGTTCCAGCTCATCATATGATCTCCGCTATTTGAACATACATGATCAGCGATTTGTCATCTTGTAATGTCTCTATTTTTGATGTTGTTCTTCTGTTCCCGTTTTCTTATCCTTCAAAGTCTTGATGTCTCTCCTGTATAAGATTATCCACATTTACAGGGAATATTGTAAACACATTTTTTTTTATTTTTGTGTCTCATTCATTGGTTTCGTTCTGGTAAGAATGGATCTCAAATCATTTTGTGTTTTGAAAACTGTTTTTATGTTGAATTTGGAACCAATTCTTCTTATTTTCTCAGAAAGGCCAGGAATATAAGGAATGACGTTCAACAAATTTGGTTGTTCTTGACGGTTTTCTGTTTGTACCTGATCATCATTAAAGTTTTGATCAGATATTTTTCGTTCTAAATTTGAAATTGTTCTTTCTTTAAAATTTGCTGAGTTTTGATTATCTAGTAGAAACTCTTCAATGGAGAAAATTTCATTATTTCTAATTTCAGGTGTAGATGAAATCAAAAAGGCCCTATCATAAAGTGTTTTTATAATACTTGTCTAAAACACTTATGTGGTTATTAGGAAATAAGACAAAACTTTTTTTTACTGAACGCTGGATTGGACAAGGTGGTAAAATTGAATAGCCTCCAAGATCCCCCGATCTACCGTCACTAGATTATTTCCTCTGGGGATGTCTCGAAGACAAAGTTTATAAAAACATGCAGGATTATATTGAAGATCTAAAATATAGGACTTGTAAGGAAACAAATAACATACTAGCTGGGACCACTCGGATTTTGGGTTTAACCATCACCTGGAAGCATGCCAAGTAGAAGGTGGGGGACATTTTCAGCATCTTTAATTTCAAATTCACTGGAGATAGCATTTAAAAATAATTGAATTTTTTTAGTTTTCAAAGAGTTTCGTCTTATTTCCTAAAAATGACAGAGGTAAAATAAAAATAATATGGTAAGATTTCACCAGTCACGAGCTTTTCAACAAACCTGTACACGACATAAATAGTTGCATTTGAAAAAAAAGGTTGAATATTCATTTTGATTCAATTCCAGATCAATTCAAGTTTTCCAGTTAATTTTCAAGTCACTGATTCAAAAGATTAATTTTCCTATGAACTTTCGGTCAAACACCTAAACCACGCAATTCCACGATTTCATGATTCCCTGTAGGTTCTTTGAACACTGAAGAGACTAGCTCCGAACTGTGAGTTATAATATTATTGTTATTCTATATTGGCGACTAATGGTTTCGATATGCTGAAATGAATATAAAAATAGGTAGGTACATTAAAACACGAAAAAAGCCTGAGATGGTGGGACACCTGTATATGCATGGTATTATCTACATAAAGGAGCTTAGGGAACGTATTAAAAAGCAAATTTTTTATGAGTTCGAGACTTACAGAATGTGCCTTTGAGGTGAGGCTCAGAATATCCCTCCATGGTTCGACAAAAGGCTCACCTGAAAAAAAGCATAAATTTTATCTAATGAAAACTCCAGTAAACTAACGTGAATGAAAATCTCCCATTTCCACGACGTATCATAAAAATTCTGTGCTCCCTTGCAGGCTCGCTTTTCCCTTGAATTCCGTGGTTTCCGCCACTAAAAGGAGGAGATAAAATTTACGGAAATCATTAAAAATTATTTAAGGGATGCCTACCGCAAATTATTGTAGTACAAGATTAATGAAATAGATTCATGTTGAGATTGTTAGTGCTGACGAGATGCTAACAAAATTTAATGTTCTAGTACCTAGTAAAAATAAGACTTAAATGATATGAAAGATTCCTGTTGGTATTTTGCTGCAGTTTTAATTTTTCGAGACTATTTAATTCTTTTTTTAAATAATAAATGAATGAAACTATGATATGATTCTATCAATGAAAACATATATGTAGGTATATGGTATATTCAATATTTCTACAGAGTAAATTATAGATAAATCGGATATGAGATAGCATTATGCTATTGATATTTGATATTCGGTGATTCGGATGCAGTTCCAAAGCAAATGTATACGTTCAGTTATAATATTTTTGCGGTACAACATTTTATTCAAATATTTATGTTTTGTAATTTCCAGAATGGTCTCATGCGATTGTCCAATGAAAACATGGGTTGATTCTCGAATTATCCAAATAACGAGCCATTTTGAAACTGGATATCTTCGAAAATAAATAATTATTCATAATTAAGGTTTTGGCATTAGCTCAGGCTTCAGTATTTAGCGTTATAGGCGCATATCAAAAATAGAAAAAAAAAGCTGTAGAACACTGTATATCGAAAATTGTTTGATTAAAATGAATTGAATGTGAATGTTTTAATTTTTTATTTCAGAAATTTTTACGAGAGTTCGCTATCTTTGATTTTTATCAAGTAGCTCAATTTCAAATTTGAACCTAATGCATTTCAAATTTCGAAATTCTTTCGATTCGAATATCTCATGTAAAGTTTCCAACCTCTAGGTCATGTTGTCGCGAAGTTTTCAGAATAACTTTTACGAGAAGTCTTCATCAATACCTTTTGAAATTATCCATTTCGAGAAAAAAAAAGATTTTTGCTCTTTCTTTCATTTATTTATAATCGAGGAATTTTAGATGAATGTATGAAAAATACTTTTCTCCATCGACTTCAAAACAAAAAGTGAATTCAACATAATATACAAAACATAAGAAATGGATTAAGTATTCATAAACTAGTTGATTAAATTTATTTTTTCACTTTTAGAAAAAGTTTTTTTGTACAACTGTCAAAAAAACTTGATTTTTCTTCATCACTATGGATGACTTAATGATCACTTTTTTAACCGTTAATTTTTTTTTTACTTTTTCAACCATTAAAAAAAGTCGACAGACAGACCACTGAATACATAGAAATATTGTATTGGAAGCATTAATCATATTTCAAACGATAAAAATTCATAGTCACAGTTGTAGAGACATAAACTGTGTTGTTTGTATATCGTGCGTATAAAATTCGTGTTTTTATGGCACATTCGAGTAAATTGACACTCTCATGTGGCATGTGCCATGAAAAAAGCACTCATTTCACGCACTCAATACAAAAAACAATTTTTTCAGAATAATTTGACTAACATCTGTTTCGTCGAAGTTGTCTGAATAATTGCCCCTGAAAAAAAATAGAAATATTCTATGATTATCTCAGGAATTTTCATGAACCTGAAAGAATTTCCCATCGTTTTCAACATCACCGAGTAAGTGGAAAAAATACGGCAGTCATTTTCGTCCATTATGCCACATCATTTGTGCTTATATTTCACGTTATTGTTCGCGTGAGTGTGTAACGTTGTACTTCGATGGAATTCCTATAATCGTAATTTTTCATTCATTCCAGCAGTATCATTTTCATTATTCTGTGAAGGTAAAAACAATTTCGTTGAAACCTTTCACTAATATTTCTTTTGTTATTTTCTTTGGTCAATTTTCCTATCCTATCGAAATTATGAATATCTATCTTATATCCATTGCATATTAGATATTATTGAATGAAATATGGGAAAACTACTTAATTCAGTGGATTCTGTTGCTTTTCACATGAATATATTACTACAGTATGTACAGGGGAAATTTACTAGGAAACTAGTTTTATTAGACAGTTTAAATTAGACTAGAATTTGATAACTATTGGATTAAGAGTATTTTCGTTGACCTCAAATGAAAAGTGATCATTAGTGACCCATTTTATTGCTCAATTTCCACTTTTTTAATGTGCAATTGTCATTATCAATCCAACATGAAGTATTCAGAGGCAATACGGGTAATATCCCAACTCTACTGGAACACAAAAACATTGAATTCGTATTATGTCAAATGCACGATTCATACAAAATATATAAATAATTCATAATGCATTCGACGGAAAAAAATTGTTCTCAACTATTTTATTTATGAAAGCGATTACCTAATGAACTAATGATTTTTTTCCACATTAACGAAAAGCCCTAAACGAAAGCGCTAGATCCGCGAAAAATTCGATACTAAGAAATTTCGTTATCTTACAGATAATTTGTTTCTATAGTCGGCAATGTTGCGGTCGACTTCACTGATAAATTCAAGTTTATCATTCAAACTTAAGCCCTTCTTTTTAGACATTTTCGCAAAACTTTCACACTAGCGTAATGGTTAGATTGAAACCAAACAGTCAAGGATGTTTTTAAAACTGTTTCAGAGGCATCTCTCTGCTCGCCGTAATGATTTAGTTTAAGGTCGGGATTTATTATGTACGTCCGGAAAAATTTCGGAAAAAACCCACCCATATACATTTTTACGAATACCCATTCAAAGAGTGATTTTCTTTGAACATTTCGTTATAGGGAGAATTCACTTCGTTCTAGACAACATGGAATTTAGATTCAAGGTGCAATACCTTGTACGAAATTCGTTATACAGGGAAATTCGTTATACAGACAATCATTATATGGAAATTCTACTGTATATTATTATTATTATATTAAAAATTTTCAGAGAAGGCTGAGTTCGTCAATGGCTCTGCCTAATCGTTCGAATTGTTATAACATATATGAACATTTCTTCATATATTGAGAAACCTTGAATATTGTTTGTCCTGAACCTGTGTGCAGTTTTATAAGATTGGATAGCTCAATAAAAATATCTGGGAGTTAATATATTAAGAAAGTTTGCTGATGGCATAAAGTACCTGATTAAGTCTCCTAATAAATACTTCAATATCTAGAGGTATAGAAGAGTCAGAAAATCTGCTCAGTATTATAAGGGAATAGTTGTGTGCTCATAATCTGGTCCTGAACATAAATAAGACACGATGTTTATTTTTTCATGGTGATGAATCTAGGCTGACTTATCCCAATGCCATTGATATTTTTGATGGTCCAATCGAGTTTCATAATCAGGTTCGGTTCCTAGCGATGATTCTCGACAGGCATCTGAAAATCCTAAAAAATCAGCTCACAATGAATGAAGTTCGATGTCATCACTGTCTAAAACTACGCGATTTCAGATTGAAGTACATTGGCATGTCGCGTATTGTTTCACTTGAAATTGCGTTTCAAAATATTCTTCTTCTTTGACTGACAATATTGCCATATTTCGAACGAAATACAACAAAAGTGACATACCAGGAACAAACGTAGGAATTCGCTATAAATTCTGAAGTCGAAATCAACATAGTGACTCCCTACTCTGAACTTCGTTCATCCTCCCAATCCAACTTACTGAGAATGCATTTTTCTCGGTTGTCAATAAGATCCCTGTTCTATCTGTTCAAATTCTATCAAATTTCCTTTCGCTCAAAGACTGGAAGACGCAACCGAATATTATGCTTTCTGCGAAAAATATGGATTTGTTGTGAGCGCCCAAGTGAGGGCCAGGGGCATGTTCGCAATCTGACGAATATGTTAACAAACGTCTAGAGACATGCAAGCTCACTGGGCCTCTGCTGCCAATCGAAGCTCTTTACTTTACGTAAGCAGTTGCCCTTTGACCATGTAGGTGGATGTCAGAAGTTCTATTACAGTGTTCCGAAAGTAAGTAGACAGCTGTCTTGTTCAGATTTTGATTGTTATTGTGTTGGGTGTATATAGAGTTGATGTATCAAATCAGAATAAAAAAGTTAACATAGAGATGCCTTCGCGCATTTGTTATGCAGCCAAGTAGAATCATTTTATACGCGAACAATATTCCGACGTTGCGAACTCGTGCCGTACGTTTTATTCCGTATTGGGATAATTGGTATACCGCTCCCCTATTCTGATACTAACGGCTTGAGTCTGTTACAGACAATTCTGGCAATTTGGCAACATCGTTTTTTAGGGTTAAGTTTCTAAATGCAATGTGTTCACATCTCAGAGCAAAAAGTAAACCTAGAGTTGCCTCCACGCATTTATTATGCAGCCAAGTAGAATCTGTTTATACGCGCGAACAAACTCCCGGCATTGCGAAGTCGTGCCTTATGTTTATTCCGTATTGGGATGATTGATTTACCGCTCCCATACTCTGATACTAACGGAACTAACAGAACCATAGAAAATTTAGATGGAATATTGAAAAGAAGAAACTTCATATTTCCATAACAAGATAAATAATATAAGATGTAAATGAAAATTGATATACTTAACGTTCATACGAATTTCAAGAAGATTGCATTATCTGAACAATAGAAAATTCAATTGGAATATTATGAAGAAGAAATTTATTTTTCTTTCATATTCTTCATGTTTTTAAAAAAAGTTTCAACCTATAAAACACCTGGTATGAAGCATAAACGAGACCAGTAATTTCATATTAATTCAATTATGCATATAATCCACCACCACATGTAATTCATTAAAATATGTTACATCTAATATCACTCTGAAGGGTGATAAATCTTTGATAAGGCTGTGGTTAGTCAAAATCTAAGTTCTGAGAGACCGTATCAGAATTATCCAGTTCGAAATTCTGTAGGTAAAGTGTTGAAAGCGATACAGTTGGTGTAGAACACGGTACAGGGACATGACATTCAATTTTATCTCCGGCACGTCGTCGAAAGGGTTAGTGCCCTTTGCGGGTAGTTTCTACATCCCTTGGGGTCACATTCAGCCTAAACGAGGTTAACGAGGTGAAATATATAAATACCCTTGTCAAGCTAGGCACAGTAATCAAAAGTTAGGATTAGCTCCGGCGTATTTCCCTGAGATAAATCTGGAGGTTTTTGTAATATATGATAATATTTGGGTACTGATTTTTTCCTTCGGTACTTCATTTAAATTTATGAAGTTGGTAGGTAGTCCCATAAACTATACATAATAGAGGCCTTATTATTATTATTGTATGTCGTTAATGTCAAATTCATCCATCAGGGCCTTTTCAAATTTTCATCATTTACACTGTGTATTTCTGAATTGATGCGAAGATTTTATGAAAGATTATGCATTTTATAAAAAAGTTCTCATGGATGTAGGTTCAGAAATGCATTATTTCAAAGATAAAAGTTAGTTTTACTCAAAAATCGACTAAAAAAGTAGTACACCACTGAGATAATTCGAACAAACAATATTTTTTTTTTAATTGTGTCAAAAAATTTTATATACACCTTCAGTCTTATATTTCTTCAACACCTTGTATCTTGGAAACAATGCATTTCTCCACCTACATTTATGGGATTTTTTTCTATGAAACACATCAATTCAGAAACATCCTGTATTCAAGACATTTGAACGAAGGAAACAAAGTGTTAAGATGCATTTTTTTCGAGATACCAATTATCTGAAGTCATTTCAGAAGTAAATCAAAATTAATGATAATTTTGCATGTCAGCGTTTTGTCAAAAAACTGCATGAGTTTATTTTTATTTTTGAACAGAGAGCACGACACAGAAGGTTGAGGTCTCTTTCCCGAAAATTGTCGAAATTAGTTATAGGACTTATGTTTCTTATAGTACCTGTATATCTCAGAAAAGAACAAATATGAATGAATCTTAGATAGAGAAAAGTGAATATACCGCACTTCCTTTTCCGCGAAAGCTCATGTTCGAAGCCAATGGCTATATTCAAAGATTATTGAGAATTCTTACTGACCTTCGGTTATGTTATTCACAACCGGTAAGCAGATTATCGGCTTCCACTGCGTTTGTACCCTTAGTCTCGGAGTAAGACAGTGACGGGGTAAAAAGAATATCTACAAGCAATAGTTACCCACAAAATGTTAAATCTCCATGTCATCTCGTTAGAAACAAGCCCTCAATTATAAAATACCTGTAGGCTCATTATTTCTACAAGAATTATCATTAGTCACTCTTTATCAAGATTATCAAAGCGTTGCTCAATCTCAAGAAGGGCGCTAAAGGTTCCAATTTCGCAGAGAATGCGTCACAGAACTCAAACCAACCTCCGAGAAGATCTTCTGCGAAATTTCCTTAGTTGATTTCAATCAAACCTCAATCTTTCCGACAATTCCGTGAACTTCAGGTGGGTATCGTATTTCTATGGAGCGCTGAGAAACCGAGTCATAATTGAACCACACAAACATGCTGCTTTCAAAGCTACAGCGTTATATTTCAACATCAGTGGAACATATCCCACGTGGAAAACAAGAGTGCTGTTTCAGATTAGGTATTGTTCAGATGTTCCTTTTGCAATCAAAAGTATTACGTTACATGTCGACTCTGCCCATATTACTCCTATTTCGGAATAACTGGCCACGTTTTATGATGAACGGACCTGAATGACTCAAATATGAATGAATCGTTTTGAGGCAATTTTTTTATCACACTATATTATTTTGGCTTTTAAGTCTTCAATATTTGTGGTCTTATTTTGATGGTTCTTCTTGTTGAGATATCCCCAAAGAAAGTACTTCAATTGTAGTACGACGAATAATCTAGCAGAATGTGAGGGAGAGCTGTCTTGTTGTAACCAGATAGCTTCATTTGGTTCATCTGTATCTACCTAATTTGAACACCTATTCAAATCTGTAAGATGTTCTTCAAGAAATCAAAAACAAAATAAGATCGTGTATGATTCGTGAGAACGCCGCGTATGAAGAGCTGTTTGAAAGCTGCAAACTTCAAGCCAGGGCTGTCTACAGTTTCCACTTAGTTATTCGAATTATTTGTTGTGCCATATCGGCAAAGATTGCTCCAAACGATACATCTGAATCCAATTATTCTGAAAAAAAAACAGATAAGGTTGGCAACAAGAAGCTCCAGTTGCGATCCGCTGTGAGTTTTTTTAAAAAAAGGGCCCCACAACCAGATAATGATAATGCCTGCACACACATTTATTTTTTTAGGACGCTGCCTATGAGCAAGTGCCAAAAACCTTCAGACTTCACTAGGGCTTTCTTCAATGTCCACTCATTAAACCGTTCAAAAACAATATCGCATAATTGATCTTCTCCACCTTCAATAGATGTTAATTATCATTTTCCTGAAAGTTCTTTCGAATTGTTTGACAAATCTGCTCCCTAATTATAACTCGAATGGATTGTATAACAAGATGTAATGAAAGATGTTTGCAATGGAGCCCGTGAGGAGTGATGGCAGGAGCCATTCGTTTATCCATTATAGCATCGAGCATTCAGGTTCGAAATCAGTCGGGAAATTTGTCCAGCATCTAGGTCATTCGGTTCCTTTCCTACAACGAAGTGTCATATTGCTTCATTTGGTTCATCTGGATCTACCTAATTCAAAAACCTATTCAAATCTGTAAGGTGTTCTTCAAGAAACAAAGGCACAACATCCGATCGTGTGTGATAGTAGATAAACAAAGAGACTTCTAGCGCAAATTTTGAACATAACCTCAAATTCATAAACGTCGAATGCGCGCCGTTATGAGGGCCCCGCGCTACAGACGTTTTTTTTTGGGATAGTGAGAACGCTGCGTATGAAGAGCAGCTCAAAAGCTACGGACTTCAAGCCAAGGATTTCTACAGTTTCCATTCAGAAAAAGTTATTCGAAAATGAAATATCATTATAGATCTTACGTCACTTTGTACAAACATTAATTATTATTTTCCTAAGCTCTCAAAAGCCTTATCGAATTGTTTGACAAATCTGCTCCCTAATTATTATTCGAATGGATTGTATAACAAGATGTAATGAAAGATGTTTGCAATGGAGCCCGCGAGGAGTGGTGGCAGGAGCCATTCGTTTATCCATTAGCATCGAGCATTCAGGTTCGAAATCAGTCGGGAAATTTGTCCAGCATCTAGGTAATTCGGGTCTTTCCCCAAAGCGGCGGAATGAATGGATCCGAGCTGTACGTATCCGATAAACCTACCGGAAATAATTAAACGAAAATGCTGTACCCACAGCCAGGATTAAACAGAGGACGTCAGCGTTGAAGCTGTTACCCTAGATGAATGTATCATTGGGGACAGATCGTTATGGAAAAAATTGTTATATCCGATCGTTTGACGTCTCTATCATGTATTCGAACAATGGGAAGCAACATTGTTGAACCTATCAGGTCGCGAAATGTTGAATTTTTCATCGGGACGCCGCTTAATCGGAAGTTTTATCGGCGAAAAACAAAGCTATTCCATCGAAATTCATATTCGGGCGAAAATCGAACGCGGACGAGATTGTATTAGTCGGACGCACCGTGCTCATAATTTCGACATGAAAAGTGTAATTTCATCTGGAAAAATGTGTAACTATGGCTCAGAGACATGTATTGTAATGTTATGTGACATAGCTCTAATGTCAAAAGTTTTTACAGTTCAGTAATTTCAATTGATATCGTCTTGTTTTTTTATGTGATGGATTGTACTAGGAAGGTTCAAATATAAATATGAGTAAACGAGCGAAAAATTCAGTGTCGTAAAAGTGACCACACTGGATATTAGACTGGTCTGAAGCCAAAACAGCAGCCAGGATTTTTACAATTACTGAATATAATAAAATATTTTCGTAATTTTGCCTCAGATATAATCATCGGAATACCCTTGAGCAACAATAAATTGCACCAAAACATTGAAATAATTCAGTTTATGAACGTCAAATCGAAATGAAAATGTAAACACATCGCAAACACTAAACACAAACAGACAATATTGCCAAACTAACAGAATTATCTGTAACAGACGCAATCCGTTACTATCAGAGCAGGAGAGCGGTAAATCAATTATCCCAATACGGAATAAACATAAGGCACGATTTCCCAACGCCAGAAGTTTTTGAAACATAGATAAATTGAAAATAGTAATCATCGAAATGAATACAATCTTCAATTTATAGGCTCACAGAACCTTCTTCATGCGGAGTGGGACGATTTATTCAAGATATAAGTTTGTTCGCGCGTATAATCAGATTCTACTTGGCTGCATAACAAATGCGTGGAGGCAACTGTAGGTTTTATTTTTTGCTCTGAGATGTAAAAAATTCGCATTCAGAAACTAAACACCAAAAGACGATGTTGCCAAACTGCCAGAATTGTCTGTAATGGACGCAAGCCGTTAGTATCAGAGTAGAGGAGCGGTAGATCAATTATCCCAATACGGAATAATACATACGGCACAAGTTCGCAACGCCGGAATATTGTTCACGTGTATAAACAGATTCTACTTGGCTGCATAGCAAATGCGCGAAGGCATCTTTATGTTAACTTTTTACTCTGAGTTGATACCTCAACCTTATATACACCCAACACAATAACAATCAAAATCTGAACAAGACAGCTGTCTACTTTCAAAACACTGTAATAGAACTTCTGACATTCCACCTACATGGTCAAAAGGCAACTGGTTACGTCAAGTAAAGAGCTTCGATTGGCAGCACAGGCCCAGTGAGCTTGCACGTCTCTAGACGTTTGTTAACATATTCGTCAGATTGCGAACATGCCTCCGGCCCTTACTTGGGTGCTCACAACAAATCCATATTTTTCGCAGGAAGCATAATATTCGTTTGCGTCTTACAGTCTTTGAGCGAAAGGAAATTTGATAGAATTTGAACAGATAAAACAGGGGTCTTATTGACAACCGAGAAAAATGCATTCTCAGTAAGTTGGATTTGAACGATGAACGAAGCTGAAGTTCAGAGTACGGAGTCACTATGTTGATTTCGACTTTCGAATTTATAGGGAATTCCTACGTTTGTTTCTGGTATGTCTATTCTGTTGTATTTCGTTCGAAATATAGCAATATTGCAGGGTCATTCAAAGAAGAAGGATATTCTAGAACGCAATTTCAAGTAAAACAATACGCTACGCACTAATGTACTTCAGGACAGGAATGACTTCAAACTTCATTCATTGTGAGCTGATTTTTTCAGGGAACCTGTAAAGCTATGTTGACAAAAATTTAGGAAAAGCCCTGAGCAGGAGCTTTTGAGCGTTCTTTCTTTGGTGGAGCAATAAGACTATGATCTCAAAATTTCATATGGGATTTGAGATTGATACAAAATATATAAATGCAGAATCTCAGCACAATCGGAATTATATTCTGGAAATTATTCAGAAAATGAAATATGTAAGAAATAAATGATTACAAAAATTAAATTCTATGGTTCTGACAATGCGATCCTTTTGAAATTTCGCTTGAACATTCAGTATATCAGTCTTGATTCACAAAATAAATTTCACTTGAATCGGCTATTCTGTTATGGAAATATAGATATTCGTCTCTTAAATATTCGAATTGAATTTTCTATGGTGCTGTTCACACTTAGATCACAAAATTTTGTGTGAGGCTAATTTCGAGCACCATGTATCTGGCCGAAAATTTTCATTTCGATAGGTTTTGTTTCGTTTCAGACATTGGAGAACAAAAATTTTGAATAGCCATATTTTATGGAACACCCTGTACAATTTGGACCAGGCATTTGGGGTCTGAACTCACCTTGAAATTTTCAAGTCTCTCAATCCCTCGAAAGTTATCGTGCTAACGGACGGACGGCCCCGCGGACAAAATTGAATTTGACCACGAATTCGAATTCTAAAATTACAGACATTCGGGAAAAACGATAAAACACTCGTTTAAGTATAGAACGACTCGAAAACGAAAACGCTTTTCGATTTACAATTGACAATTCTCTCTCAAATTGTTTTCCAATTTAATGATCGCTATTGAATCAATTCTATTATAATATTTTGCACTTCGACTATCTTTTTAAACATATAATCAATAGCTCTTAATAATTTCTGCGGACTGAAATCGATGTAGAATCTGGTACAAGCCTGGAAAGAATCTGGTACAAGCCTGGCATTAATGGACGTTTCGCTAGCATCGCTTTCCGTCTTCTGGTCTTTCTTTTTTTGCATTAAATTCGTAGTCACCAAGTTACTTCTGGGGAATTCAAGTTTCAACAAAATACTAAAGGGTTATTTTGATATTCAACGAAAAATACCATTTCTCAATGTAAATGATCGGATGTTTATTTCATTATAAAGAAGAAGCTATGCCGTTAATAGTGGAAAATAACATCAGGCAAATGAGCACCACGACCACGCTTACAGTACCATATCCTTTCAATGAAAATTTCCATAACCAAATCGCGAAAGTGGCTGCGATATGTCCTCGATAGCCTCACGAATTCTACCTTTGAGGTGTTGAATCGACGCTGAGATATTGGCGTAGACCTTCTCTTCCACGTGGCCCCAAAGGAAGAAGTCGCGAGGTGTTAAATCACAAGATCTCGGTGGACAATTGTGATCACCTCTTCGAAAGAAAACACTGTCCAGAAACTTCTCCCGCAAAAGATCAGTCTGCAAAAACACGACGTTGTTGACAATCGGCCGGTTTGAGTTCTTGTGTCAACAGAACTTTATAAGCCTTAAGACCCAAATCTTCATACAAAATACGGTGTATTGACGTTTGTGGAATGCCCAATTCCAAAGACGAGAAATGGACAAACCTGGATTTTTTCAACACTTTCGGCTACAGCAGCAATAAGCTCGTCTGTTCTTGAGCGACATTCACGGGTTTTATTCTTCACATCACTTACTTGTCCTTTTTCCAACAGCTCAAATTTTTCCACCAGTTTCTTTATTGCGGTCCGACAAGGTGCTTGATGACGACCCAAAAATGTTCAAGTTTTACGAACCGTCTCTGTCAAATTTTCACTATTGTTACATTGAATTTCAATAATTTCAATGCGTTCTTGAAGCGTGTATCGTTTTTTTAATTAATGGCGTAGTTTCTACTTGTCAAATGTCGAAAAATGACAGCTTCAAACTTGACATCTACCGAAAAAGCAAGCTATTTCAAATAAAACCTGCTATTGGAAAACCCTTTATGTCTTAGGCTCTTACTTTACTGGTCGAAATAGATGCCCAACAAGAATACGAGGTCCACAAATGTTTTTTATATTCAATATCAACAGAAACAAAAATCAGTTTCTATTATTTTTATCGTTATTACTAACCCCGAGATTGCTCGGACTGCCAGAGAAAATGAGGACAAGGTTACAGTATGTAGGTAATAACTTTTTGAATGAACGAGTAAAGAAATGGCCAAGTTGGGCAGAGTTCACTGCCGAATCTTTCCGTCCCACTGAGCGTATGATAGGATCAGTTCTATCTTTATTAGAGAAAATGAATTGATCACAAGGCGACGTTGAGGAAGTTTACCGAACAAACTTTGGATTTCTCGTTCTCCTGTCTTTGTTCTCCGCTTGAATTCAGTTACTTAGGTTATCTATACCTATTAGTGGTTGCATTCTAGAAGACGCTGATGGCTCGAACTGAATTGTAGCCTTAGAACTAAGGTCATGTCTCAGAAACGTCGGAAGGGGTCAGAATGGTCAGATGCTTCTTGTTGACATCTTCCTTTGTATACTTGAATATCCGCACCTATGATGTAACACACATTTACGTATAGCGATTATAGCAGATGATCGATTGAAGTCAGTGAATTCTCTCGACATTTGCATGCATTTGATAGAAGAAAATTGACAAAGCTTTGAATGCAGAACAAACTTCAACGAATGAAAACTTCTACAATTTTCTTGGAACCGTTAATGACAGATGTGTAAAGTTCATTATTTATTTGAAAATCATTGACAATAGTTATCTTCCATACAACTTATAATAATTTTGTCTACAAGTTCAAAAGCAAGGTACTTAAATACTAGTTTTAATTGAACGAGCCTTTTCTGCGGATATTATACAGGGTGTCCCGACAGACTTCTAGTGGACATTATAGATGGTATTTTAGACAGACTCGGCCCAAATCATGTAATGCAAAATTGCTTCGTTAAGGAGCTAGTGTCCTTTGAAGATGACGTCCTGTCCACACTTTTTGCCACATATTCGCACAACGGAGACACATAAAGTGCTGAAAATTTACACATTGGCTAATATAAAAAATACGCATCGATTAGATTGAGTGCATTTCTTTCATGTCAAGCACAATCGTATCATTTGGGGGGGGGGCGAAGGGTATTTTTAGTTTAAACTTTTTTAACTATCATTATTTCGCGAGGTTTACATCATATTCATAAACTCTGATATTTTTTCTTGAAAAAGGTGCTCTTGTATAATAACGCCCAGATGCACCATTTCTGAAAAAAATCGATTGGAATTTTTCTCTCTTTTCACTAAGTCTTTAGAGTTAGTTACGGTAAATGATAAAAATAATTTTTTTCTCAGAAATGCTGCATCTGGGCGTTATTATACAAAAGCATCTTTCTTCAAGAAAAAACATCAGAGTTCATGAATATGATGTAAATCTTGTGAAATAATGAAAGTTAAAAAAGTTTCAACTAAAATTACCCTTTGCCCCCCCCCAAATAATACGATTGTGCTTGACATAAAAAAAATTCAATCAATCTAATCGATGCGTATTTTGATATTAACCAATGTGTAAACTTTCAGTATTTTATGTGACTCCGTTTTGCGAATATGTGGCAAAAAGTGTGGACAGGACGTCATCTTCAAAGGGCACCAGCTCCTCAACTAAGCAATTTTGCATTATATGATTTGGTTCGAATCTGTCTAAAATATGATCTATCATGTCCACTAGAAGTTTGTCGGTCTTATTACGGGACACCCTGTATAAGTGCTTTATTCTCGGAGAACCTTTAATATTGACATGATTCTTTCATTTTGCATCATTGTGTTGTCGTGATTTATGTAAATAATTAACATCATTAATAATTTTTGAGTATAATTCATTCAAATCGCCAGTGTTCAGTTCATCAGTGTTTTTCCTGAGAAAAAAAGAATTCCAAATAATATAAATTTTCATGCCTTTCCTCAAGCTAGGGATGAATTTGGTGTTGGGGTAGAAGGGAAATCGAGGAGTAGAGTGACAAAGTGTTGGTGGATCGAAGAAAAGCCTGGCAACTGAAACTTGAAATCGGCAAACCAGTCACAGGAGATATGAAAGTTTGCTTCTTGCATTTTGTAGATGACGATAAACTTGTAGGTTAGATTAGCTTCATGGGAATACTCTTTTACAGATCCCAGTTCATAACAGAGGTAGTTTTTGAAAAAAACTGCTGTGCCTACCAGAAATCTTCCTGCTGGATTTACTACCAGAAAGAAGGAATATTCGGAATCTTCTATTTCAAGTAACATGATGAAAACTCAAAATTTTAATAACGCGTATACAGGGTGAGTCTTTGACTTGTACATATATTTTAACCGTATATTCCTGGGTTCAAAAGAAATACTTTCTTTTCTACCATTTTTTCCGATTCAGCCTAAATAAGAAGATAAAGCCCTTCTTTATTTTCAGAATGAGCTATGCCGCCACTGGTAAACTAACCACTGAATTTTTGCAAGTACAAGATATAGCATTCAAACCTTTGAAATAAGCTATTGTATCAAAGAAACGAGTAGATATACCATTCGAAATTTTTAAATAAGCTGCTGTATTAGAGAAAGAAAATAATATAAACTCACTTTTTCAATACCAGTTGTATTTCTAATGCAATGATTGATTCATCCAAAATTTTGCTGGTGAATAATCTCTTCTTGATGTATACTTCATTTTTGATTATATCGGATTAACTTTTAAACCACCTACTTCAGCTATAGCATTCATTTCCAATATCGCTTGAATCTTCCGTGCAAGAGTTTCCGAAATCAAAACAACAACTTAACCATAAAATAAGTGCGAGCTGCCTACTAAACACCACAGAACATAAATACAGAACATATTTTCAGATGCCTATAACGATAACGAAAGGAAGGCGATCTGAGGTGACATAAGTGGTAGGGGTGATATAAAAGGGTAAAAACGATTTATTTCGATGTTCTCGTATTGTTGATGTTGATGTAAATTTCAGGTTTTGAAGTCCATCATTCCGTGTTTACGTTAAATTTAAAACCTTATATTTCATATTTGATTTACCTAGTGATTTAAATTCATAAATAAATAGAATGTTCACATGTTATTCAATAACAATTTTCCAAACATGAGCAAACGATCAAAAGCCTCTGACTTTCATGATGTTTACAATAGAAATTGATTCGAAATATGGCATTCCACATATTGGTACCATAGTATGACACGCTGTTCACTTACAAAACACTCGCGAAAATAAAGAACATAGCATTTTTCACAAGCGACCTTTTCGAACCGTTTCAGTTCGCATAAAAAACCGATTCAATTTGGTTTTTGTTTTTCGCCATATATTCGACTCCTGACGCACAGTACGTAACAATACCGGGATAATTTAATAACAAACCGAATTTCCCAGTTCACAACTGTCCGAATTCCTGGGCCAGCCGAATTTTTCGATCCATCGTCAGGAGTATTAATTCTTCCACGTCCTAAGCAGCGAATGAAAATTATTTTCGCGGAAACAATAGGGTTTCATTTGTTTTGACGTATTCTAGTTATCAAAACGCAAATTTATTCAGACGTGGTGGCTATTTTGCTCCTCGTATTCATCGGGAAACAAAAACCGAACTGTTGTGATGTTGCAGTAACACCGTGCTTCATTATGAAGACATCGAAGGGTTAGGCCATTCATTGATGCTGTTGGTTTTTTTTGTTCCGACAATCACTTCCATGCCTTTCAACAGGAGTTATTTTTATGGTACTAGCGTCAAAACAAAATGTGGCAAACACTGAATGTGCTCCTTTTTTGCAACTTTATAAATGTTGTTACTGAGGCATGGTTCTCACAATAATTTTCTAGATCTTCACAGAGATCTGATTTGATATTTCAAAACCATTAAATTTAGAGCATTTCTTTTCATTTTGAATCACGTTTCAGCAGCAAACTTTCAGAATAATACCTCATTTATTTCATTAGCTTTTAGTTTTTTTATATATTTCATGATGAAGGGTTTTTTCAATAAGATATGTTATTTTGAATAGCCCGCTATTTCGGTAGATGTCACGTTTGAAGCGGTCATTTTCTGACATTCAACAAGTATAAACTACGCCATTAATAAAAATGGAACAATACACGCTTCAAGAACGCATTGAAATTATTAGAATTCACTATGAAAATGGTGAAAATTCGAGAACATTTTTGTTCGAAGATAAAGAAATTAGTGGAAAATTCGAGCTGTTGAGATAAGTTAGTGATGTGAAGAATAAAACCCGTTCACGTCGCTCAAAAACAGCCGAGAATGTTGTGGATTGCGCTATCGAGAGATGATTAATGATCAATGGCCGAAATTGGATAGTATTCATCTGGACAACATTAACTTTCAACAAGACGGCGCTACGTGCCACACAAGCGAAACACAAACACAAACACAACGAAACCATTGATCTTTTGCGGAAAAACTTTCCGGACCGTGTTATCTCTCGAAGAGGTTGTCACAATTAGCCACCGAGATCTTGTGATTTAACACCTAGCGACTTCTACTAGCCCAGCGTCGATTCAAGACCTCAAAGATGGAATCCGTGAGGCTATCGAGGACATAGGGCAGTCACTTTCCTATTTGGTTAAGAAAAATTTCATTAAAAGGATATGGTCCTGTAAGCTTGTTCGTGGTGGTCATTTGCCTGATGGTATTTTCCACTATTAACGGCATAGCTTCTTCTTTATAATGAAATAAACATCTGATCATTTATATTAAAAAATTGCATTTTGCTTTGAATGTCAAAATAACACCTATCATTGGAAAATTTCATGCTATACCTATCGTTCAGTTCTCTATTCAAACTCTAAAAAATAGTTATTAAATCGCCATATTTTTTTAATATTCTGATTACTTAATATATCCTTAAAGATTCCAGATTGGTAGAGTCAGCAGAAAGCATAGTCTTCCTAGCTAAGTAGGAGTTTCTGCTTGAATCAGCCTCTAGAAATAATTTGAAAATAACTCTAATCATCGTGACCACATTAACAGAAAGAATTAATGAACTGACTGACATGTTTAACTTCTAGGAATCATTATCCATTTCTGGAAGTTCCAATTAAAATCCTCATTTAACTTGAAGGCGTTACCACGAACCAAATCTGTTAGTTATTAAGAGATGTCAGCTTTGGGGTGATGGTGATGAGAAACCATACGGAGTGGTCTTGGAAGGCATTTTCGAAATTAATTAGAGCCAGGTATATGAGGTGAGTACGAATGATTTACCTAGCAGCATGCCATTTCTGATGTTTGATCATTCGACAGATATACAGTGTGTTTGGTCATGACTTTGCGATAATTTATGGTCATCAAATATGCCTAATATTATCGACAAAAACACCCAAACTTGGAAGTTTACCCCCTTAGTAGGAGTTTACTTTTTTATTTTCGTTGACCCTTTCAAATAATATCGAATTCTTTGGACATAAAGGTCCTACAGATGTGAGAAAAATGTTTTTTGAAAGATGATACTACCACCTTTCATTGATGTATAACAATATAAAAACATTCAACTTGAAAACGCCATAAAAAATTCTTCAAAAAAGTTCATACTGAAAATATGTACTGATTTTCTCAGTAAATCTGCAATAGTACAAGAACTAGCACATTAAAGTATAATTATTGAAGAGTAACGTCCATGATGATAAATATTGAATGAATTGTTGACAGGAATTTGGACTATATTTTATTTTGATTTATTAAATACTTGCCGACGTTTCGAATCTTTTGTGATTCTTCTTCAAGGCTGAAATGGTACAATGACATTAATAAAATTTAAAATTGTAGGGATAGATCTGCCACTCACCTCGATATTCACTTCAATCAAAATATCGTCATAATATTTATTTAGTTCATTTCTAGTTGAAAGTCAATTCTGATGTGAAAACAATATGCTGAATGTTATCAGTAAGAAAGCAGATCCATCCCACTAATATGTTCGGCCGTCGATACGATACAATAATATGACCGGAAATTTTGACGGACTAATTTTTAAAATTTTCACATTGAATACACAAATATAAAACAAACATAAAAAATAAAATTACAAAATATAAAAACATTCGCATCACAATTAAAATATCTACATTAATATATTTGTAAAAATTAAATTATCAAGCCGTTGTATATAGTGCTAAGGTGTTGGACATCTTCCCTGAAATTAACGGTATTGTTGGACTTTATGTGGAACATTTCGCTAATTATTCTTCTGCTGTAATTGGTTCACGGTCGAGAACTGTGACCTCTTCAAATCTGAATTTATGTCCTTCTGTGTGTGTAGTGTGGTGAGGGCTGTTTTATGAGTGTTATTCAATTTTTTCGTGTCGTTTATGTGTTGTTTTACTCTGTCCTCTAGCAGTTGTTTTGTCTGTCCTATGTAGCATTTTTGACAGTTTCCACATGTGATCTTGTAAACCAATTCTGATTGTTTTTGAATGGGGGTCTTATCTTTCAATTTTGAGTAGAATTTTTTCCAATTATCCAGTGTGTTGTAGAATGCCGCTGTGCAGTTATACTCACGAAGAATTTTATTGATCTTATACGATAAACTTGGGTAAAATGTAGCATTGGACATGATTAATAGAGCAGTATCACTGTGCAGTAACGAATATAAACCCGACAACTTGAAGAAAGTAAGCCAAATTCTAAAACAGAACAATTACCCAGAATACTACATCAGAAAATGCATGAATATATTCGACAGAGCCAACAAACAGACCAGAACAACTGCATCAACCAACAACGCACAAGAAACATCAATAATACAAATTCAACACAACGAAATACGTCAAACTCACATTTTACCCAAGTTTATCGTATAAGATCAATAAATTCTTCGTGAGTATAACTGCACAGCGGCATTCTACAACACACTGGATAATTGGAAAAAATTCTACTCAAAATTGAAAGATAAGACCCCCATTCAAAAACAATCAGAATTGGTTTACAAGATCACATGTGGAAACTGTCAAAAATGCTACATAGGACAGACAAAACAACTGCTAGAGGACAGAGTAAAACAACACATAAACGACACGAAAAAATTGAATAACACTCATAAAACAGCCCTCACCACACATACACACACAGAAGGACATAAATTCAGATTTGAAGAGGTCACAGTTCTCGACCGTGAACCCAATTACAGCAGAAGAATAATTAGCGAAATGTTCCACATAAAGTCCAACAATACCGTTAATTTCAGGGAAGATGTCCAACACCTTAGCACTATATACAACGGCTTGATAATTTAATTTTTACAAATATATTAATGTAGATATTTTAATTGTGATGCGAATGTTTTTATATTTTTGTAATTTTATTTTTATGTTTGTTTTATATTTGTGTATTCAATGTGAAAATTTTAAAAATTAGTCCGTCAAAATTTCCGGTCATATTTATTGTATTCGTATCGACGGCCGAACATATTAGTGGGATGGATCTGCTTTCTTACTGATAACCATTCAGCATATTGTTTTCACATCAGAATTGACTTTCAACTAGAAATGAACTAAATAAATATTATGACGATATTTTGATTGAAGTGAATATCGAGGTGAGTGGCAGATCTATCCCTACAATTTTAAATTTTATTAATGTCATTGTACCATTTCAGCCTTGAAGAAGAATCACAAAAGATTCGAAACGTCGGCAAGTATTTAATAAATCAAAATAAAATATAGTCCAAATTCCTGTCAGCAATTCATTCAATATTAAAGTATAATTATTTTTCAATGATTCAACACGCAAAGACACAAGCTACAAAACAACTCTCACATCATTTCTGTAAGTTACATGATTTGAGTACTATTGCTGTTCGAACATGACCCTTATGAAAATTGATGAAATTAAAAAAACCTCAGTACTCTACTTTCGATCATATTTAATGATCAAACAAACAAATTAATCATAAAAATTGCTCAAAATGGCCGCCTCTGCTCTGTAGGCAGGCAGTGGCCTTCATGATGACCTGTCTTGTGTATGTTGCTCCCGTAGTGATCATGTTCGAACAGCAATTTATGGCGTTTTCAAGTTGAATGTTTTTATATTGTTATACTTCAATGAAAGGTGGTAGTATCATCTATCACAAAACATTTTTTTCACATCTGTAGTGCTTTTATGTCCAAAGAAATCGATATTATTTGGAAGGGTCAACGAAAATAAAAAAGTAAATTTAAAACTAAGGGTAAAATTCCAATTATGGGTGTTTTCGTCGATAATATTAGAAAATTTTATGCCTTCAAATTATCGCTAAGTCATGACCAAAAAACCTGTATAAAACGAGGCACTGATGAGAGCCAAAAACTCAAAAAAGCTGCCTGTAGATTTTTTCGTTAATGTATATGATTAGTGTCGAAATGAAAAGGTATGATTCTCTACTCTATTCATGTTATTGTTGTTTATATTAATATTTTAATTACCTCCAAGTGATACAAACTAAAAGTTGACGCACCCAGGAAAAATAAAATCACAGGAAGAATTAAAATTTCCAAAATCAATACCGCAGACCACCCCGAAAACGATGGGAATTTCTGTTATAAATACCCTTAGTTCATTCGTAACGTGTTGCGCCTCAATGAAATCGATTTTCAGCCATTTTTCAGTTTCCCTGAAATATACATATTTTACCTTCTGTATAGGGACGTGTTTCCAAGAGAACTTCAGGCTATCGTTCATGCTCCATATAAAATTCAGTCAGCTTCCTTGAATATTTCAGTCACGTCACTTGAAAATCATAAATAGATAAGAAATTTCGATTCGTCTATCTCGAAGCCTTTAGTGAGGAAGACGACTCAGATGTTTTATTGCGAAATAAATACGTTGCCATTATATCCGAAATTTATGCAGTGTTGGGGCGAAGGTGAAACGGTTTTGCATACGAAATTGGAATTTTGGCGGATAGAACTCTTTGTGTCATCAGTTGCATTCCATGCACAGAGGAGTGGTTTAGGGATTGAATATATTAGGCTGCATGATTTCAGCGAAGGAAACTTGACTTATCTAGGCAGCAGAAGTCTATTGACCCATTTTCGTCCAAATTCAATTTTTGAAGGGTTCCATCTTTGGCAATCATAATGTCACATACTTATGGTTTGACAGATCGAAATTGACAGATCTAGTTAGTGAACATTACACTGTAGAAAAGGCTTATTTACAGATCCAGGATTATACAAAATTTTTCACTCATTATGAGGTCTAGAATTAGTGATAGGATTGTTAAGATTCCTCAGACGAATAAATTATCGTTTAACATAAGTACAACTCTGAATGGCATAATAAAAATAATATTTTAGGATCGCATAATTCTTAAAGGATTCATGTCTAGTGAGTTTGCTGACCAGTTTTTTCTCTGGAAATTGTTCTCGTGAAGACACGAAAAAATGTCAGTTTACATTCAACAAGTTGGAAGTGCGTTAAAAGCCAGTCTTGTTGGTGTTCTGCCTATTGTCGACGGATAGCTCTATGTATGATGATAGCTGAGCTACACCTCAAAGTCTTCTTACCCTTAAATTATAGGAATGCAACAAGATCCTATATTATTGGTTGAGACTAACCGTTATAAGGGCCGTATTAATAGTTCGCCCTTGAGGGTGAGTGAGAGTTTGTATAGTCCTTATGAATACTAGCCTTAGAGGTGACCTCAACTTTCACTCACCCTCAAGGGCGAACTATGAATACTCGTGAGTCTTAAAAAATAACTTTGAAGGACTCTTGCAGATACCGTTCGATTCTTCTGAGTAAAATTTGCACATAATGGCCTTCCCTTGCAGATTTTACTCTGTGTCGACCAGGCACCTGTCCCAGAGCAAAGCTGCCATTTTACAGAAAAAGGACAAAAAGTGCCCTACTGAAGGGCATTAATATTATATTAATATAGGGCTACTATTTTTGACTGGTCAAACAGAGAAATTGGATATACTGGCATTTTCCAAGGAATATTATTAATATTGCAACACGTGTTATTCGCTGGAAACGGATTAACTACACCTATATTCTCTAGAACAAAAAACATTTTTTGCTGGTCTATGGTCCACAATTTGAGTGTAAAAAAGAAGGGAAGGGGTAAGACGTTTGACGATGTGTGTATTCTGAAAGGTTGTCTTTTAACACCATGTAAAGGGTTTTCCAATAAGAGGTGTTATTTTGAATAGCCCGCTATTTCTGTAGATGTCACGTTTGAAGTGGTCATTAAACATTTCACAAGTAGAAACTACGCCATTAATAAAAATGGAACGATACACGCTTCAAGAACTTGTGATTTAACACATTGCGACTTCTTTCTTTGGGGCCACTTAAAAGGGAAGGTCTACGCCAATAGCCCAGCTTCGATTCAAGACCTCAAAGATGGAATTCGTTAAGCTATGGAGGACATAGGGCAGCCACTTTGCGATTTGATCATGAAAAATTTCAGTAAAATGATATGGTCCTGTAAGCGTGGTCGTGGTGGTCATTTTCCTGATGTTATTTTCCACTATTAACGGCATAAATTTTTCTTCATAATGAAATGAACATCCGATCATTTATATTGAAAAATGGCATTTTTCTTTGAATATCAAAATGACACTTCTTATTGGAAAACCCTTCACATGCCTAACTCATCCCTACACATCCACGATAATAGAAAGAAAAATAGAGAATCAATTCGAAGTACTCAGAAATGTATCACAATAAAAGTCCTTGTTTACAAACACACTGCGGAAAAGGCAACGGTGCCAAAGTTGGAACAGTTATTTTCTAGCAATATCACATTCGATTTCATCGGGCTGAAATCGAAGACAAAAAAGGGATAAATAAACATGAACTATAAAAGCTTATCGCCTATATCCGGCGATCTGTTATAATTCTGAATTAATGGCGCAACTTTAACACGAGAACCCTATTAAGCGGCATTGATATATTAAGAATAAATGTTCAAGATTAGCGATAGTTATATTGTGTTTCCCAACTTCGAGATAAAGTGCTTTATTCAGACAACTGAACCCTTTCCCTTGTTTGTTTATAATTAGTTTCGAATTCTTATTGCACCGAATCATGGGATAATGGCAGAGTTCATTCGAAAAAGCTTCGATATCCTTCGGCTGGAATGAACAAAAGGATTACTGGGCTATGAGGACCTTGATATTTATATCACGAGAGTTTAACGCCAAATATACTCGATTTTCGAAAAATAATGTAAGAGTTGGTTTCTAATTTGCTTGGGGTTAAGCCGTTCATTAGCTATGCCACATCTTGTAAAGCATACTATTTTAAATTTTCGCAGTCATATTTTAACAATATACAAGGTGTTAAAATGCAAAGTTTGAATATTTTGGGACCTGATTACATGATTTTTCTACACTAAACCTAGTATGTCAATCTAAAGCTCTTGCAAATTTGCAAGAAGATATATTGGAAACCCCAGATAAAATAAAAAAAGTTGAGAGTATTTCCAATTCAACCAAGAGTATGTTATCAATGAAAATTTTACATTGTGCCATTGCATTCACCTGCAAAATTTTATAGATATTGTCCTTTTCGTTCAGAAAATATTGAGTTGGTTCCATACCTTGTTCAAATCTTGTGTTTTCTTAATATAGCGGGTGTTAAAATACAGAGTTATGAATGAGCATGAAGAGAATTTTTCACTTTAAATTTCAAGTAATTTATTTTAAATTGAATATCGAAAATTCGATCAAACATGCCACCAATGGAATGAACACTTAACCCCCAATTCTGATCGTTTCTATTCACTAGCTCATTTCGGTGATTTCAATATTTTTTCTCGAAAACCTGAAAAGAAAACAAATAACAGCTTATCGCTTTGACCTTCTGAAGCTCCATCATTTCTAAAATACTTTTTGTGGAAATCACAAGAAATGCCAATTGGAAAATACATCGAGTGTTGCCACATCTATGATAGAAGAGACCGGCGCATTCGCCATTTTGTGACGATGTTTCGTAATAAATTTAAACTATTCACAATGACTTTCTTTGAGAATTTTTGAATAGTAAAGCTGTCTATTTCAACCTGGAAATGATATATAACCTTTTCTCTGACATACTCTATTCTGAAATCAAAAAATCAAACTCATGTGTACCGGGTGTCCTAAATTCGTTGTCTGGTGAGGGGATCTCAGAAACCCGATGAGCTAGAACAAAATGAGTGGCAGATTTTTGGGCTCGATTTTTGAGAGAATTCATTTGGTGAAAACCGCAACCTTCTAAGTTAAACTGTTTTCGAGCTATTAGAGAAAATTGAAAAATGGCGTCAAATGAAAAGTTCTCATAACTTCTTCATTACTGAAGTTAAAAACTAAAACATTATGGAGGCAATATATGAAAATTCATGCGTTTAAGAGTGCTAAGGTTAATCATTTTTTGTACGCTATATTATAACTTTTATAATTGTTAAGTTAGATCAATAAAGAACAATATTGTCTGTGGACGTATGCATTCTGTGGTTAGACGATAGCGTTGGTATAAGAAAAGATAGAATGTTAGGTTAAGTCACGTAGCATGTATGCTAAATTTTTGTCAAAAAAGTAGTAGCAAGAATATATTGTTTTTCTTTATACTTCCAAACCTTTTTTTCCACTGTATGTAACAACAAAGAGTAACGCAGGCATAATATAAACAATGAAAGCGGAGAATAATATTAATCGATTTAAAATCAACCAATATTAAACCCACACTTCGGAACTAATCCCGTCAACGCACAAAGAACACGCATAGTGGTAATATCAAACAGAGCATCCATAGATAGCTATTTCGCTCTATTTGAGGCTCTCCAGTATGAAGGAGCTCCGTCTGAAAGGCATTCTAGGTTTCCTTATTTGAAGAAATGTCGCCTAGCTCTGAGAATAACAGAACCAAAACGCCATCTCTTGGTATCCTTACGAACAAACTACCTCCGAGGTGTTCTGTCATTCTCAGAGCTAGGCAACATTTCTTCAAATAAGGGAAACTAGAATGCCTTTCAGACGGAGCTCCTCCATACTGAAGAGCCCCAAATAGGGCGAAATAGCTATCTATAGATGATCTGTTTGATATTACCACTATGGATGTTCTGTGTTCGTTGACGGGATTAGTTCCGAAGTGTGGGTACAATATTGGTTGATTTTAAATCGATTAATATTATTCTCCCATTTCATTGTTTATACAGGCACTTTATTCAGTAGAATTCATTGAAGTCATCAATTTTTCTTTATTACATTTCGTTCTAACTCTTCGGGTTTCTGAGATCCCCTCACTAAACAATGAACTTAGGACACCCGGTATACTATCTTAGAAGGACTGTTGGTATATAAATTGATCGGTACTGGACATTTTTCCATGTCTACATTTACAGCTAGAGGAACGTGAGTTCAAACTGCTAGGATTATGTATTGGATCCATATTGTGATGAACCTAAAACTATTCGAGTTGTTGTGATTGAAATTCCAGATACTCAGTTTTAACTATTTTCATTTGAACTATTACCAACTGAATACTCCGACAACTGCATCCCTGAGCTAGGCGGAATTACATTAGAACTAAAACTAATATTGTCGGTATTTCAGGCTTATGGATTGATGACATAATCTCTAAAGATAGTGTAAACAGATTATCCAGCTCCAACGTTAGGAAATTATTTCCTATAATTTATACTTCTGTCAACATTCGAACACGCTCTTCAACATTGGAGCAATTAGTACTGCTCGTTTCTCATGTTTATTCTGTTACTTTGAAATAGAGGTCGGCGTTCAATCCATGTCCGTTTGTCTATGCTGAATACTAACAGAAACCGTAAAACAGTTACCGAAGATATAGCGTAGTTCGAAACATGATACAAGGCCCATTGCATTCATTGAATGTTATTCGTGAAATTAGTACTGGCATGAAATTCTTTCTGGACTTCAAGTATTCATAAATGAGACAAACAATGACTTAGGAGTGGATTGGAGTGTCTATTAGATCATGGAATTTAGTCACATGGTTTATCTGTGATCATAGCATCGTTAAAGGCAAGGGGAGAGGATAAATAAGCTAATAGATTTGAATATACAGGTTTGAAAATTCACATCTGAAATATACGATATACAATGCATCAGACAGAGAATTCTTCCCTCCAGTTGCACAGATGAATAGTTGAGACAATCACTTGCTGTAACACACTGAATTCAGTTGTCTTACTTCATTATTCTAGTCTTGTCTCTCTCTTATCGTTTAGAGGAGCGTAATTCTTCAGTATGGTAGGCAACAGTAAATACTTGAATCGAGTATTACGAGCAGCCTGATAAATTAAAAATTACGTGTAGTGCGGGTTCCCTACCATACTGCGATAAGAGAGAGACAAGACTAGATTATTGCAGTAAGACAGTTGAATTCATTCAGTTATCGCAGTTGATTATCTCGCCTATTCATCTGTGCAACTGGAGGAAAGAATTCTCTGTCTAATGCCTTGTATATCGTATGTTTTCGATGTGAATTTCCAAATCGGTATACACATCGTTAAGGGCCCTCCTAGTTTTCTCAAGAAATGATTAATTCAATGATATTTTCAGTGTAAATGGCATCGTTCAAGGACGATAAGGGGGATACGGCGATCGAACATAAATTCCTGAAAGGACACAACTTTCCGAACGACTATCACTTCGTAAACCGAATTGTGACTTGTCCGAAAGTAGGTGTATCATCGTGGTTAAAACCAAATGGCACTCTAGGTCGACCAGGCACTGGTTTCCAGGAAAAAAGTCACTTATTGCCTTACTGAATTTCGTGGAATATTCGAAAGTTTCGCAATCTCGTGATTAGACCAAACTTAGGTTAATATTTCTTTTATTTTGGTGTGATTTTATTCATTTAATTTTCCTGAACAACATTAGTGAAACCAACAGGTGGCGGTCTGTCTTAGTTTAGAAAATATGGACCCCCAAAGTACCAAAAATGTTCCAACGTCACTCCACTTTTTTCACAATAAAAACACAAATTCACTGCTCCAATTTAGTCCATAAATCACATTCGAACGTTCAAATAACAACTAGATTAGTTTCATTTCAGGTTATTCAATCATTTATGCAGAAACATCGAAATTCTAGCATATCCACAAATTCTAAGGAAAGCATGACGTTTTTAATGGTAGATTTGGCACTGCCGCAGATTCATTCGCGCGAATATGAAACGATGCCTTCCCGTAAATCCCGTCATCATTTAATATGTCACTCGCCGAAGGACAGAGCAGTGGTGCCAAACTTACCATGAAGAACGGCGTGCTTTCCTTAGAATTTGTGGATATGTGGTACCTCTAGAATTTCGATGTTTCTGCATTTATTATTGAATATACCTGAAATTTACCTAATCGAATAGTTATTTGAAATTTTGAAGGTGATTTATAGATTAAATTGGAGCAGTAAATTTGTGGTTTCATTGTGAAAAAAGTTAGGTGAACTTTCAGGGTCCATATTTTTCAAACTAAGACAGACGGTCTCAATAATGTTGTTCAGGAAGACTCAATGAATACAATGGCACCAAAATCTGGTCGATATCTGCTGGTCACCGAAATTTGATATTTACCCAAACTTTTTGATGTAGAAGATTTCAAGCGGAAATCTTAGCTATTGAAAGATGTCTAGATATAAATCTGGAAAGAAACTATCAGAAGTGTGATACAGCCATACACTCAGATTGTCAAGCTGCTATTAAAGCACTGAACTCCTACGTCATCGACACTAAAATGATCTGGGAGTGCCCGAACAAACTCAACTAGGTAAGCAAGAAAAATAAGGTCTTTTTAATCTGGGTTCTTGGCCACTCGAGAATCAAAGGAAACGAAGAGGCCAATACACTTGCCAAAGAGGTCGCACAAATGTCACTCATTGGCCCAGAACCCTTCTGTGGTATATGTAAATGTACCTATGAGAAGGAGTTTCTGGAGAAGGAGAAAGCCGAGAGGGAAAAGCTCTGGCGGAATCTCCCAGGGATGGATCATCCTTCGGAACTTCCTCACTGGCTTTCTTACAGGACATTGTCGCCTCAGGAAGCACCTGTTGAGGATGGGATTGTCGGACACTGACGAGTGTAGGTTCTGTGGGGAGGAGGAAGAAACCCCCATTCGCCTAGTCACGGAATGCCTTGGCATTGCGAGCTTGAGGAAGGAATGCCTTGGACGAGAAACTTGTAAGAGTGAGGAACTAGCCTCGTTGAAGCCTTCACAGTTATTATATTTCATTAGATCTCTGGATTTGGTAAGCGAGCTGTGAAGGTTTTTGGCCAGAACAGCTCTGTAAGGGGGCACAATAGACCTTAAGGTCGCAGTGAACTGTAACCCCTCTTTAAACTATCACTAAACTATTCACTAAAAACATATTAACTACGACTACGCCTCAATTCTCTGGAATAAGAAACTTTTCTTGTTTTCATTTAACTGATAAGATAATACAGATTCAGAGACGAAAATATTATGGGTATGTCTGTTTTTGTTATAACGCAATAGTGTAACTCTACGTACTGAAGGGAAAAAATATTTCTTCAATTATATGACCCCCCCTGCCGAAAATTCACGCAAACATGAGCATTATATTCAACTCAGAAATGTCTAATTTTCCATCCAGTGAATCCGAAACTGATAAATTCGCAAATAAGCCAATGAAAATAAAGAACGAATATTCATCATGTTCCTGTCACCTTCTCCACAGATTCATAACGAGGGAGTGGGACGAAGTCCATTACCAACACCCCAATGGTAACGTAATTTTATACCTAAATGTGTAATCGACTTGTCATTCGTAAATTCTAGAGAAAGGAAGTAGAATTTGATGGAGAACGGGAGAACCGTCTTCGCAAAGGGCCGGAAAGTTATCGAATATCTAAACATGCCTTACTTCGTGATGAGGGTGGCCAAACAATGGCTCATTATTCATGCCGAGAAAAGAGAATTGAGCATTATTTATGTGACAAAGTGGCTACTCACTCAGATGGAACCACAATAGAAGTAACCTAGAATACACAAATACTCTCCTTTACAGTTAACATCTTGCAAGTTTATGAACAAAGTATATCAACTCATGTTTGCATTGAAGTTGTAGAATTGAATGAATTATTGAGTTTAGGCTTCGTTGCTGTTGTTTCAGTTAACAATTCTCTTCAAAAGATCCCGAATTATGGGGGTTTAAATGGAACTTAGACGAACTTCGAGTGCTAGTTAGGAATGGGTAAAGTGAATGTTTTCACTTGTGGCCAGCCTCAAACGTCAAAATAAATTGAAACAGCTTAAATGTAGTCAACGTCAAGGTTTAAAGCATTGACTAAGTGACTAGCTTTTGAGTTCTTTTCATATTGAATAAGGGATAACTTTCGTCTCTCTTTGAAAATGATAGGCAGATTTGCCCGCCTTGGGTTCTAGGAACCGTTGTTCTTTCGCAACAGCATTTAGGATGATGCTTGTTGGGCTTTGGCACAGGGGTCTCATTTTTTTAGTTGAAGAAGAGAAGATCTGTTTTACTCCATTTTACTATTCCGAAGATTTTTATTATTACTATTATCGTAGAAAGGGTGTGATTTCTCACACCCCCTAGCGATCGGCTATCACACTCCCTACTAAGGGATTCCTGGGTTGTTCGTCCTTCGTAGCTTGGTCCTGGATTTCCCAGCTGACGTCCTTGTAGTCGGTCTTGCAATATTTCCCTCCATGGTTGTTCCTGGTGTCTATCGTGACCTACAAACTTCCTTACCGTTGCGTTCTAGCAGTACCGAGAAGTACTGCTTTTGCATTACTTTGTAAAGGTTTTCATCTAAATCTAGCTCCTTGAGGTTGGACTTGAGGCTCTTAGGAATCATTCCTGTGGTTGTTATGAGAATGAAAATGGTTCTGGTACTAGACATTCACCAATTTCCTTTGATCTGAAGTTCAAGCTCTCGATATTTCGATATTTTTTAGCGTATTTTTGACGTAGATTGTTGTTATTCAGGATGGTTACGTCTATAAGTATTGCTCTCTTTTCATTTTTCTTCACAAGAATTATGCCTGGCCTGTTATTAGCAACTGTTAAATTTGTAAGTACTGTGCGATCTCAGTATAGCTTGTAATGGTGGTTCTTCCAGTATCACTTCAGGCTGATACTTATAATATGGAATTGTTTCGATGCAGCATCTTCAGTTGGATGGCGAGCCGATGTTGTATTTTACAAACTTCATCATGCCGACTCTTATATTCATTTCCAGCAAACATTTGGCAGCCTCCTGTAATTGTTGGATTGTTTTCTGATGTTTGGCACCCAAGCGGCATCTATCGTCGGTGAGGCTGCTATCCTCCATGAAATATTTCTGATAGTTTTTAGTTTGCACTACTTGATCTTAAATGGAAAGGAGGAAACCTTCTCCAGAAGTCAGCCAGTAGTTCGACGCAGGAATGCCCGACATGTTCCTGGGTGACCTCGTTCAGGTTCTTTCATGTAGGGGCTTTTCTCTCCATCTTTGAGTTTTATCACTATCCGTCTGTGTGGTGTTTTCATGAGGGTGCTCGCTTAGTAGTTTGACTTATCTACAAAGTAATTTCCTAAGTTGTTTATCTGTTCAGCCGCCATTTTATTTATGTCCACAAAGCTTTGCCCGCCTTGGGTTCTAGGAATGGTTGTTCTTTCTACAAAGCATTCAGGATGATGCTTGTTGGGCTTTGTGCACAGTGTTCTCATTTTCCGTTGAAGGAGATCAAAATTTGTTTCACTCCACTTTACTATTTCGAAAAAGTAGGTGAGAATTGAGCGAGCGTAGGTGTTTGTTAACACCTACGCTGTTGCTTTAGTGAGATTTCTGCTATTCAGTTTCGTTTTCAGAACACTCCTCATTCCTCTGATAAACTCTGCTGTTAGTTCGTCTCATCACTCTTCGGTCTATCCTTTGACTTTGTTTCAAACCTAGGTATTTGTATAGATCACCTGCCAACATTGCCTTAATCTTCTCTCGTTAGATGAGGTGAGAGGTGTCTGTTGGATTTTCTCCCTGCTATATTAAGGGAACAACATTATCCAGTCCTAAGTTCATGCTGATGTCTTTCGAAAACTTCTCCAGTTGGTCTCTGTTTGCTGCAATCGGTTTCAAGTCATCGACGTATAAAAGATATGATTATTATTATTTTTATGCTCAGTTGCAGGAACATCCATTAAAATTTAAAGGTCCATTAAACCCTTAATCCTCCATTAGTTCCTTGTAATAATGGAGGATTAAGAGTTTAACGGACCTTCAAATTTTAATGGACGTTTCCGCAACTGACACTAAATATAATTAAAATAACACAATAAATATATTTTCAAACTCTTGTTATCATTTAAAGCCATCAAAGAAGGGAAAATGATTAATCAATGGATTTAAAGTGATTCTTGAATGAGCATTCACGAAGTCTCGCACTTTTTCCAGTTATACCAACATAACGAATTTTTTCTTCGCATTTGTTCGAGAATAATGTGCTCAAATACGCATAGAGTGGTGAGAATAATCTTCAGCACAGCCGGTTTTTCAAGCTTGCAAATGTTATACCCGTATTTCTTTCATATCTCGTGGACATTATGAAATGGAGATGAATGCACTCTAGATGTTTTAAAATATTATACTAAAGAGGGCAGATATGGCGCGATTAATTCCAGTACATTTAGCGCCTAATGCATACCCGTTTACTGAGTTCTCGAAGGAAACAAACAACTTTATCAGTATTTATGAAATTTCAAGCGAAATCATGCGACCGCAATATATGGTCGATGTTGCTGAGAGACGAAACATGATACAATCTGGACTGGAGGATTTTTTTTGAATAGTCCTCCAACTCCTCTGCTGTCGTGCCGTGGAGGTTCAGAATAACCAAAGTGACGAAATTTTCACGGTAAAAAATAGAAGCGTTGGGTAAATTTTGCGAGATTAGTCCTAGAAGAACAAACTATCAGATTTAAAATCGAATAGAAAATAGTCCGTTTCAATGTGTCACATAATGAAGGAATATTTGAGTTCGATATTATATTCTATCCGACTGTGAATATTTTAATTAGCCAGAAAGTTAAGCTTTCAGTTTAGTTTTGTCAGTTCAGTTCGTTGCGGACATAATCTACCTACTTTCGCAATTTAATGTATCGAAATTGAATTTTTCTGGTATTCTCCAAATTTTTAATGCAGTTGTTTCAAAGTTTTATATTCAGTTACATTATAATTTTCGATTTTAGAGATTAGGGTGGGAGGTTCAGTTGTTGACACCCTGATAGTGATTAACACTGTGCACATATACAGGGCGTTCTGGAAAAAGTGGGAAATCTCTCGGATTCAGATAGAACATAAAAAATGAAGATGACAAGTTTTTATAGTTTTTTTTCCTAGCGGCCCTCCCTACGAAGATACGACTTCCTAAATGACGGCACTGGAAATCCATTTTAGTGGAATAAGTTTCAAACTACTCGATATAATTTGTTGAATATTTGATATGATTAATAGCATTAAGGACCTCTTGCGTCACCGACCTCAAATTTCAATTAGCTTGTTCAGTTTACCAGGGGCGGACTGGGTTGTACATTTTAATGCTTACATTTTTAACACCCTCTATGATAAGGTGTTAAAAAAACAAAATTGGATACCTTGAACATTAAGCTAAAGAAATTGTACTTTTGTTCAGTGTCGATAAATGGACCGTTTTCGAAAAAAAAATAATTGGAGAAGTAAGTAATTGAAACTTATTCCACTAAAATGGATTTTCAGTGGCGTTATTTAGGAGGTTGTATCTTCATAGGGAAGGCTGCTAGGAAAAAAAATGATGGAAACTTGTCATCTTATTTTTTCAAGTTCTATCTGAATCCTAGAGATTTCTCACATTTTCCGGGACACCTTGTATACCGATGTATACCTATTGGTGCCATCTAAGGTTTTCTTATCTGTATCTACCTATTTCAGAATGTTTCTATTCGGGTCAAGTTCAATTTCCTCAGGTTATCATCCTGAAAACGGCATCATTAGATATATGGCGTGAACTTTTGCAGAAGTGTAAATAAGTGTATATGTTAGAGTTTACTTAAGAATATAGCGACTGCATACAATTTCGTATATATTCCGATTTTTAATGTTTCATATTCGTAAGAAGTTGTCTATTGAATTCATAAATATATAGGTCAGGATCAGTTCTGGTTTATAAGATTTTATTGATAATAGAAATTGATTCAATTGATTTGAAAGGTAGGTATAAAATATTGTCACAGAAAGTTAGAATGAATCGAACAGTCAAATCTACCAATATCAAAATTTAAGCCGATTTTTAATTATATGCTTGGTGAAACTAATTAAGGTACCTACTTGAACAGTAATGTTTTTCATCACTCCAAGTCTTTGAAACAGAAGTAATTTAAAAAAATATTAAGATGAAGTGATTCATCGAAAATTTTTGCACTTATTTGTCCAGAGCAAATTGGTTTTGAAAAATTGTCGCCTAACAGTAAAACATATAGAAGCAAATAAATGAAAAGAACGTTTCTCTGTGTCATATCAGACACTCTCTTCAGACAAACTTGTAAAATCTTCGAATTGTGTGTTTTTTTCATAATGCAGTCTAATTGACATTTGCTCCTGACAAATAGTGCAAAGATTTTCAGAGGAGCACTTTATCTCCATTGAAATTTTTCAAATTATTTCTGTTTCAAAGGACTGGGAGTGAAAACCTGAAAAGTTTTTTTAAAAATGCAGAATCCTCCCAGATCATTTTTCAATCGATATCTGAACACTATACTGTTTGTAATCGCTGAAATTCTCAGAAAATTTCTCATTTAACTAACTGATCCTGTTGGATTAACTACATTGAGGCTAACCTTTCAGTCAGTCATTCGATCCACTCGGATTTGGAATCTAAAGAAAGCGTATCTGAGACAGGTTCAGGTCTTCTGCGTTTTGTATCTCTTCAGTCGTTTACAGCAATAGTCTTCAAAGATAACTTTTTTGTGCGAACCAGGGTTTTTAATTCATACCTATTTCAGATAGCGGCAGTTCAAAAGAGATTGAAATTGAATGGAACTCAGTTCCGAACAGATTCAGTCAGGATGAGCCCTCTAGAAGATAACGTAAGGAACCGATAGAAATCATTCCTGAGGGTGTTCATAATTAAATCGAATAGACTCTATTCAAAAGTACTTGAAGGTTTGTCGTCCGAGATCAAAAGGAATTTTCTGAGGAAAGTGCTGGAAAAGAATGATGTTCATCAAATTACGTTTCATCTGACTTGGTGAATCCAGGATGAAAGCACTGCTCTGAAAAAATACGAAGTGATTGAAAAAGACTTTCAGATTTAGTTCATGCGAAGTCTCAACAATTCCAAACAACGTTGAAACTTTGCTTTTGAGGAATTTATGTCGAACATGTGCAAATACCAAGGATGAGAAGTTAAGCATACATGACGAAATTTCAACAAGGTTATTGCATTTTAGGGGATATTTCCAGATAATTCAGTCAGTTGTGACATAAAATATAATAATACATGATATTTAATGATTAAAGTATGAATTTTCAGAAAATAACTCATATGATCTAGAAATTTTTGAGACGCACATTTGAACCATCAATCTTTACTAAACGAAAGAGCTCTAAAGAAATAAACTTTTATGTTGAAAAACATGTCAATTTTCTGACTGTTAGTAAAGAAGTTAATTTTTTTTTAAGAAATTAATCATGTTTTTCAACATAAAAATTTATTTTTCTCTGAAACGATTACTACGGCTTATGACCAGGTTACCTTTTTGTATAGAAAACATTTGCGGATCAAATGGATGTCTCGAAAACCGCACTTTTTCATGAGCGTAGAAGTTAGGTGAAAAACACCACTCACCCTTCAAAACTTCATCTATAATACTTGAAAAAAAATCTGCAAAAAACAGCCTCACAATTCTGTACAGAACTTGATATTCGTGCTAATATGAGTATATGAATGCAAAATCTCAGCAAGATCGGAATTATATTCTGCAAATTATTCGAAATGTGTTGAAAATCAAGAATTAAAAAAAAATCCGTTCAATGTTTCTGATGATGCGATCTTCTTGTAATTTTGCAGGAACATTCAGTATATCAATCTTCATTCACTTGAACCGGATATTTTGTTATGGAAATATAAAAATTCTTCTTTTCAATATTCCTATTAAATTTTCTATGGTTCTGTTAACACTATGGCCATAAAATTTTGCATGAGGCTTATCATGAGAATCTTGCATATAGCCGCAAAATTCATTTCGATTGGTTTCGTTTTGTCTGAGATATTGAGGCAAAAAAAAATGGAAGGACATATCTGATGAAACACCCTGTGCGATGTGACTGGTTGACGAAATCAACCCTGAAAATCTCAAGTCTCTAGAACATTTATCGTGCTTACGGCCGTGCGTTTCAAAAACATGTAAAATGAGAGGTCAATGTTTTTCGACACTTCGAGAAGTGTGACTGATATAAAATTATATTTTTTATCGAATTCTGAAATATATAAAGGACAACTTTCATAAATTAGGTACAAAGTCTACCTGAATTAAAATCAACCGACCAGACAAATGTATCTGCTAAATATTTATTTAGTCCATTTTTATTGTAGAAAATCTGTAGAAAATAATTATCTGATCTCATAAGTCCAAAAAACAATTCACCGAATTCACTAAATAAAAAACTTGGCGAAGAAAAAACCTTAACTACGTGCTATATCATGTGGCTCTAAAATTTTAAATTGTTCAAGAAAACTTTCACTCGAAGCCTGCAAGGCATAAAGATGTGAATTGAAAGTAAACGTTTAGAGCAAGGGGATACGCTACACGTATCTCCCTCTAGAGGGGAAATCGTTTAAAATTCAAGTGCAGGAAAATCATTTAGCGTGCAGTTCCCGATGGAAATGAAAAAGTTCTCTAGCTGAAGTTCAATTTTCTTTCTCGTACAACCTCCAGGCATTGGCCTCTCACAAATCGGAAAAACCTCGGATGTTCCTACAATGACATCAGGGAAAATAATGAGTTTCGGATTTCATGGGCGGAAAAAAGCATCGAGTCACAGTTATTCATCTAGTTTCGTTTCAATTCACTTGTCTGAAATTTATCGCTTAATGTCATCAGAACTTGTCGTTGGGAAATTTTGGAAGGATTTCAATTTTTTTTCTTTGCCAAACTGATAGTTGAATTAATATTTTTTTCAATATGGAGCAGAATTTAGTAAATCCTTGGCTTGTTCAGAGGTGTTACACTATAAAGGATTTTCCAATAAGAGGTGTTATTTTGATCTTCAAAGAAACATGCCATTTTTCAATATAAATGATCGTATGTTTTTTCATTATAGAAAAGAAGTTATGCCGTTAATAATGGAAAATAACATCAGGCAAATGACCACCACGACCACTCTCACAGGACCATATCCCTTTAGTGAAATTTGCCATAACCAAATCGGAAATTTCAACGACCCAATCAGCGAAGACACGACGTTGTTGATGATCGGCCAGCTTGAGTTCTTGTGGTAA